>OW387776.2:0-600000 GCA_936446665.2 Synanthedon andrenaeformis | reverse complement strand
CAAATTACATTCATGCAATGACGGGAGAGGTTCGCTAGTCTAGTTGGTCCCATAACGTCAGAGTTTCAAATCGTCAGACTTTGAGTGTCAAAATGTCTGTCTGTACAATTATTTTAACTTTTACTTTTTATCAATCAGTAGATATTCCCGTCTCATAGAGAACGACATTGGCAATACAACTGAATGGTTTCTTATTTATAAAGGGTTTTTCAACAAGAACTTTGTTTTTCAATATGGTCACACCGGAACTAAATGACAGTTTTGACATTCCGTTTTTTGACATATCTGTAGTAGTTATCTGTAAAATTGTAATTTTTATATTTTAAAGATGACAAAAAGAATAGTATCCTGAGTTTCTTTCGGGGTTTCTTCTCAGGATCGTCATCTTGGCTTTTTTTCCGAAACCCTAGTAAATTTAAATTTACAATAACGATCATAAGAGTTTCGTGAGAAACCTAATTGATAAATAAATATTTTGATTTGATTTGATTTGATTTGTAGAAGCTTGGGCAATTGTTACAATGAATTCAATTTCACTCGAAAATCGCATTAAAATAATAAAAATTCACTATGAAAATGGTGGTTCTGTAAAAGTTACATTTCGTAAAATTCGGCATATTTTCGGTCAACATAATCGTCCTTCTGAGACCGCTATTAAGAATTTGCTCAATAAATTTGAGTCGACAGGCTCGGTACATAATGTGCCAACACCAACGCGTGTTCGACCGGATCGTTCAAGTAAAAACATCGCAGCCGTGAGCCACAGTGTTGAAGAAGATGCGAATTTGTCAATTCCTCGACGTTCTCAACAATTGAGGTTATTCACAACAACCACATGGCGAATTCTGCGTAAGGATTTGGCTTTAAAGCCTTACAAGGTGCAACTAGTGCAACAATTGAAGCCGGACGATCATTCACATCGCCGTAGATTGGCTCAATTTATTCAAGAACAACCCGCTGGTTTTTCTGAAAAAATCTTTTTTTCAGACGAAGCCCATTTTCATTTGTCAGGCTACGTCAACAAGCAAAATTGTCGCATTTGGGCTTCTGAAAATCCAAGACAGATTGTTGAGAAGCCTTTACATATTGAACGTGTCACTGTATGGTGCGCTATGTGGTCTGGAGGCGTGATTGGGCCGTTTTTTTTTCGAA
The DNA here is from genome assembly GCA_936446665.2 of Synanthedon andrenaeformis. NCBI lineage: Eukaryota > Metazoa > Arthropoda > Insecta > Lepidoptera > Sesiidae > Synanthedon > Synanthedon andrenaeformis. The sequence goes on along the minus strand of OW387776.2, from coordinate 598,848 downwards.
AATTCGGCTGGAAATGCGGTTACGGTCAATGGATTACGCTATCGAGAGATGTTAACAACTCAATTTTGGCCTATTATTGATAATATGGATATCACTGACACGTGGTTCCAACAAGACGGTGCCACAAGTCACACAGCCACCGAAACAATGAATTTATTGCAAACCAAATTTCCCGATCGCATAATTTCACGAAATTCAGCTGTTAAGTGACCAGCTCGATTATTTTTTGTGGGGTTATGTTAAAGACAGAGTCTATACGGAACCAATAGAATCGGTTGCAGCCTTAAAACTTAAAATTCGTGTAGTGATTAATGAAATAGACCCGCCATTTTGCCAAAAAGTTATTAAAAACTTTGATGAAAGAATCAACATCTGTAACCGTGGCCGTGGTGGACATTTATCAGATATTATATTTCATTCCTAATTGCCAAACCTTACTTTTTTTAATACAATAAAAATTTTAATCATTGTCATCTAAATTCATTGTTTTATTTTGATTTACAAAACAAAGTTCTTGTTGAAAAACCCTGTATATATACTAGTGGCCCGCTCCCGGCTTCGCACGGGGGCAATCAGTTAGATTGTCTTACACCGCCATCTGTTAGATTGTCATGGAACTCACAGATAATTTTAACAAATAATTGCTGGATTGAATAGGTATCAACAGATGGCGCTATGTTAATAATATTATATAATTTGCAAAAAAATAATGAACAAAATGAGATATAAACTATCCTATCTTTTAAGTTGGACCAAATAACAGATACTTATGAAGTTTGATCAAAGTCGGTTCAGTAGTTTCAGAGTTTATCGCGAACATACATCGTGACACGAGATTTTTATATATGTAGATACTAGCTGGTGCCCGCGACTTCGTCAGCATTAAAAATTAAAAAATAAGTAGACGATATAACACCTGACACTTTATTGCTATTACACTTTTTTTTGCCCGGCGTTAGTTTAATTTTAAATGATCCCTCGGTAACAGTACTTTTTTCTGGATGAAAGATCTTTTAAGACAGAGTTACTTTCACGTTTGTAATATGAGTATGGTAGATAACACGTATTTTACCTTTTACTACAGTCTGTGATAGCATAATTATGTCAGCTTCAACGTAACATAACTACGTAGTATATGAGCGGTTAGCACCGTTTTTTTGTTATTACATCGGAGTAAAATAACAACGTACTGTACTGTGTCCTGAACGCGAGAGGCGGTCGAGGGAGTGGGGGAGTTTATGTGACGCGCCCTTCGTTTTGCACGCGAAATAAATTATAAATACAAGTACATTCTCTCACGAAATTCGTGTTAGCGTGTTCGCGGACTAAACTGACCTATGGCACAGAATAAAAAATATTATTGATTATTATTGGGATAAGAACACACTAAAGTGAGTTTAGCTGGGAGTGATGGGAATTATATCTAAATCATTTAGTATTCATTAGCGTTCATTTCATTTAGCGTATTTTGGACAGACCGTCTGGCGGCAGTAACCACCCGCTTGCAGGAGACCACCTTGAAATAACCGCACTTTTGCAACCATAAGGAACACTGCTTTTTCACACTTTCAATACTTGAAACAGTTATGAAGGCTTGCAAGTCGCCAGCTCGGTTTGAGAAAAAATAATAGGATAAGATCTTTCCCCAACAGATAGCAACGTAAGCGACTCCATCCCTTTCTACAAAGAACATAAAATACAGTCCACATAGCCGGTGGCCTGGATTCATACCTCATGGATATTCCCTTTAGAATAACGCGCCAATTCTTTAGTCCAATTAAAATTGTGATTAATTTGGTTCCTTTCGTGTTAGATTGTGTTTTTAAAGAAATTCTATTACAAAATTATTCATTTAATTAGATATACGAGAACAGTTCTTTACCAATGCCAGCAGTCTGGTATTGCTTGTGACATCAGACGACTATAGCACCTACAATTTGCGAATATAATATTATGCTCCCAAAGGCTACAATGGATCCTCGGCCTGTCTACCACCCTTTATAATAATAATAATAAAAATAAAAACAATTAAATGGTTGTTACCCACAATAACCTATTTACCTATTGTATTTTACCTCTTATTTTTCCATTCTTATGATTTGTTATTCTTATATTACGAGAAGATTGTCTGTGGTAAATCTTCCAAAGCCCTCGGCGGTATTTAAATGCCATGTTGTTGGCTCGTAGACCTATTAATGTTTACTTAAAAAGTTCATTTCAAAGACAGAATACAGTAAATTTTACAGTTTTGAAAAATAAATTATTTAAACGCAAATATATTATATATGCAAAAAATGGTTCCAAATTTTGATGTAATACTAGCTGCGAAGGTACTTTCAACCAAATGAACAAATGAGCTAAATTTAGTTAAATAAAATAAATATATTATAAGAAACTATCGACGCCAGCATATTAGGGATAATTTTGATAATTTCGATATATGTTTACATAATATCTATATTTTATTTTTTATCGATCAGTTATAATCAACTTCATATAAGAATGTTTTTTAAGCGTTTTTGTGTTCTCTAATAACAATATCAACTGTTCTTTTCTGAGATCTATCTCTTAACTGTCGTTCATTTTGTATTCAAAAACTTCTTTGTAAATTTCATTATTATAACTTTGGTATGACGTTTTAATAGAAGAGATAACTAAAAGATAAAATAGTTGTTTTACTTTGAATACGTAGCTCCTGACAGTTAAAACGAACGAAATGACATCTTGTCAAGTTGTTTGGATTCTGAATAGTTTCTAATATCAAAAATAAAATCTAATAAGATAAATTATTATGTAATTTATCATGAATTTATCGTAAATATTTATTGTTATTTTTCTACATTAGCTTAAACACGAGGAATGGAGCATTATGAAAACGTTTGGTCCTTTGTTTAGTACACAATGAAACCTTGATTAAAAACCCAAATATTCTCTTCTAACGGTTTTAATTATAAATAAATTAACAAGATTGCCACTATGGCCGTATATCGAAAAGTGAAGTATGAAGTATGAAGCACACTAACGTTATAAGCGCCTGCGGTGTTTTTAATAACAATATAATTTCATTAAGCCGCAACAAAATGTATCTATACAGGTTTCCTATAGAAATTAGTTGTTAACTTTAATTAGATATTATCGTTATCAAGAGACAGCTGAGTAATATCTTTTTATATAACAGTTATACGGGCATTAAAGGATTGGAATAAAGGCTAACAATAAAATGAACTTTCCGACGATAGATCGACGATGGAGTTAATCTTTAACTCAAGTTGAATAGAAGTGCCTTATACCCTGTTGGACTAAGTCCATTATGTAAAATGAAATCATAAAAGCCAAGAACTTTTCCATTAGTTAATGTTTGATATTTTATTAGTATACTTCTCCCAAAGGGGAGGTGGGAAAGTTTAAAATACAAAGCTCTCTCTGTGTGTACAACGGAAACTAGAAATGCTTGGCAAACCGCATTTCTCAAACTGAAAGTTATTTGACATCGACTGATCGACTGACTGAACTAAGAGCTGAGTTGAGACATCTCACATTGTGTAGCAAATCACAAAGCATAACATACAAATTTGTTGCCTTTGGAAATGTTACTTATTAAGTTGTATATGCATAAAATACATTGATACATCTGCACTTGGTTACGCGGTAAATTCAACTTAGCGTTAATCAATCAATAAAGCTGCGCTCTGTAACCTAATAAATATCATAGATAACCTATAAAGGTCTAAGTATAAACTTCAATGGCATTCCACCTAGCTACAATATGGGCTACTTCAAGCGAGGGGTAAACAGGTTCCTACAGGGTAGACAGCGCACTAGCACTCCCCTTGGTGTTGCTTGTGTCCTTAGGCGACGGTAACCACCTACCATCAAGTGAGCCGCCAGCCTGTCTGCCACCTTTATATTAAAAAAAACACTGATAACACTGTTGCTGATAACACATCATTAATATTTAAGATTAAAAGACAACTTTGGTGCTATATTGAGATAAATTATCCACTTTCTAACGTAGTGCATTGGTTCAGTGTAAATAATCTGCTTTTAAATGCCACGAAAACTAAACTTGTTAAATTCAGAGTACACTTAATGTTAAAAATATTGGAACGAATGTGATTTTAGGTAGTGAAAAATTGGAGCCCGTATTTTTAGGTATTACCGTTGATTCTAAGTTACAATGGGGTCCACATATTGAGAAAATAAATAAAAGGCTTAGCGCTGCGGCTTATGAAGTTGAGCAGATTAGACGCTTGTCTATTTTAGTTACTTCCACAGTATAATGTGTTATGGTTATGGGATTCTTCTTTGTGGTAGCGCGCGCTGTACATGCTCATAACAAAGCCAGGACTACAATATCCGCACTGAGTACCCAACGTTAGGAACGTTACCGATTCCTTCAATTGTTGTTATATCCCAACCGTTACAGGATAGCACTGCTACAAAACACTGAAATGTTTTCAAAAGTTATGTTTTATCTAGAGATTCATAGTCAATTTCTTTTACAAATATCTTCTAGTCGTAGATTTATGTAGAAAACCTAATGCCTAAGCAAAAACCTATACTAAAACTAGTTTAGGCTCTTCTAGAAAGGTCCCTAGAAGACTGGCTTTATTACATCGCTATAATAACAGACTCATTTGCCTTGCGACTCATTACACCATCCAGTCGTGAATCATCATTACTGTTAATGAAATGTGAACTCCTTGAAAAGTATTACGACATTTCTATTGGATCTCATTCGATATTAAAATTATTAAAATTATTCAGTTATATTCTATACTCGTACATCTACCATTACGAGTTCGGTGGACAATATGTTACAAAAGAACGCTTATAATAAGATACTAGCTGGTGTCCGCGACTTCTTCCGCGTTAAAAACTAAAGATATAATTCCTGGCAAATTTTAAATTTTTAAATGTTTTTAGACAGCTGGTGCCCGCGACTTCGTTCATGTGGAAAATACTATTTTTATTTTACAATTAAGGGCCATTAGAGCCATCTATGGCCCAATAAAGATTTTAACTGTTACATGTCTGTATATTTATGAAAATTTAATTTATGCGCCGTATTAGTCAATTTAATAAAAAATGTGATGTACACAATATCAATACTAGGTTTAAAAATGTAAGTAATTCTTAGCGACTCTACAAGATAAGTAATTCTACCTTTATAATAAGTTTTATAATAAACTACCCGAGATAATCAGAGCCTTATCTATAAATAAATTTAAAACTGTCATTAAAACCAAACTCCTCTCGAAAGGCTATTATAAAATCACTGATTATTTATTTAAGCGACAATGAAGCCTGAATTTAAGCGTTTCGGAGCACATACTATGTTTAGTATTATATATATACTTTGTTTTTTTTTTAAATTAAGTGTAATTGTTGTAATTTTATATTTTAAAGATGACAAAAAGAATAGTATCCTGAGTTTCTTTCGGGGTTTCTTCTTTGGATTGTCATCTTGGCTTTTTTTCCGAAACCCTGTTAAATTTAAATTTATATTGACGATCATGAGAGAAACCTAATTGATGAATAAATATTTTGATTTGATTTCATTCATTATAAATGTGTTCTCATATGGCACAGAGAGGCGAATATCCTCTCTATGCCATATGAGAACACACATTTATAGACAATCAAATATCATCTAGACATAGATATAGCAAGTTGAAGTGACAACGGATAGGTCAGATAAATAGAAAAAAATGATAACAGCCGGAAGTGAAACCTATGGATGCATTTTTTCGTAGTTGATTTCAGTAGTGGCAGGCAATGCATACTGCGTTTCGGTAACATAAGAACGTAATTTTTTTTTGAAAAAATATTTGATGTAGTTTTTATTTCTATATGTAATAGATGAGGTCCTTACACATAAACAAATTATTTTTAAGAAAGTTCATTTTAAAAATAAGTAGAACGCTATTTTACATTTAAAGTTCTTTTTAAAATCCTTTTCACTTCTCATGAAGTCAACCCGCTTTTTATTCCTTTGACTTTCCTCCCTTTGAAGTATATATTCGCTCATTCCCATTTCCGTAGGTATTTTGATGAAAAAAGGCTTCCCTGGCGATAGGGTTTAGTAGTGGTTTCGCACAATTTTGTTTCGTACGAATTGTGCGAAGAAGTGACATTAAAATTAAATATATAGTCGCACACTTTGGTTTTTATAAAAGTGAAAAATGTAAGTACTGTCGTGTACGACAATGATATGGGTGAAGTAGGTAAATCGAAATATAAATAAATTACTATTTTAAACATGTAAATTTTTAGATATTAGTAGTTTTTCTTTTTTTTTAATTTATTTATTTAAGTCGGCATCCAGTCGTGCAGGAAAGACGAGGCCGATTATGGTGCGAGCTAACCCAGAAAATGCCTATTCACTCGAACTTTAAAAGATTTGGGTTATATGAGCTACGAATCTTTGACAAAGACGTTCAATAAGTGAGATTTTATGGCTACACAAAAATAATTACCCCCTCTAACCGCTAACCTCTAACCTAGTGGGAAAGAGAGCGCTATATCTGTCTTGCGAGCGGATTCTTCCGAACACATCCGAAGGGAGTGTTGCGCACCCGCCCCTACCCGGTGTGCCAGTGGCGTTGTGCGCCAGTGGCACACAAACTTTTGAAAAAACGATCAAAATTTCTCTGTTTTCGGAATATTTTATAATCGGGTGAAGTTGTCAATATCATGTTTTGAACTCTAAAATCATCAAGAATATTTATCAAACTATAACATATATTGTTTCCGAGCAAAATAAAGAACTTTCAATTGTTTTACAATTGAATTAAAATTAGGTTGATTATGGTTTTTTTGCTTGTGTGCCTTTACTCCATTAAAAATATTCCCCCTTAAATTTTGTACGGCACCTACTGTACTTTTGGTTCAAGTTTTTTTTATGAAAATAATATGTTCGTTGTGCGAAACAACGACTAAACATATATTTTAATTTTAAAGTCACTTCTTCGCATAATTCGTACGAAACAAAATTGTAGGAAACTACTACTAAACCTACTACTATTTATTTGCTGTTAAGTATCTACATTTGGACGTGTACATTGAATCGATACATTTTCAATTACGAAAATTGATGCTTCGGCTAAACAGGTTTTGTGTGATATCTATTGAACTTTTTCCATAGAAAAAGCGATATTATGTAATTTTGAATGAAGGCTTTTATTTGGTTTCATATCTGTCTCACTTTCTTATTATTGGCGATTTAAATGCCAGTAATGTTTCATAGTAATAAACATGCAGCGTGAAATATATTTCTATATTTGAGTAACTGAATTTCAAAACCCATTCCCTAGCTTTACAATGGCTCTTCTTTCATCAAGGTAAGTACTAAATTATTTCTTCATACCGATGATCTACCGAGATACGTAGTTTCCCGAAAGCAGATCCTCTTTGTTAAAGTTGTTAATTAATGAAACTAATATAACAACTAATTTAGTTGTAATAAAATTGTTATGTAGTTGAATGTGCAAATTTTTATATAATACTAGCTGAGCCCGATATAATATATATTATAGCAAGCTACCACACACGGAGACGATGCTAATATATATTTTGCCTTCATTTCATTGATGGTCGTAATATGTCTTGCTATACCATAATATGCAATAATATAAATTACGCTTTACTTTGGTGACGTCATAGAAATATATATTATAGCTGCGTGTGTGGTCACTCCATAATTTTTATAGAAAACATATCGTAATATGCCTTGCTATAATTTATATTAACATAGATATTAAAGCTACATGTGTGATAGCGGTTATCGTTGGCGAGTTAGTTCTCGCTTTCGGCAGATGGCTAAAAAGCGATATTTTTATCTCGCTCAAGAGATTATTATTACGCAAAATAGAACTTGAAGCGAATTGCATATTGCATAAAAATTTCAAGTCAATCCGTCGGCTAGATTTCGAGTTTTTGAGAGATACACAAACCAACACAACATATTATTATTATTATTTTTGTTATTTTTTTATAGATACGGAACATTTCGATCGATACCAAATCCACGTTTCGCAAGCATAAATTAACGATTTAATTGAACTAAAGTGCTTAAACATGTCACACACTTCAAATCCAATAAGAGCGCTTAATCAAAGTCCGATAAGAGAATTAAGAGCATTTGAATTTTAAGGACATTCTTTCAATATAGTCCATTTCATGATACTAATTATGTTACTAAATGGTATTTTAGCTAGTAATGTTATTCATGGCAATGAATAACATTACAATGCGCCAATTACCTGACCATCAGATATACCCAGGACGACAATATAAAAATGATGATACGGTAAGAGACAAGGCCAGGCCACTCGCGACAGTGTCATGTAACCATGTAAGCGTTGATGTAGCTGATATTAATTTAAAATAATTTAAAAAAAGAACAATAAGCTGACAACTGCATATGAAAGTAAACTAGGTACTAGATATGATAACAAATATCAATATGGTATACTTCTCTGACATTGGCGTCGATTGCGTATTCTACCTCACCCTGTATCCAACAAGGTCGTCTATGCGTAAGTACTTATTAATTACATAACTTGAACTTACATAACTTGAACTTACATAACTTGAACTTCTCATATTATGGTATCTATCCCGTGCTGTATAGAATATATGTTACTTAATATACAGCACAAATGAATGTATTAAAGATTTTCACTCGAAAACTATACTTAATTTTTCGATTATGAATATCTGAGATTAATAATTTAGTTATATTGTTTAAAGTTGTATTTGCGCTTCTTAATTTACTTATCGTACCAAAAAAAAAACTCAACAAAATTCGCTGTGCTTTAAATTAACTAATAAAATTGTTTTTTCACGACTAAGCATTAATTCGCAGTGCCAACTTGGATTTGTGACAAATTTATTTAAGCTATGGTGAAGCTGGCCCCATTGATATTCATTATAGTTCGGAAAAGAAGTTTCTTCGTATTTTAATGTAGTTTTGATCAAATAAATATCTTTAATAATTAATAAATTACTAAGTTAACTAAGTTAATGAGTCAAATTCGCTACACATCGCTACATGGCCAGATTACATAGATTAGTCGATGTCATTTTACTTGACCCTGACTTTTTGCCTTTATCTGCTGTAAGTTGCTGAGGAGTTGGGTGTCCCGAAGACTACTTAATGATGCAGCATCAGATCAAGGTTACCATGTCATAGAAATACCACCGAAGTAACACTATACCATCAACCGAACTGCTGGAAGTTAGTGTAATCCCTTCGTCAACTAGGAAATAGGCTTGACGGTCTTGAAACGCTTGAACAGATCTTCATAAATTATAGCTAAGAACTATCTCGACCACGACATCACTATCAGCTTTGAAATCGATTTATCTGTTTGGGAACACATACAAACATATATATACAGACACATGCACAGGACTATAACAACCCGTTTTAGGTTGGGCTGAACATTGATAACTAACAATCTGTTATTTAAAAAAAATGGGTATAGAAATCTCGTTTTTTGGTGCCAAAAGAGCTCACTTAAAAAAACCTTATTATTTGTGATCTCATTTGAGAATTTATAAAATTATCTCATTTGCGAAATCTCAGGACACGTCAAATAGCCCACGTAGCTTTTATGGTTTGGTCCCAACTCGTCAGAGTTTCAACTCGTCAGAGTACAATCAAACATATGAGTTTGATTAACTCGTAATAAGTTGAGTTAGTTTGATGGGATTGGAAGGTGTTTGTTCGTTATGAACTTTTACCGTAGGGAAAAACCATTGACTGGAATAGGTTGCAAATAGAATAAAAATGGCATACTGATTTCTGTGATTTCTGTGACTAGTAAGCCCACCGACTTACTTTTTGTGAGACATATATTATTTTAACTTTACTACGTCCACCCCTTCTTAACTTATGTCCGAAAGGATTGTTTCTCAGTACTCTAAGAAGTGAATTCTCATAAGACACAGTCAGAGCTTCCAACAGATATACTGGAGAGTAAAACTAAGGCTTTAAAACTTCGTACTTAGTTGGTCTAACTTTGTTTTATTATCTGAGGTAGCCTTGACTATTTGATCTCGCTCGTAAATTGGTTGTGAAGAAAAGTTAATTCTTGTAGCAATTATTTGCTTTCCAAAAAGTTAGGAGTTTAAAATTGTATTGTTAACTAGTTGGTGTCCGCCGCCCGACTTCGTCCGCGTTCAAAATTAAAAAATTAAAATGCTTGGCTATAACACTTTGGCCAGGCGTTAGTTTTTTATTTTATTTCTAGATGATCCCTTGGGTACAGTACATTTTTTCTGGATGAAAGGTACCCTATGTCCTTTATTGTATCCCTTACAAAGTGTATGCAAAATTTCATGATAATCGGTTGAGTAGTTAAGGCGTGGAAAGGTAACAAACAGACAGACAGAGTTACTTTCACATTTATAATATTGGTATGGATTTGTTCAAATAGGAGATCTACGTTACGTAGTCTAATAATTCCTTTATTTTGGAGTCAATTTATGGTCTTGTATATAAGTACCTATATGGTTAAGTTTTCAAGCTTGGTAATATAATTATATGCTGGTCGTAGCCTCATATTATTGAAAATGCGAAATAAGCTATGGAAAAAAAGTATTTACTGGTATTATTTACAAGATTTCACATAAAATAAATAACAGTTTTTAACCTTTGATTAAAGTACTTACACTAACCTAACACTCTGTTCAAACTAAGAAGCAATTAACATGACTGTTGAGAGATTGTTTATATTTTGACAGTTTACTTGGATATGGTGATTATTATCTTAATTAATTGATTTAATCTTAATTAAATTACGTTTCTAAAATTAATTGAGTCCCTAGTTAATTATATTTACCATTATTTGTATAATTAATAAGATGTGATTAATTGTAGAGAAATTTAAACCTTGAGAAATTTGCAATTGAATGAGAATAACTTTGTCTTGGTTTTCCAAATAGTTTTTAAGGAAATCTCTATTCAGAGGTTTGTAAAAATAATCTAAAAAAATGTATGTATTACAGTTGTTTTAGTTTTCTACCATTGACCCCCAAGAAATGAATTTATTGCAAACGTTACTTTAAGTTATTAAAATGCGCTACATCTATAATATAAAAATGAATCCCTAAATGTGTTGCTAAGCGCAAAACTCGAGAACGGGTGGACCGATTTTAATTCTGTCTTCACTCATGGATAGAGGGATAATCAGGGAAGGTTTTTACGTAAAAAAAATGCACCCCGGGCCAAGCCGGGAGCGGACCACTAGTCTATAATATAAAAATGAATCCCTAAATGTGTTGCTAAGCGCAAAACTCGAGAACGGGTGGACCGATTTTAATTCTGTCTTCACTCATGGATAGAGGGATAATCAGGGAAGGTTTTTACGTAAAAAAAATGCACCCCGGGCCAAGCCGGGAGCGGACCACTAGTCTATAATATAAAAATGAATCCCTAAATGTGTTGCTAAGCGCAAAACTCGAGAACGGGTGGACCGATTTTAATTCTGTCTTCACTCATGGATAGAGGGATAATCAGGGAAGGTTTTTACGTAAAAAAAATGCACCCCGGGCCAAGCCGGGAGCGGACCACTAGTCTATAATATAAAAATGAATCCCTAAATGTGTTGCTAAGCGCAAAACTCGAGAACGGGTGAACCGATTTTAATTCTGTCTTCACTCATGGATAGAGGGATAATCAGGGAAGGTTTTTACTTTAAAAAAATGCACCCCGGGCGAAGCCGGGAGCGGGCCGCTAGTTTCCAATAAAATGAAATAAATTAGGTCTACACAGACCTGATAATTCCTGATTCCTGAGATACACTGTACATACATAACCTGCATCAGATTATGCATTCAGATTTAGGTAATATACTGTGTTTGTTGAGAATAGTTTCTTTCGGTTGACAAGGGAGGCTAAAATTTACAATCAAACGTAAAAAAAAATGTTTTCACTGTCTCGCTATTTTTCCACTGGTCGTCATTTTATTGTCATCATAAGCGCGGGGAAGTTTTTATCATTAGGACATCTATTTGTGTCAAATTAATTTGAGACCTGCTTTTCAGTTAAAATCCCCAGTTTACAAACTTTTCTCATATATATATATATATATATATATATATATATATATATATCAAAAAGCGAAAGCGTCCAATGAAATAAAAGCGGTTCCGAGTAATTTAGGCTCCTTTGTTTCGGAGAGTACACGAAAATTAGCCGCAGGCTCTTACAACACTCGACTTTACCTAATTTATAAGTCTAAATAAACTTCATGATCGTTAAGAGCGTCGGTGCTTGTTTTAACAGATCTTTATAATGATTTTCTTCAAATTCTTTCGTATAAAAGAATAAGAGAAAATAATGTTACTTTTTTTTGACAGTAAAAGTATCGTTTAACGACTTGTATTCAGAAAATCACATTGAAGAGATGGAGGAAAAATGTTAGTTATCCATAGATAAAATGTCTCGTTATTTTTTTTTCAGTCTTGCGTAGAAAATTCTTCAGAAAAGAGTTAACGAAAACAGGAAAATGTTCACACAGACAAAGAGAAACTCCATTGCTGACAGTTCGATCACGAGCACCTGTTGATATCAGCCGTAATAAACTTTTCACACAAGTAGGAAAGTACAGGTAGAGTAGTTAAAATAAATACACATTTAAATTGTTAAAATTATAATAAAAAAGCACATATTTTAAAAACATTAAAAATATACAATAATAAAAAAAATTAAAACGCGTACATGGAAAGACAGAAAAGAAAAGACATCTAAACTTACCTCTGAACTCCAACCGAGCAAACTTATCTTGTTTGCATTTGATAACTTTAAAACAATTTAATTTAACGAGCAGTGACATTTTGGATTTTCTACGTATGTCTTTTTACGCGGAAAAAATTTGGCCCGCAGGCCGAACGAGTTAAAGTTTGACTACATGAAAATTTATTTAACACTACAAAATCTGATATAATTATACTTGGTGAAATAGAAAACGCGGTAGTTAAGTTCGCGGACAGAACCTCTGGTGGTTCTTTCAGCTCGCAGGTTGCGTTCGAGCCGAGTTCTACTGCCGGAATGATCCATCCAGCAGCGGCAGTGGAGTTTATATAAAGCGAGGTAGGGCGGGTGGGCGTGTGCCTCTCAGCGCAAGCAACCCCCTGCGCGCAAACGTTCTAGCCTCACCCTCAACCACCCTTACTTCACCACCCGGTCCCTGCGCCCGTCCCCGGAACCTGCCCAGGTCCACATTAAAGATTCCGCAGGCCACGCTCACGAACCAACATGGCCCACTCACTTAACCATAACATTAACTAACTCATTTGATACAAGCCATTAATTTAAACGTCCCCAACAAAGTCCTCTATTTTTTATTTCATTATCTCCGGGTGAACCAATTTTGATGATTTTTTTTACAAATGAATCCGATTGGTGATTTTGCAATTAAGAATAATCGGGTTCGGATGGGATAACTTCTGCTATGTCCATGTATATGTGATTGAACTCCTCCTAGACGTTTTTTGTGTGCATATGAATGCATTCAGGAATGGTTTAGTTAGATTAAGAAGTGGACCCGATAGGTGGCGCTGCAATCGGATTATCGGGTTTGGGCGCTAGTATATTAAAAACTACACAACTTTAAGCTCCTTGTGGGAGCACACAGGCGGAATATACAATTTCAAATAATCCACACATGGTTTTATAAAGACAAAAGTGTGTGTGTGTCAGCTCCGACGCAAAACTGGAGTTTACTCCTTACAAACGATTATAAAATACATAGATTAGTAAATGAGGGTAAATGAATGCATTTTGTTAGCTTTATTAGTTTGTTAATTTTCTCAATTCACAAATAAATATTACAAAGAGAAAAAATTCAAAATAAGAAAACAAGAAAAAACACATTCATGCATTACTACGGTACACTGACGTATAAATTTATAAATATAAATATATTATATGTATTATATTATATTAATATGTATTGAAGCATATTGTAGCCTGTAACGCGTAACACGTGACATGTGACATTTGATTTTACTCCCATAAATTTCCATACATTAGAAAATTGATACTTAAGGAGAAAACTCCAAAAAAAAAAATTTTTCAGTTTCATTAAATCCAAACTGTACTGAAAATAGTACTGAATAATTTAATTTATGTTACCTAACAAGGCAGGAGTCAAGGAATTCCCTCAATTCAAGGAAAACAGTGGAATTCAGGCGTTTAATCTATGTATATTTCATTGAACTCCCATTGGACTGACTAACACTCTTGATTTTAAGCAGTTACAGACGCCTAGTTATCATTTATCATGTTTTTATTACATATTCCAAAATGTGGAATTATTATTCTCCAGAGAACGAGAAAAGGGTAGTTAAGGTTGGTTCAACTTAATCATACATTTATAATTCACACGAAAGGGTGAAATCCCTGACTCATGGCTGATACGATGACGCGGACTTGTGAGTACTGATACTGTAAGATACTGTGAAAACGATGTAACTTAAGAGCGCAATCCAAATAGTTTGTTAATTGTAGAGCTCGCGGCTTTAAGAAGCTTCACGTAGAGTTGGTTGAGTAACGAGGAAATTCTATGTCGAGTGAGCAGTGAGAACTTTTCCTGTCTTATCCACAAGCTATTTAAGGGTACCGACGATTCAGAAAATAATTTCATCGAGAAAAAATACTGTTCCTGAGGGATCGTCTACAAATACAAAAAAAAAACTAGCTGGCATCTGCGACTACGTCGCGTTGGAAAATGTAAAAAGATAATAACACCTAAGAAAATATAAGAGCATCTTTATCGCTGTGAAGACGATGGCGCGGCCACGGCGACAGTGGCGCACTCTTTTTTATATTTTGTGTGTGTGCACGTCTTTTCGGGACTTGTTGAAACTAGGGCAGTGGTCTGACCGTGACCTACAAGCAAGGCTCAAGCCGGTGGTTAGCGCTGCAAAGTGAGGAACCTCTTGACAATTCGTGCCGGCTCAAGAAGTGACACCTTCTGTATCTGTCCCTTGACCCAGCCAAGAGACGTAAGAGCTTGAGATATTAATCAACAAATAAAATAGGACCGAATTTCAATTACCTAAATTATAGAAGTTATAGAAGTTATAGAACATAAAGTTAATAACACGCAGCAAACTGTTATGTATCTTATACATTTTGCTATAAATTTCATTCAGGCGCTATAAATAGCTAAATTTAGTCTTACAAATTCACTCAAAGTTACTCGATTTATTCAATTAGATCATTAAGATTGTTTATAGAAAATGTTGCTTAATATTTTAAAGTGACTTGATACAAGAAATCTGTAATAACAGTTAAGTAGCCTGTAAAAATAATGACACAATAATTTATCCGCCACCTTTTGTTAGAAGTTGAGCAGGGGCGGCGGCATCTTCTTGTTTCTTTTTGTACTTATTTTTCCGATTTATTCATACAGTTCGATTGACACAGAAATATTGTTACAATAATATTTGTTTTAATTTTAATTATTTACAGTTTTAATATTTATAAATATTAGTGTTCGTAATAATGGTCATAAATGTTAATCTAAGATTCAATATTTACTGATTGATTTACCTACTGATCAAATTTAATCTTGATAATGAATTAATTGGTACGCCGCCGAGCTTGTTATAATCTTATTTATTACCTACATAGTTTCTGTCGGCCCAAGTCTCTCACTTTATAATTCAATGTGTACTACAAATAGGATTTCCTGTTTAAACCTTTCTGGTTGAAGCTACTGCGATACAGTAGCGTCGTTAATAGGCCTAGGAGGTCTATGTATCAAATTTTGTTAAGGGGCCGTACTACCTTACTGTGACGAGGCCTTAGAGGTTAAAGATTTTTCACATCAATACTAATAATAAATCTGTAAGGGTCGATCATGGAGTAAGTTACTTTGTTTTCAGAGATATCGTGTTTATAGGCTCTATACATGATACTGAAACTAAATTGATGATTTTTAGATTTTTTTCTGTATGTATGTATGTATGTATGTATGTTCCTCCATAACTCTGAAACGTAGGTTCAGGTGTAAGTTACTTTGTTTTCAGAGATATCGTGTTTATAGGCTCTATACATGATACTGAAACTAAATCGACGATTTTTAGAATTTTTATCTGTATGTATGTATGTTCCTCCATAACTCTGAAACGAATTAACTGATTTTCATGAAACTTGGTAGATAAATATTTGGACGTACGGGACACAGGATAGGCTACTTAATATTTTTCTAATACTTAATAGTAAGAAATAAAAAAGCTCACATGTTTTAGACGCAAATTCTTAAACTATAAACTTTATAGTTTAGCGTAAGGGGGGGTAAGGAGGTAAGGTAATCAACATCTCTACCATCCCAAATGTCAATCTCACCTGCACGCGCCGGATGAATAACCAACGAGGCTCTGGCGACCGAACAAGTGGCGGTATAACCACTTACTACTTAGAGTAGACGAGGCTACAGCAGCTTTGAGATTCAAATAATCTCTAAAAGAATTGGAGCAGAAGGCTCTGGCGGATTTCTTAGCGAATGTTTTGGTTATAAAATAAACCGTATGTTCCAAATTTCAGCCTTCTAGGGTTAGAAGTTTTGACTTTGCGTTAATAGTCAGTCAGAAGGCATACGATTTTTATAATTATAGTTAAACCTAGTTATGTTTTCATAAAGAGAGCGTATGAACTTGGTTTATTTATAACTCTGCCACTACAATACGGAATTGAGTTTAACATCCTATAATTATTAGGCCTATTAAGAATGCTAATAACTCTCTAATTGTAGCATTGATACACGCCACTTCTATTCTATCTATACTAAAAATTTAAAAAAAAAAATGTACACGAACATGGTAAATTCTCATGTTACCGAGGCCATAAAATAGTTTTTAGATTTTTTTGTATGTTTGTCTGTGCGTTTGTGGACGCTAATCTCAGAAACAGCTTAACCGATTTGAATGCGGTTTTAACTGATGTATAGATAATAAATTACCTGGATTAAACTAAATCTCACGACATAAGTTAGATTCTTTTATCCTGGAAAGTGTTAGGTTTCTGTGAGATTTTCAAAAAACGAACTACAGTGCGTACCAAGTCGGGGGCACAGCTAGTAGTTATATAATATATTTATGTATCTATACTTACCTAAGGTTATAAAGAGGAAAGGTTTGTATTTTTGTTTACAATGAATAAACTCAAAAACTACTACACCGATTCTAAAAATTCTTTCACCTATAGGAAGCTACACTATCAGCCAGTAACATAGGCTATATTTTATTAAACATACGCGGACGAAGTCGCGTGCAACAGTAATTCATGAAAATACTCGGATGAAATCAGGGACAGAAATTAGTATGATTAGCTTTTATAATAAATATCATGTGCGTTGGTACGGCAAATATAAACTTAAAAAATCAAAATGAAACATCATACTACATGCGCGGCCCATGTGGGATTCGAACCCACGACCTTCGCGTTAAGAAACACAACACGACGCTCTAACCAACTGAGCTAATGAGCCTGTTGAGACAACATACAAATTACGGCAACATAATGTTGCAAACCGATATAAAATGCAAGCTAGTGTAAAATAATACTGAAACGTTTTAGTATAAGAGCTAGCAACGTTTTTGAGAATGCATTTTAGGTCGATTAGTTTTTCTATATTTCTCATTCATACTGACGGTCGGTAGGAATGCAGTACGTCTGGCACCTGGAAGCGGTGCGCATCCCATCTGTACAGGGAAAATTGTGCATTTTGAAATTATTTTAAGACAATTTTTTTTTTTTTATATTTATATATGAGGCATATATAATTATATATAAAAAAAAAATTGTCTTAAAATAATTTCAATTGGATCCAGGCTGCTTCTGACCGGTCCTATTGGAGAGTTATGGGGGAGGCCTATGTCCAGCAGTGGACGTCCTGCGGCTGAAATGATGATGATGATGAGTATAGCATACAGTTCATTGATGTTGATATATCTCTGTCGCAACTGTCTCTGTCACACAACCTACGAATCAGTTGCCGCACTCTTCTAACTCACCTATTCTCCCCGATACTTAAATTGATCTGAATTCTAATTAAGCAACGGAATTTCTATCTGGCAAATTAATATTATATTCTTTGATTATAGAACTATATTATATTAAAATTACAGACATACTAAAAATGTTTGAAAATTATCATTTTTTAATGATTAAAATTGTATCTGGGGCAATGTTAGCAACGACAAAAATGTCTGGCAACTATAAATTTATAACTATAATAACTAAAGAGGCATATATAATTACAAAAAAAAAAAGAATTGTCTTAAAATAATTTCAAAATGCACAATTTTCCCTGTACAGATGGGATGCGCACTGGTAAACGCAACCGCTTCCAGGTGCCAGACGTACTGCATTCCTACCGACCGTCAGTATGAATGAGAAATATAGAAAAACTAATCGACCTAAAATGCATTCTCAAAAACGTTGCTAGCTCTTATACTAAAACGTTTCAGTATTATTTACACTAGCTTGCATTTTATATCGGTTTGCAACATTATGTTGCCGTAATTTGTATGTTGTCTCAACAGGCTCATTAGCTCAGTTGGTTAGAGCGTCGTGTTGTGTTTCTTAACGCGAAGGTCGTGGGTTCGAATCCCACATGGGCCGCGCATGTAGTATGATGTTTCATTTTGATTTTTTAAGTTTATATTTGCCGTACCAACGCACATGATATTTATTATAAAAGCTAATCATACTAATTTCTGTCCCTGATTTCATCCGAGTATTTTCATGAATTACTAACTGTTGCACGCGACTTCGTCCGCGTGTGTTTAATAAAATATAGCCTATGTTACTGGCTGATAGTGTAGCTTCCTATAGGTGAAAGAATTTTTAAAATCGGTGTAGGTAGTAGTTTTTGAGTTTATTCATTATAAACAAAAATACAAACCTTTCCTCTTTATAACCTTAGGTAAGTATAGATACATAAATATATTATATAACTACTAGCTGTGCCCCCGACTTGGTACGCACTGTAGTTCGTTTTTTGAAAATCTTACAGAAACTTAACACTTTCCACGATAAAAGAATCTAACTTATGTCGTGAGATTTAGTTTAATCCAGGTAATTTATTATCAATACATCAGTTAAAACCGCATTCAAATCGGTTAAGCTGTTTCTGAGATTAGCGTCCACAAAGGCACAGACAAACATACAAAAAAATCTAAAAACTATTTTATGGCCTCGGTAACATGAGAATTTACCATGTTCGTGTACATTTTTTTTTTTTAATTTTTAGTATACATAGAATAGAAGTGGCGTGTATCAATGCTATAATTAGAGAGTTATTAGCATTCTTAATAGGCCTAATAATTATACGATGTTAAACTCAATTCCGTATTGTAGTGGCAGAGTTATAAATAAACCAAGTTCATACGCTCTCTTTATGAAAACATAACTAGGTTTAACTATAATTATAAAAATCCTATGTCTTCTGACTGACTATTAACGTAAAGTCAAAACTTCTAACCCTAGAAGGCTGAAATTTGGAACATACGGTTTATTTTATAACCAAAATATTCGCTAAGAAGTCCGCCAGAGCCTTCTGCTCCAGTTCTTTTAGATGTTATTTGAATCTCAAAGCTGCTGTAGCCTCGTCTACTCTAAGTAGTAAGTGGTTATACCGCCACTTGTTCGGTCGCCAGAGCCTCGTTGGTTATTCATCCGGCGCGTGCAGGTGAGATTGACATTAGGGATGGTAGAGATGTTGATTACCTTACCTCCTTACCCCCCCTTACGCTAAACTATAAAGTTTATAGTTAAGAATTTGCGTCTAAAACATGTGAGCTTTTTTATTTCTTACTAGCTGGTGCCAACGACTTCGTCCGCGTTGAAAAATATTAAGTAGCCTATCCTATGTCCCGTACGTCCAAATGTTTAGCTACCAAGTTTCATGAAAATCAGTTATTTCGTTTCAGTTATGGAGGAACATACATACATACATACATACATATAGAAAAAAATTCTAAAAATCGTCAATTTAGTTTCAGTATCCATGTATAGAGCCTATAAACACGATATCTGAAAACAAAGTAACTTACTCCATGACCGACCCTTACAGATTTATTATTAGTATTGATGTGAAAAATCTTTAATCTCTAAGGCTTCGCCACAGTAACGTAGTAGGGCCCCTTGACAAAATTTGATACATAGACCTCCTAGGCCTATTTATGACGCTACTGTATCGCAGTAGCTTCAACCAGAAAGGTTTAAACAGGAAATCCTATTTCCTAACAGGAATCCAGCGCGACCAGAAGTGCTGGCGCAGTTGCTCGACCCTCCGGAAGCGTGAGAGCAGACTGGTAGAGTGATTCTGCAGGTCAGGAGACACTGGCGCAGTCAAAGGTCGACCAACCAAGAAATGGGCTGGACTAAGGGGAAGGAGATCTGTAGGATCTGAGGAAAGCGGTGAGAGCGGACGCGAGTTTAGTATTGCCTCCACTTGTACTAAGACAGTGGTAGTCTCTTCAAATGTAAGATGGGCGTTACCGATTACGCGGAGCAAGTGATGCTTGCATAATCGCACTCCAGCCTCCCACAAACCACCGAAATGCGGACTGTACACCGGTATAAATTTAAACTTTATTGACTGTTTATGTGCATATTCTAGAATATCTGGTGAAAATGACTGTAGTGACTTTGAAAATTCATTCATTGCACCTACAAAGTTTTTACCGTTATCTGAAAATATTTCAGCGGGTTTCCCGCGACGCGCTATGAACCGCTTTAACGCCAGAATGTATGCCTCAGACGATAAGTCGCTTACCAGTTCTATATGTACCGCGCGCGTTATAAAACATATAAATAAGCAAATGTACGACTTAACCGATCTCGCTCCTCTGCCTTTACGGTTCCCTGTGAGAATGGGCCCTGCATAATCCACTCCACACGTTAAAAAAGGATAAGTAGAAATCAACCGTTCCTTGGGTAAATTACCCATTAATGGACTGAGAGTTTTACCCTTAAATCGCTTGCACAAAATGCACTCATTGACTACCCTTCGCGCAAGGGTCCTGCCTTCGAGCGGCCACCAGCACTGACGCAAGTCGTAAAGCAGCGCCTGCGCACCGGCGGCGGCGTGTAGCAATCTCTGATGTCGCTCGCGAAACAATAACACTGAAAAATGATGGTTTGACGAAATCAGAACGGGGTGCATCTTGTCATAACCGAATAAATCGGAATTACCTAATCTTCCGCCAACACGTATAATTTTATTTGTATCCAAAAATAAGTTCAATTTAAATAGATTAGGTTGTTTAATCGTCGTCCCCTTTGACAACAAGTTTAGTTCGTCTCTAAAGGTTTCTAGTTGAGATAATCTTGCTAAGCATAATTCCGATTTAGTCCGGGCAAGGAAAAAAAGTTTGTATGGAAAAATTACATTAAATCTTACAGAAGGTTTTATTTTGTAGTTTGATTAAATATTAGCTTGTAAATGGTATTTTCGATTTTTTCACAGGGTGACGTTCCGGATGTTTTTTTAAATGCCGTTTGAATGTTAAATTTTCAATATTTGAATGAGAGTAAATACTACAGGGGTGACTTTTTTATTGAGGGACTTATAATAAATATTAGTAATAAAATCCAAAAAATCCACCTATTTTTCTTAAAAATAGGTGGTTTTTTGGTCTCAAAGGTTTTAAATAAAATAGAAAAAATATAACTCTAAAATAAAAACCCGACAATCGGTGATTTTTCACTATAACATATATTTATTTATGGAAAACTATACCATAAATTTTCACTCGGGTGACTACTATGGTTTTTTTTTAAACCGTTATTTTTGTTTTTTATACATATGAGTAAATCTACAGAATTTATTTTATGCAAATAAAATAATAATTGATAATTTGTCTCAAAATGAAATTATCACCTGAAAATACAAACACTGTTTCTAGTATTTGCAAAAAATAGTAATGAAATATTTATCGAGGGGAAAGGGTAAAGCGGGCGGTGAGGTAGGACGCTGCCCTTGTCAATGCGGTCCGATTCAAGTTTCAACATGTACGTCGACTTCTAACACGGTTATCAGTACTTATCACAGTTCGCGTCTTTACTGTCACTTTTAAGTACATTGCTTCTTGTGTTCGATTACAGCTGCAACGTACCTCACTATACAAAGAAATGAAGTAGCGTACTCGAATTTTTGTGGCAAGATCGCAAATATCGAATTGCATAGTGAAAGTTAGCAAATGAATGCCACGTAATTGTAACCGTAGTACACTCTTACGGATTAATTTATTTTACTTTTCATTCTCAAAGCATACCGAAGTATGAATGCGTATAGTCATTGCATTGGATTGTTTTGTAGTAGAAAGGCTAATCGGCAACTCCGTTCTTTTCCGATGGTTTGAGATGGCATACAAAAAAATTTATATTGTTTTATTATTTCGAATCATAAAAAATACCTATAGAAGTTGAATTCGACAAACTTACTATGAAACCCGCGTTAACCGCTAACTACAAATTTCTAACTTTTTGGGGAAAATGACCGATATTTGAAGTAGTGTATCTCGGGATCTATTTGACATACAGAGCTGCAGAAGCACTTAAATTTTAGAAATTTTTATCTTCTTGAAGATTGTGTAAGATGACTTTTCCGTAGAATGCACTTTTCAGAAGTTATAAGCGAAAAAAAGTCTGAAAATTTCTAACTTTTTGGACAAAATGGCCCATTTTTGAAGTAGTGTATCTGGGGATCTGTTAGACAGATCTGTTAGCTGTTGTTGCACTCAAATTGTAGCAAATTTTATGTCTTGTCTAAGTGCAGGCAAACCTCACATAACATACCCGTCGTTGTAATTTATTATAATAAACAGTTGGTAATTGTAATTGTATAAAGTTTTTCTGCCATAGGTATTAGCTGAGGTTCCTCCACCACTTCGCCACTGTGACTTCAATATTGATTATAATAGTTAATAAGATAATAATGAAAATTATTAATATAAATGAAATTGGAGTGTCTGTTTGTAATATTGAAGAACCTAAAAGAATCAACTGTTAGGCGGAACGAAGTTCGCCGGGTCAGCTAGTAATTAATAAACTTTATATAGCGTGTTTTTGACCGGGACTACCGGTTGACCTTAGATCATGCTCTAACCGCGCGCTCTCCACCCTCTCACTCGAAAACGATTCAACGTTTAAAAATTTTTTTGAAACAAAAGTTGTAGGGAATTTAATCCTCTACAATATTGATAATAAATACAAATAGCGAAAACCCCATAGAAAACGAGATATTTGCAAAAAAAACAGGAGGGGGTAGCCAAATAAGGGGGAGGAAGGGTCTCAAAGGTCGGCTTGGGAGAGAATTTAGATAAGATTTTGAAGTATTAGATAAATATGGCCAAAAATAATTTAATTTAAAATTTCAGACGAAGCCGGGTGTAGCACCAGTCCAGCGCCATATCCAACAACATATTGCACGTCTATGTACTACTTAGGACAGGGAAGTTATAGGTTTTTCAATTTTTTACAGGTGAAGTCGGGTGAGGATAATAGTGGTCCCTCCAAGTTGGGAAAACAGATGTTAATTTTCCAAACCTGACGGCGTGTCTCACAGAATTTTAGCGCTATTGGTTGTGGAGATATTAGCTTTTTAAGATCTTAATTTTAAATTCTGTGGACACGTCCGGCTGCAGGCAGTAGTATGGTAGCAGTGTAGCCGCGGGTCAACTTAGAGTGGAACACAAATTTTCTCCCGAAGTGTCCCGGCTCCCGCCCGAGTCCGATTCCGGAGCTGCTTGTGTCATCGGATAGAGTGGCAAAAGTTGAATAAGTGGTGGTGGTGTTTTCCTCCTTCGGTGATCCTGGACTTCAGGGTAAGCAAAAGACTCGTCGAACCAGCCCAGTTAACAGGACCCCTCAGTATGAAAAAGTTTGGTGCCCTATAACACTGGTCCTCAATGTCCAAAAATTACAATTTTTTCAATATCCCCACTTTTTGCGATGGGCTATCAGATGGTATATGCCTTTTTGATAAAAATGAGGATTTGAGGATTTTGACTTAAAATAATTTTACGTAAATAAAATTTCACAATTTTGTCCCGATTTCTGTATAAAATGTTTTGGGCTGTATCTTTGTGGTTTCTTGGCTGATCTTCTTGGTTTTTTCGCCAAAAAATAGAGGAGGAAACACTCTGTAACACACTGTTGATTACTACCGCGCGACTTTTTCCTTGAGGAGACACAGATTCCCGAAATCAGGGCAGTTTTCGGGAAATTTTAATCTTGCGATATCTCCGAAACTACTGGTCTGATTTGAACGATTTTTCTCCGGTGCACTCGCCTGGTCGTTCTTCTTTTTATGGTTACCTTTCGTGCTTCCGCGGAGGCCCACTAAGGGTTCCCACCAGTGGGGACCGGCAGAATTTCGGCTATGCCGTGGAAGCCGAAGTCGGGAAAAATCCGAATTTCATCTTGCGACAGAAGTCCAGCTGTCGAATGGCATCAAGAAAAGCAGTTGTTGCAACTGAAGAATCGAAGGCGTTTGTGTTTTGTGTCCTTTGAACTTAGATTGTAATAGTCGCGTACACCCTACATTTGTGTTTAAACAAAAATTTTTTTTTGTCCCAAACCTATGTACTATATGGACTTAATAAAGTTATGTTACTCATAATATAATACATATATTTTCTGTACAACGAAATTATTTAATCTTTATTACTTATTAAATAAAGACTAAATAATTTATTATTATTTGCTTGCACTTAATCTTAATAAGTATTTTAACAATAATATTCACATCTCATATCCGGCCCTGTATTTTGGCAAATAATATTCACATCTCAAATCCGGCCCTGTCCGTTTTTACACGTGTTAAAATTTTGACTCGCAAAAGAATAATGTCGTTGTCTCTATCTAACATCGTGATTTATCTCAATGAAGAAAGAGATGGCATGCGCTACACGACGTTTGTTTTTAGTTTTTTTACTGCCGTTAAGACAAAGAAGTTTGTTTTTGCTTACAACATTCAATTAGTTTGACACAGATGTGACACAGTCAATTACCAACCAATGAGAACACTTTACAATAACAGAATACGCCAATAAGAAATAAAAATACGTATTAAGATGGCAATGAAAACAAACTATTTTTAGTAAATGTGCAAATTGGAGGACCATTTTTTTGTAAGGGCGCATCCTGTCTTGTTTAACATATCACTGTTCGTACCTCTAGTTTTGAGGTGTATAACGCCGATTTGGCCTTGAATTATTAGGCTGATTTCCCCGCGCCACCCTCTACAAGAGATCGACCGCACAGAGATGGCAAAGAGTAGTATGGAGACTAGACGACAAAGGCACGACATAGTCGACTGAGCCTACTTTACTGCAAATACCTACAAATATATAATTATTTACAATGTAGAGGGATAATTCAGTAACAATGAAGTGTGTTTTGTTATTTAGGTAGTAAATTATGTTACCTAGTAAAATTTTTTACCCGTCTGCGCCACAACGAGGGTTATGTTTTTAGAGTGTATAGCGGCGCGCTCCCGGCTTCGCCCGGGGTGTATTTTTTCTAAAATAAACCTAGCCTAAATTACTCCTTATTACATCAGCTACCTGCCAATAAAAGTCCCGTCAAAATCGGTCCAGCCATTTCAGAGATTAGCCGGAACAAACAAACAGACAGACAGACGAAAATTGTAAAAAATGTTATTTTGGATGTTATTTTGGATTTTTTCTAAAATAAACGTAGCCTAAGTTACTCCTTATTAAATCAGCTACCTGCCAATAAAAGTGCCGTCAAATCGGTCCAGCCATTTCAGAGATTAGCCGGAACAAACAAACAGACAGACAGACGAAAATTGTAAATTTTTTTATTTTGGATGTTATTTTGGATTTTTTCTAAAATAAACGTAGCCTAAATTACTCCTTATTACATCAGCTACCTGCCAATAAAAGTCCCGTCAAAATCGGTCCAGCCATTTCAGAGATTAGCCGGAACAAACAAACAGACAGACGAAAATTGTAAAAAATGTTATTTTGGATGTTATTTTGGAATTTTTCTAAAATAAACGTAGCCTAAGTTACTCCTTATTAAATCAGCTACCTGCCAATAAAAGTGCCGTCAAAATCGGTCCAGCCATTTCAGAGATTAGCCGGAACAAACAAACAGACAGACAGACGAATATTGTAAAAAATGTTATTTTGGATGTTATTTTGGATTTTTTCTAAAATAAACGTAGCCTAAGTTACTCCTTATTAAATCAGCTACCTGCCAATAAAAGTCCCGTCAAAATCGGTTCAGCCATTTCAGAGATTAGCCGGAACAAACAGACACCCAGACAGACAAAAATTTGGTTTGGTTATGTGGTTGGTTTATTTTGGTGTATGTACTCATATATGGTGTATGTACGTATATAAATATATTCATATGCATGTAGTAAAAAACGGTTATTTCAATATTACAAAGAGACACTCCATTTTTATTTATATGTATAGATGTATGTATATTTCTTTATACGAATATAAAATATATGGTAAAAGAGCCAAACAACTGTTTTTATCAAAACTAACATTTTTTTTAATTTTCAGTAAAAATTGAGTTTTCGCACCAACCGTGCAATTTTCGCGTGGTACGTTTTGTTTGGGTAACGCTAATGCTGGCTGTAATAATTTATTTATTTTTTATTTATTTTTTTAAATTCACCAAGTGAGTGAAGTGACAAGAAATTGAGACAAAAAGTGTTTTTTTTTTTTCATTTTGCAAAAGATTACGAACTTTTTAGAGCGAGAATCTTGCTTCTTCAATTTTTTTAAAAAATCTATCGAGTGGGACAAAAAAGCGGCTGAGTGGATTAAATGGAAACTGTGGGGCTTTTTTGGGTATATTGAACTGTAAAAGGCACACTTAACATTTATTATTTTCTCCATATTTTTGATTCAGCGCTTGATTTTTCTAAACGCTATCAAAAGCCCTTTTTATAATTTTTAAAATTCATGTAAATAGAAATTAAAAAAAAAAAACAAACATTCTTGTAGAAAATTTATTCACGTTTTCATTTTGTTTTCGTTTTGTCTTGTCTTTTGCCATGTCTAATTGTTTTGGTTTTGGGTGTTATTATTATTAATTGTATAATTTTAAAGGAGGGGGGGAGTAAGGGGGAAGCGGAGGGGGGCTGAGAGGATGGTGTTGATAGATTACCCTCATTAAGGCCTTTCAAATGATACCTAACATGGGGGGTCTATTTGTAACCGTTGACCATGGTTACAATAGACAGCAATTGACCAAATTTCAAATTTGCCATTTGGTCTATAATAAATTTTAAATTCGTCTTCCTGAAACATCTCAGATGACTCCAAACACAACCCGGCTGTGACGCGCCGTTTCCGAGTTACGGTCGGGGGGGTCCGAAGGGGGCGTCAAATTTTTTTATCTCGTCGAGACGTCCCCGATGAGCACAAACACGGCCCGGCTGTGACGCGCCGTTTACGAGTTACGGTCGGGGGGTCCAAGGAGGGGGCTGTTAAAAATTTTTGGTGCCCCGGTAGACCGGATGACACTTTCCTTGGTGACTACCGATCACCCTCTATGACATTCCGCAAACGCCACCCTTCTATCCCTCATAGTTTCCGAGAACCGCTCACCAACTTTTTACCAGATATAACGGTGTATCGAGGATATCGGATTTTTCTGGAGGTCACGGGGCCCTACGTCACCACCTACAATAGGGAAACCCCCCACCGCTCCTTC
Organism: Synanthedon andrenaeformis; assembly: GCA_936446665.2. NCBI lineage: Eukaryota > Metazoa > Arthropoda > Insecta > Lepidoptera > Sesiidae > Synanthedon > Synanthedon andrenaeformis. The sequence continues at coordinate 571,118 of OW387776.2, read as the reverse complement.
TAGGAGAACAATTCGATGAGTCACTAGATACGTGAGTGGGAATCCGGCTTTATAGTGGCTTTACTAGTAGGTTGCTCGATGCCGCGGGCTTGCAGCCCGCGGGGGGGTTTTTGTGTTTCGTTTTTTGTTGTCTTTTTGCCATGTCTAATTGTTTTGGTTTGGTTTTGGGTCTTTGTTTTGTAATTGGTGAAAATTTGGGGGTAAGTAAGGGGGGAGGGGGTAGGGGGTGGTGGCAATAAATCACCCTCGTTGAGACCTTTCAAATGATACCCAACTCGGGGGTTTATCTGTAACCGTTGACCATAGTCTACTGAGTAGGCCGCAACTGTCAAAATTTGAAATTTTATCTACTCTAAAAAATTTGTGTTCCCAAGACGTCTCTGATGAGCCCAAACACGCGCGACGTTTTCGAGTTACGGTCGGGGGGGGGGGGGGGGGTTAGAGAGTGGGGGGAGTTGATGAGTTTAGTGTTTATTCGTGCGACTGAGCGCTTACAATTGTTTTGGTTTGGTTCTGGGGTCTTTGTTTTGTATTTCGGAAGTATTTTAAGTAGAGGGGGTCTAAGGGAGGGTGGGGGAAGGGGTGCCAATATATCACCCTCGTTGAGACCTTTTAAATGATACCCAACACGAGGGGTTTATCTTTTACCGTTTACCGTGGTCCAACGAGTAGACCGCAACTGTCAAAATTTGAAATTTGGTCTCTAAAAAATTCGTCTTCCCGAAACGTCTCAGATGACTCCAAACACGACCCGGCTGTGACGTACCATTTCCGAGTTACGGTCGGGGGGGTCCGAGGGAGACGTCAAATTTTTTATCTCGGTGAGACGTCTCCGATGACCCCAAACACGACCCGGCTGTGACGTACCGTTTCCGAGTTACGGCCGGGGGGGGGGGGGTCCGAGGGGCGCGTCAAATTTTTTATCTCGGGGAGACGTCTCCAATGAGCCCAAACACGACCCGGCTGCGTCGCGCCGTTTCCCAGTTACGGCCAGGGGGTCCGAGGGGGGCGTCAAATTTTTTATCTCTGGGAGACGTCTCTGATGACCCCAAACACGGCCCGGTTGTGACGCGCCGTTTCCGAGATACGGCTGAGGGGGTTGGAGGGGGGTTCAATTTTTTTTATCTCGGGGAGACGTCTCCAATGAGCCCAAACACGACCCGTCTGCGTCACGCCGTTTCCGAGTTACGGCCGGGGGGGTCCGAGGGGGGCGTCAAATTTTTTATCTCTGGGAGACGTCTCCGATGACCCCAAACACGGCCCGGTTGTGACGCGTCGTTTCCGAGATACGGCTGAGGGGGTTGGAGGGGGGTTCAATTTTTTTTATCTCGGGGAGACGTCTCCGATGACCCGAAACACGACGCGGTTGAGTCGCGCCGTTTCCGAGTTACGGCCGGGGGTGTTGGAGGGGGGCGGCAAATTTTTTATCTCGGGGAGACGTCTCCGAAGACCCCAAACACGACCTGGCTGCGCCGGGCCGTTTCCGAGTTACGGCTGAGGGGGTTGGAGAGGGGATCAATTTTTTTATCTCGGGGAGACGTCTCCGATGAGTCCAAACACGACCCGGCTGTGACGTGCCGTTTCCGAGTTACGGCCTGGGGGGTCCGAGGGGGGCGTCAAATTTTTTATCTCGAGGAGAAGTCTCCGATGACCCCAAACACGACCCGGCTGTGACGCGCCGTTTCCGTGTTACGACTGAGGGGGTGCGAAGGGAGGGGGTGTCGAAATCTCTCCTTTTTTTGGTGCCCCGGTAGACCCTTGCCGTCGCTCCGCTTCGCTCCGCGACGGGTCGCCCGCCGTCTCTTGTGTGGGTAGAAAAATTCCCTTTAGTTGTGATTTTGTATGGAGTGGAGGAGGGAGGGGGAGGGCGAGTGCGCAATGCCAAAATTCGGTCCGACCCCTTGGACTACCCGCGACGAGCCCGATCGAATGAGCCCAAACACGGGGGGTATCGGTCGAACCGTTTCCGAGTTAGTACCGGGATGGACGGATGGGATGGGGAGAATCGGGGTCATTGGGTCTTGGCTGTGTCTAAATGGCCGATGGGGGTGGACTTTCGCGGCTCTCCGGTCACCGTTGCCGCCGCTGCGGCCCTCGAGTCCGGAGTCGCGAATTCCTCGGAGGGGGCCGGGGGGGCGGGTCGCGCTGCGCGCTCCCCTATCCCCCCTCCTCGTCATTCGCCCCCCCGGCCTCGAGACCCTTCGCGGCGGGTCGACCGCCCTCCTCTAAATGTGCAAAATCGCCACCGAGGTGTGAATTTGTATGAAAGGGGGGGAGGTGGGGGGAAGGTGACGTTCCCGGAGGGTGGACCTCGCGGGGTGACGGTTATCCGCCAAAGTGTCCACCCACCCATCCTCGATGGTTTTGGAGATATTCCCATCCTTCCGAAAAGAAATGCCACTTTTGTATGGAGGGGGGGCGAAGGGGGGCAGGCGGGGGGAAAAAGACCGTCGCGGCCGATGGGTCTCGGGGAGAAACCGTTATCCCCCAAAGCGACCGCACGGGCAGGTGCCACCGCTGAGGAGCTACGGGGATCGGATAGTCCACACAGGTTGTATGGAGTGTAAAAAAAATGTATGAACGGGATGGGGATGACTCTCTCCCTGGTGACTACCGATGACCCTCTATGACATTCCGCAAACGCCACCCTTCCATCCCTCTTACTTTCCGAGGACCACACCCCAACTTTTTACCAGAACGGTGGACCGAGCACCGAGAAATTTCCCGGGACGCGCTACGCCGCCCTCCATACGATGGGATGAGATATACCGCTCCAGAAAATCTCCTTCCGGTTGAAATAAATAGCTTTTCCGAAAAACCATAAATTTGTATGGAGACGGGATGAAGGGATGGAAATCCCGAAAATCGGGATAGCCCTTAAGAAGGATCCCACCGAGAGATGGAAACGCGCCATTGCGACCGACCACCTATCCCGCACGGTTTTAGAGATTTTCCCATCCCTTTCGCCGAAAATGCCACTTTTGTATGGAGACGGGATGAAGGGGGCGGGATGGGGGGATAAAGTTTATCCGAGAAGTTGGACCACCACTAAGGGTTATCATCCCCCTAAGACGCCGCCCACCTATCTCCGGCGGTTTCGGAGATGTTCCACTTTGAAAAATCCAAAAAGTTGTATGGAGTTTAAAAAAAATGTATGAACGGGATGGGGATGACATTTTCTTTGGTGACTATCGATGACCCTCTATGACATTCCGCAAACGCCACCCTTCTATCCCCCGTGGTTTCCGAAGACCACTCACCAACTTTTTACCAGGTAAGTGGACCGAGGCTCGAATAATTTCCTGGGGCGCGCTACGCCACCCTCCATACGACGGGATAGGATACACCGCCCCACGGTGTCTCCTTGTGGGTGAAAAAAATAGCTTTTTAGAAAATTCAGAAAAAACCCAATATTGGCATGAAACGGGATGAAGGGATGGAAATCCCATAAATCGGGATAGCTTTTAAGAAGCATCCCACCGAGGGACGGAAACGCGCCATTGAGACCGACTTCCTATCCTCGGTGGTTTCGGAGATATTTTTATCCTTCCAAAAAAATGGCCACTTTTTGTATGGAGACGGGATGAAGGGGGCGGGATGGGGGGATAAAGTTTATCCGAGAAGTTGGACCACCACTATAGGTGATCATCCCCCAAAGACGCCACCCACCTATCCCCGGTGGTTAAGGAGGTAGTCCACTTTGAAAAGTCCAAAAAAGTTGTATGGAGTTTAAAAAAAATGTATGAACGGGATGGGGATGACACTTTCCCTGGTGACCACCGACGACCCTCTATGACATTCCGCAAACCCCGTCCCTCTGCGACTAATACTTTCCCAGATCCCGTCACCAACTTTTTACCAGAACGGTGTACCGAGGATATGAGATTTTTCTGGAGGTCACCGGGGAATCCCCTATCCGACCACCTACAACAGGGAAACCCCCGACCGCTCCTTCTGGGAGAACAAATCGATGAGTCAGTCATTAGTTGAGTACGTGAGTGGGATTTCGGCTTTATAGTTTATTAATTATTATTTATTTATTTATTAGGCTTATTAATTTATATTGTATTAATTAATAATTAATTATTATTAATATTAATTAATTTAATTATTTAATTAATTAAAATTCATGAATACTTTCCTTCCTCTTTTGGTTTATTTTTGATATATTACGTTTTTGCCTCCTTTGCTTACTTCCTATCTTTATTAAATTTAGATAACAAGTATATATACTGTACAGATGAATAATTATTAATTGAATATTCAAATTGAATATTTCAGATTATTAATAAATTGAATATTATATTACAACATAATTTATATTTAGTTTTTAAAGATTTAATTACCTAGTAAGACAAAAAAGAAAACCTATTAAAGTATTATATACACTATCATGCACTGTCTGTTCTGCCACTAAAATGTTTATTCTTTGTTTATTACGTAAAAATTAATAATTTGATAAGGTGCAACGCGGCACAGGTCCGTCTAGCATCACGACTCGCCCCGCACTGATTTTATGGACGAGAACGGGCTAGCGCTGAGTAAGTGGGGAAATATTTTTGATAAAAACATTATATAAAATTCAATTTTACGAATTTTCAAAAAGCGCTTTCAACAAATCATGCTACATTGTTATCTTCATAAGTGTACAAAATTTCATAATCTTTTGATAAATATTGTAGAAGTGAGATTGTTATAACTGAAAATAAAAGGGGTGTTTAGAATTTTTTTCCTGAATCAATTTCAATAAAATAAAATTTTTAATCCCAACAAATCATTCCTCATATCTTGTAGATAAACATATTTTTTTTTCGATGAAGAAAAGGCGTATATATAATGAATAACATTGTTACAAAATGTTGCAAAAATTCAATTTTTTAGAAGGATAAGCCATACCAAGTCTGATGAACGAATTAGACATTAAATTAAAAAATAATCTATACTAATTTGTATTTTTTATGTTTGTAATGAAAAATCCTTTCACTATAGAAAGCTACATTATCAGCGAGTAACATGGGCTATATTTTTTAAAGTTAAACGGGCGAAGTCACGTGCAACAGCTAGGATATTAAATAATAATAAAGGAAGCTATCCCAGGAAAGCTAAAAAAGTAATGAGTCATGTTGCATAGAAAATATGTATCCCTCCCTTTCACACACTAGCCACAAAGGACGGTTCCAAGGTCGCGCGCTTATTGTGCGCGCGTTATATATAAGAAACTATTACTTAAATTTTAAATTAATTCTGTTTGCTTCAATATGTCATAAAATTTTGGTGACTTTTTGTTGAGTGTGTATAATATGCATACAAATGTGTATGTCATAAAATATCTTCTGTACAATTAATATATCAGTAAAATAAAGACAAAAAACTTTATTATAGCTCTATTTTTATAGATGTTTTATAGTCACCCGGGTGAAAACTTATAGTGGCTACTGGATATATCTAGAGATCATAATATCAAAAATTCACCGTGTGTATGATTTTTTAAGATAGTTTATTAGAAATTCTTTAAAAACAACATTTTAACGTATTGTGTAGCTAAAATTTTCAATAAAAAAAATGTGGAATTTTTAAATACAATTAACGAAATACAGAACTAAATGAAAACACTAAAAATCTCTACTGTAGGTTTTTTACAATAAAATATATAGCAATTAAATATTTTACCCCCTCTTTCTCGTAATACATATTGGGAGGGAGGGAAAAATGTGTAACACGGATTTCTAGTGAAACTAAACTATATTCAAAACAAGAAAAACGAACTATACGAAATAATGTCTTCAAAATTTTATTTTTCCCCGACTAATTGTTTCAGCTCATCTACGGTAAGTTCAGTGAATTGTCTATCACCTTTAATTTTGCGTGCGTTGTTAATAAAACGTAATACGTAAGCGAATGTGCGTGTAATACGATTAAATTGAGAAAAACGATTAAATGGAAATATTGAATTATATTGCTCTGATAATAAAACATTAAATTGACTTCGGGTAACTCATTTAAATTGCAATTAAAATTTAATTTAGACATGTCATGGTTATAGTGGAGATTCAGGTCTTTGAGCATGGAGGGGCCTTCCCACCATAAGCTGGAAGTGGCAAGTTCAGACAAGGGAACTCCGCGTGAGGCCAAGTCCGCTGGGTTTTCCCTGCCGCTGACATGTCGCCACGGCAGTTCGCCGGTGAGCTCGTATATCTCTGATATTCTATTCTGGACGAAAGTTTTAAGCAAGTTTGGTGGAATGCGTAGCCAGCCCAAAACTATTGTTGAATCCGTCCAGAACACAACACCATTGATATTGCAGCGAAGTGAACCGTAATTGAACAACATACAAATTACGGCAACATAATGTTGCAAACCGATATAAAATGCAAGCTAGTGTAAAATAATACTGAAACGTTTGTGTTCACATCTGACGTGACATAATTTTGACAAGCCTGTTGGATCTGTGGTTACGTTCGGGTCCAAGGATCCCGGGTTCAATTCCCGGCAGGGTTAACTTTGGAAATGAACTTTTCAAAGTTAGCTCTGGTCTGGACTTGAAAAGAAGTGGCAGAGTACACTGCGTTTGCAGTCATTTGGGCAGCCCATCTGGCGACAGTAACAGGATTAATATCTTTCAAAATGTTTTATTAATTTCGTATTTAGCAATGAAAATAGGCTTAGTGAAAAATGAATAATTTGGAAGGGTATTGGAATATTTTCATTAATGAAATGTTTTTTAGATTGAAATTTTCACATAGTTTTTATATCCTTGTCAGCAACTGTTGAGACATAAAAAGCGACCCGTTTGCAGATGTGACAAGCCAAGCGCCCCCGCTGCTTCGTCACCGACTCAAACATGCACATGACGTTTCCCCGGCCACACAATACATCAATCGCTCAAAACTGATCTCCAATCACCGCTCTGGTATTCAACAGGCGTTGGATGCGTTATTTTTGTATTGTATGACACAACCGCCTTGTATCCATCATTATAAGTCCCGACTTCATTCCAAGACGAACGGTCACGACTCAATTTCATTTAGTTGTTCGCTGCCATTTGCTATCGACACTTGTTCAAATTTAATTTATTAAGAAAACATCGCACGCGCATCTACAATGCACGAAACAATACGAGACCAGGTAAGAAATATATATTGTTTATTTAGTTATTTTATGTAAGGCGCTTGCGTTAAATATTATATATAAAAATAATGTATTCTATAAACAGTCTTCTTAGGTCATATAAAATTGTTTTAGATGTTATGATTCAGCTTTCGCTTGCGTACCTACCGTTTTTAGTATTTAAGCGTCAAACTTGTGTGTGGTATTTTTATTTTTATTCAGTTTCATGAATCATTTGAGTCATATTGTTAGTGTTAAAAACCGTGTTGATTTGGACAAATTGTTCAGGTCATTGTGTATTGCAATGTTTTCATAGTTAGTCTCCTATTGTTACGTTTTTCCGATCAAAAATAGACCGAGTATTTCTAGAAATGACTTACAATTCACGTAAATCTACTTCACAATAATACGAATAATGTAGGAATACGAATATTATGCATAGATGCTATTTTGTAAGTAAATCTAAAAGAATTTCTTCAATCATTCTTAGTACTGTGCACTAACTTTTCCCAATATTATAGTAAGTAAGTAAGTATATATCCTACGTATTATTCTTATAATATGCTATTATCGTATTATTGCTAACCGTAGTAGGAGCGCACTGTAAATTTTCGTCAAAATCCGTAGTCTTCGTAATAAAATCAAGTAGAGTTTTCGTAAATAATTATATATATATATACCCTTCAAAATTTAACATTTATAATATTGGTACGACTTGAGATATAATTAAATTTTAACAATGTTCAAAGTGCGAATCATTTTGAATCTCTGTGGCTTTGGTCAAATTAAAGGTGACAAAATATTGAATATTGAATTTTGTGCCTTCAATAGACCTGTGATGAAACGCTGGTGACGAAAGGGTGACAAATCGAATTTGCAACACAAAAAACGTTGATAGCTTTTGTGTTTCACATTCGTTTATTTAAAGTTTATTAGTTTGCTAGGGAATAATTAGAAACTAATAATAAATTATCAGCGACAAGACGATGATTGAAATAGTCTATTTCGTTTTATATTAAATAATAATAATATATTTTATGGATAGGTACAGTATTCCTTTAAAAACTCTTAAGGTAGTATAGATACCTACCTAGTAAGTGCTAATATCATATTGACTTAGTTAACATAATATCAACTGAATTTAACTAAGAAAGAAAAACTAATCTGTGTTTCTTTATTAAAGTAATGAAAGTTTAGACAAAATTCCTATTAGACAATAAACTCCCAATTTAAATGATACCTGTATATTTAACTTGGGGCACATTGGGCACACAGCTTCACAGAAGTCTACTTTTTGGTTCTGTAAGTTTTGTTTTGGTGAGAGATACATACATATATTATCCTTTATAGAGATTGGCAGCTCTATGGCAATCGCTATGGCATTTAACTAGCGATAGTATGGCATTAATAGTAATTATAGTCGATAGTATATACTAAGTACAATTGGTATATATCTACAGTATCTACTATCATTTGGACAGAGATACTTTCTTATGTGTCAATAGTTCCATTCTTAATATAAAGTAAACTCTTTCACCAACTACAAGTAAAGTGTTGATTAGTTACTTTTCAAGTAACGCTAATTGGCGAGTAAATGTTAAGAGTATCTTGTTTAAATTTCATTGAAATTACCCTTGAGTAATGCTACTCGAAGATGGTCACTTAAAATGGCGGTTAGCCCTCTTGACGCTTCACTCATAGATGGTGAAAGAGGCCCTTAATATAATTCTTAGTTAGTCATGTTTATTTATCAATAAATAAATGTTCTAATGACCAAGCACCATGTTAATCTGTAAATATACCTACAATTATCAAATTTTAATGTCAAAAGACATTAATTACTATCAATCGCTCAGCAAGCACAGTTCGAAAGGTCACGGACATGATATAGCTATATTTGTTTTATCATTCTGTTCAAAGATATTATAAATGTTTATATTTACATAAATAAAATTATAAACATGTAATTGTTATCAATAAGTGTTCTGTTGAAACAAATCTTAAAATTTGTTAGTAGCTTTTGGCTAGTAGGTATTTGTTAGAATTTGTTAGAGTAGATATTTGTTTTTCACGTATTATTAAGAAAGCAAACACATAAAAATAACGATATATATATTTTATTGGAAATATTTCAACATTTTTTGTCACTCGTAGACAGCCTCAAGGGTACTCGTAGACAATCTACAGGAAAGGCAATTGAATTAAATTCGACAACATATTTTTTTATCATTTGTATGTGCGTTTGTTAGAAGTTCTTAAAACCATTAGGTGCCTATATAAAAAAAATGAAGTAGGTAAATAAGTGTCCATATTATAAATATTATGAATATGGAATACATATTATAAAAAAAGTGCTGTGAGGTTTCTATTTTTCCTCTCACATTTTCTGAACAACCCTTGATACTGTTTTCACTATTGAAAAAAGCTATATTCAAAAAAATATATCCCAAAAAATAGCATCCGTGCGAAGCCGGAGACTGATCGCTAGTGATTAATGTATACACAGTACATAAGCGAAGGCAATAAAATTAGTTAACTATTTATTTTTATTTATTTTAATCTAATGAAACTGATTGAATTTGTAATTTGTTTTTAGAAATATAACTATAAAAATAGGTGATAGGTATAATGCAATTTTTACTAAGATTTCCAAATACATAGGTAACGAAATTGTTACCTACCACAGTAATACTTGCGGTTGCACATAATGCATTGAGGTCGAAATCATGATTGCACATCATGCATTGAGGTCGAAATCATGATTGCACATCTCATATGCGGTAGGAGGGGGGAAATGGGAATAATGATCGATCTATTCCTGACCGCATACTAGTTGGGAACAATCTACGTAATGTAGACCAAATCTTAATTCGTATTGTGGTGGTTTGGTCTTACCAATCCATTAATATAGATTTGACTATTAGGTTTATTTTTTTTAATACATAAAGATGTCTTAAATTAGTACAATGATTTAAATGTTTCAAATATACAAAGCAAGTTCTGTTGAACCCATGCAGTTCAAATTAAATAAATAAATATCTTCACACTAATGCTTGTATTATGGATACCAGACAGTTGATATACTACATAGATTACTTTTTTTTGTAAATACATACATATTATAAATACAAAACATCCATGACTCAGGTACAAAGATAAAATGTTAACACATAAATATTTGCCCCTAGCGGGATTCGAACCCGCGATCTTTTGTTTAACAGCTATAGTTACTAGCCACTAGACCAAACGTGTTAATACATATTATTATTAATCAAATTATTCATACATATTGTTTAACTGGCAGTGCCCGCGACTTCGTACGCTCTGTAGTTCGTTTTTTTTTTAAATTCCACAGGAATCTAACATTTTCCAGGATAAAAATTAACCTATCCAGGTAATAAACTATCTGTGTGCCAAATGTCATCCAAATCCGTTAAGTAATTAGTGAGATTAGCCCATACCTCTCTCTCACCCCTCCGTAAACACTTATTGGTGAAAAACTAAAAAAACTTTTCTAAAAAACGTGTACTTAGTATCTGAAAAATACACCTATTTATTCTCTTTATGAAATATTATGACATATTATTTTATTTATTGTGTAATTTTCTATACATTCCAACATTCCGGCACCCCTTAGTTTTTAATAGTGAAACTCTACTGTAGTTCGTAAATAGAAATCTAATAAATTCTACGATACATAACATACAGAGTAATTTTAGTTTCAAAATCATAATCCTTTTATAATATTCTTTTTGTTCGGAAACAATATGAAATACTTATAATATATAATAATAATAATAATAATAATAATAATAATAATAAAATACCGCTGACACTGACGGACGTCTTTTTTTGTATCTCTATTTATAATTTACATATACTTTATAAAATCTTAGTTTTCATACTTATTTATGTGTAAATATAAACAAATTGTAAAGTATAATAATATTAAAACATTAACAGCAGATCGCTTTTGAAAGTGCAAACGTTTTAATAAAAAATTGCATAGTGACAAACACAAGTGACAAGTAAACAGTCGTATCATTTTGGTACTGGAAATTTCGCTGGAAAATTGGAAATATATACCTGGAACTATCAGTGGAAAATTGTAAATACAATAAATATATATACATAAATTTAGCAATATCATTTAGAAGATTGTAAATACTCTGATAAACAAAAATATTCAACATGCGAATCGAAAACCAACAAAATATTTTGGTCAAAAATGACAAATCAGACACGCAAAATTTAAGTGAAAATAATAACTAAAGAAAATGAAACTGCGAAAAAGACGACCCGTAGCGGATGGAAGTAGCGCACGCCCCCCACCACAGCCCGTCTCGTCGTCTCCGTGCTCAACGGCGGAGGAATTTTTGACTGCCGACGACAAGAGCACGTCGAGTGACGATGACGGGCCGAAGCCGTCTTCGCCGCCACCACGACCTGCGCGACGAGGACGACCTCCGCTGCCGGCACGCTTGGGGCCTGCGAGGCAAACTGCCTCGCGCCCGGCCCCCGCTACCGGTGGTGTAGTGCGCCGCATGCGATGGACTCAGTCCATAAATGAAAACTGCATGCGCGCCTATTACGGGGCTACAGAAGGGGGAACTAACCTGACTGCGTACCGAGCCAGGATGCTGTCTCTGTTTCAGGCCCTTGAACCAGCCGTCACCGTCTCCGCGCAACGACTGTCGGATCAGGTGCGGGCTATCCAACGGTGCAAGCTGTTAGACGAGTCCTCACTTGATCGGCTACGCCTGGACTCACTGCCTATTCGCGTAGCTACCACATCACCCGTGATCTCAGATGCTACGCTGCCGACATCGGAGCCTACTAATCATCCGTCATCGGCAGCGATGCCTAGGGATCGCGTTGACGAGGCGGAAGGTTGCGCAAATATGCAAGTAAGTACCGAGGTAAAAGAGCAATTGGGGAGGACTTTGGAGGAGACGATTTTGAGATATCATGCCACACGTGAATGTAAACCGCGCTTACCACGTTTGCCCGCGAATAGACGTAGCTTTGCCTTAATGGGAGCCATGAACGCTTTGCTGGTTCCGTACATAGAGACCAGCAAAGATCTAATTGATACGCACTCGATACTATACTGTGGAGCTATCGCGGTGTGTCAAGTTGCTCACGTCAGATTCCCGGAATCTGACAAGGCTCCGAGACGTACCACGGGAGCTCCGACGTGGCAGATACGTATCGAGAAGCGTATCGACTCGTTCAGAACTCTCATTGCAAAGTTGCACTGTTTCAGGAACGGAAACCATCGACCTCGGGTCATGCGTTTCGTGACACAGGCCTTTGCAGACACAGGCATTAAACCTAAAGACTATATGACCTGTGTCACTGAACGCATTGACTTCCTGAAACAGAAAGTCTATGCGTGGGCAAACAGAATTCGCCGATACAAAAAACGTGTGGACAGATTTCATCAGAACCGCCTCTTCCGAAGTGACCAAAGGAAGGTGTACAGGCAATGGGATGGAGCCGATACACGTGTGGACGCTGAACAGCTACCAGATGCAGACGCTATGAAAAATTTTTGGCGTGGCATCTGGTCGGTGTCCGACGAACACACCGAGGGCGATTGGATAAACATTGTCAAGCAGACGTGTGAAACCATCGAACCCATGGGGGTTGTTACCATCAGCCCTCATGACGTTAGCTGTGCTATCCAAACGGCCCAGAACTGGAAAAGTCCTGGACCGGATGGATTGCACAACTTCTGGATTAAGTGGTTTCGATGCTCACATGAATGTTTGGCAATGCAATTTCAAAAAGCCCTCGACCTCGGTACCCTACCTTGTTTGTTGACAACTGGCATCACCTTCCTGCTCCACAAGTCCGGTAGTACCACGGAAGCTAAGAACTACAGACCCATTACATGTTTACCTACGTTATACAAGCTGCTCACATCCATTCTGAGATCAAAAATTAATAAGCACATCGATTCTAATAACATTTTGGCCTCAGCTCAGAATGGATGTCGAGTTGGGTCCCGTGGTACTAAGGAGCTCCTCCTCATAGACATGACCATTTGTCAAAGAGTTAGGCGGAACAGAGGAACTCTGTCTACAGCCTGGATTGACTACAAGAAGGCCTATGATTCAGTGCCCCATTCATGGCTGAGAAGGATTCTGGAGTTGTATAAGATTAATCCAACTCTGAAATCCTTCTTAAGTACATGCATGGCGCAGTGGACCACAGTTCTTCATCAACCGGGCAGTCGAGGGAGTGTCTCTGGCCTACAGGACCAGATAAGGATTAAGCGAGGCATCTTTCAAGGCGACAGCCTGAGTCCACTTTGGTTTTGCCTAGCGTTGAATCCCCTTAGCACATTGCTTAAAGATTCAACTCTAGGCTGCCGGTTACGGAGAGAGGGAGAGGTCATTTCTCACCTACTGTATATGGATGATCTCAAATTATTCGCACCAAAACACCAAGATCTAATGGAGTTGCTGAAAATAACAGAAAATTTCAGTAACTCTATAAAGATGGAATTTGGTACGGATAAGTGTGCGGTCATGCATATACAGCGGGGTAAAGTTGTAAATTCTTCCAATTTACAACTTAATGATGTGATGACCTTTAAATCTCTTTCTGAAACCGAAACCTATAAGTATCTTGGTATGTCACAGTCATTGGGTATCGTTGACAGGGACATGAAACAGATGATGAAGGATCGCTTCTTTTGCCGCCTGACAAAAGTACTTAAGAGTCTTTTGTCAGGGGGCCATAAAGTGCAAGCTTTCAACAGCTGGGTTATGCCCTTGCTAACCTACTCCTTTGGCATACTAAGATGGAGTCAGACTGAACTAGATGCCGTGGACAGAAGGGTCCGTCAACTGCTCACCACATACCGGATGTTACACCCGCGCTCGTCTGTTATGAGACTGTATATTCCTCGGAAATTGGGGGGTCGCGGCTTCTTGAATGCCAAGAACCTCCATAACCGAGAAATATGCAGCCTTAGGGAATATTTCCTTAACATTGAGTGCGGGATACATCAGGATGTTGTGGCAATTGATAGACACTTCACTCCACTCTCCTTATCTGTCGAGAACTGGCAAAAACCAATAATATTAAGCACCGAGGACCGCAAGGAGATATGGAAAAGCAAGGAGTTGCACGGGAGGTTCTATGGAGCCCTCACCGGACCCGACGTAGATCCACTCGCTTCGGTAAACTGGCTACGCTTTGGTGACCTCTTTGGGGAAACCGAAGGTTTTGTCTGTGCAATAGCTGACGAAGTTATCAAGACGAGAAACTACCGGAAATATATTCTCAAGGACGGTACGGTCGACATATGTCGAGCATGCCACCGTCCCGGAGAAACACTGAGACATATTATTTCCGGTTGTTCTCATCTTGCTAACGGAGAGTATTTGCACAGACATAACCAAGTAGCCAGAATTATCCACCAACAACTTGCTCTTCAATATCAACTTGTAGATACCGAGGTGCCATATTATCAATACGTTCCTGCACCAGTTCTCGAAAATAGTCATGCCACGCTCTACTGGGATCGCTCTATAATTACGGACAGGAATATTGTCGCCAATAAGCCTGACATCGTGGTTATCGACCGATCTCAACGCCGGACAGTAATTGTCGATGTCGCTGTCCCGCACGACGGAAACCTCGTGAAAGCCGAAAAGGACAAGTTAAGTAAGTACCTGGACTTGGCTCATGAGGTGACCGACATGTGGGATGTCGATTCGACAATCATTGTCCCGATAGTTGTTACGGCGAACGGACTCATTGCGAAGAGCCTCGACCAGCACCTCAAGAGGCTCTCGCTAGATGGCTGGATCAAGGGGCAGATACAGAAGGCAGTACTCCTTGACACGGCGCGTATTGTCAGGAGGTTCCTCAGTCTGCAGCCCTAACCGCCGGTAGTTTGGGCCCTGCCCCGCTACCAGCGGCAAACTAGTTTTAAGTTTTTATAATATTTATTGTTTTTATATATATATATTGTAAAAATTTAAAATTAAGATAGGAAATAAATATATGTGAATAATAATAATAATAATAATAATAGATTTTTCTATTGAGCGCTATTTCAAGTAATACTTGAAGTCAAGTTCAAGTCCTTCTTCGACTATATTAATAGATTTAATCATCATATTATAATTCACAATAGAATTCTTTAGGGCTGAAACAAAATTAATTAATTAAAATCTATTTACATCCTTAAATTATCCAAATTATTTCAATGTTAAGGTCTATTCGCGACATTACATAAACTGGACTGCTTTTTTCCAGTCTAACGGCGGGTTTACATGCTGCAAATGGGTTAGCGAACTTAGTATTACGAGGGAATAAGGATTTGGTCTCTGGCAAGCCGTAATCTGTCACTGCCGCCAGACGGGTAACCCAATTTATTACGGGGTTCATATTTCGGGCAATTTTCACCTGCGTCAGATATTCGAGACATAATTCCCTAATAACTAAACGTAAACCCTTACTGCGTGCGTTTGTTACATAAATATTCAAATTGGCAATTACACAAGCAGGAGCTTTTGCCAAGATCGTCTGTCAATATTACATAACCAGCTGGTGCCCGCGACTTCGTCAGCGTTGAAAAAGAAAATATATGAGTAATTAACAAAACAATACCCAACAGAGAACTACGATAAAATCAAAGTGTAACTTATTTATTTAAAAAGTATTTAAAGTATTTAAAAAGATATCGCAAAAACAAATTTAAAAAATCAGTTCGCTTCGGAACAACCGTTCCGTAGGGAGCCAACCACGCGTCTGAGCCGCGCGGCATGGTACTTCGTAGAGCTACCGCTGATGTTCATGTTCATCAATATCATGTTGATAAAACACCTTCGCAAATAATGCTTTAATGTCGATCAAATTTGATTACCACAAAAAGTGTTATAGTGAGTCTGTTATAGTGAGACAGAATATGGCTATCTTAAAAGATAGCCATATTCTGTCGCAACTTTTTTTAGAACTTTTAAAGAGGAACCATTCCATCATACATGATTTTTGCGTAACTTAAGCCGTTTACGCAGCGCACGCAACGGAAGTTCTCAAAAAGGAATCATTTTTCCCGTTTTTGCAACATTTTCCATTGACGCTCCGCTCATATTGGTCGCAGCGTGAAGCCTAAAAAAGCCTTTCTCGATAAATGGACTATCCAACACAAAAATATTTTTTCATTTCGAACCAGTTGTTCCTGAGATTAACGCGTTCAACCAAACAAACAAACAAACTCTTCAGCTTTATAATATTAGTATAGATTACGTGTCACATGTTCCTCCGCCATGAACTCTATTGAACCGATTTTGATCAAACTTCGTAACTATCTGTAATTTGGTCCAACTTTAAACATAGGTTACTTTTTATTTTAAACCCGAGCGAAGCCGGGAGCGGGCCACTAGTATTAGTATAGATGAATTCCAAATATCTACCTACCCCAAAATCCTCAATGTTAAGTTTCTTAAAACTCTAAAACATTTTGCTCATAATTTTCAATGTGTACTGCAATTAAAACTTTTGAAACTGTTACTTAACGAACCATTCATGCTTGACTATTTGACCTTTTCAATTTGGAAAATAATTTGCGTAGTTACTTAACGAATACAAAATTTAAGGATTCATCTAATCCGCTTTGTTTTTTGTTTAAAATACTCATTGTTCAATCTAGTATTGATGAAAGTCTATTTTTATTATAAATCCAACAAACAATATAAACAATTTCCATTGGTTCGTGTAAAACAATATTCTAATAATACTTTATATACGTAAAAGTAGCACTTAGTTGTGAAGTACTGTGAGACCACTGTATACACAAGTATCGACGTATTAACCACAAATACATAAACCACAATCCAAACTGCGCCCTGTACGAGCAAGCGAAGTTAGAAATAATTTGTGGTCTCAACTCAACTTATGTTCAGAAGTAAGTAAAAAAGACAGAATGCGAAGCAACACATTCGCACCACTTATTGAAAATATTAAAAAATAAACAAGGAATCCAAATTATTTAGAAAAATCATTATAGTTTGTATAACTATCGACAATCCAATTTTAAATTGGCTGCATACAATCAATAATTATGAAGTAATGATGGAATATTTAAAAATATTATAATTGCGAAAATAATCACGCAAAAACTTCATGAACGGTTTCGGATTAAAATTTGACACAGATATTTTATTATACCTGAATTTAACATGTAGGATACTTTTTATACTGGAAAAAATGTTAGGTTCCCTAGGGATTGTCTTAAAATATAAAAAATTCGACGCCGCTATCGTCAATAGTGGCGGCGCATGTCCAAGAACGAATGTGAAGAATTTACATAACTTATCTAATATTATTTCCAGCACAGTGAAATGTCGTACCAAATATGTTGTAAAAATATAAGTAGTAATTTTACTTTCATATATGTCTTTACAATTATAATTTATAGTAAGTTAACTAAATAGTTAACTTTTTATTGAACACTAGCGGCCTGTTCCCGGCTTCGCCCGAGGTGCATTTTTTTACGTAAAAACCTTCCCTGATTATCCCTCTGTCCATAAGTGAAGACAGAATTAAAATCAGTCCACCCGTTCTCGAGTTTTGCGCTTAGCAACACATTTAGGGATTCATTTTTATATTATAGACTAGCTGGCGCCCGCGACTTCGTCCACGTTGAAAAAAAAGTAGACTATCCTGTGTCCTGTACGTCTAAATGTTTATCTACCAAGTTTCATAAAAATTAGTTAATTCGTTTAAGAGTTATGGAGGAACATACGTACATAGTATTATTAAACATTAGTAATTATTCATCCCATAATACACATATATATTTTTAAATTATATATGTTTAAATGCAATGTAATTTCATCACAACTTTCCGTTGTTGAGTTCACACTCTATTTATGAACATTATGCCTAATGTTTCTGACTAATATTAGCGAAATATTGGCCGACCTGACCAAATGACGTGCTTCCTTCGAGCTGAGTATGATTTCTCTTGCCAATAATAACACTTTTCCTGTACGTATTTCATAATATTTTGCTTTATGCAATGGTATTTTCTGAAACTGTATATATCATGACTATAAACACCTATACCATATTGTAACATAAAGTAGCTCTTGTGTATATAATTTACAGAAAAAAAAGTATTCATGTGGTTTTCCAATCGAGGGAAGGGTCGTTATAGTAGTAAAATCAAGTTCCACTGTTCTAACAATATGTGGGTTTAAACTGGCCCACTTCTTTAAACAAGATGTAAGTTATGACACTTTAATTGGCACTTTTCTTTATTAGCACGTGGGAATATACAACATCAGCCTACAAAACATGTAATATAAAAATGGCTATTCAAATATTACAAGTATAAAACAAAATCTCTTTCGTGCGTGCCACGAACAAACCAACCCAAATGCCTCGTCATAAAAACCTAATCCCGTGCCTATAACAGCTCGTAGTCGCCCTGTCGTACCGCCAAAGCTGATATAATATGTAACTACCTAACCTATTATTTTTACAATTCACTGTTTTACGTTTCTTCGCAAGAAAAATAAGAGTATTTTTTATTAGATATCCGACTGTAAAAAATGTAGTCTACCTATTTTCTTAACTGTTTATAAATGTTTAAATTTTATAGCGAATGTATGAAAAAAAAGATAAAATAATAGATGTGAGACCAAATATAACGGAAACCACTATTGCTAATGGGATAATATAAAAAATTTGTTGGTTGGTTGGCATTGGTTAACATTGATTGGCGATTTGAAGGTTCATAAAGAACCTTAATTTCAAATTAACTTGAGTTAACTCCCAAAACCTACTCAAATATAATAAAGAGAAAAGATTTTTTTTCCTAAAAATCGTAGATTGTTTTTTACACATTTATTTCTTTGTTTTGTTCATATCTCATGAAGTCTAAGCGTAAGAATCGGTTATATTGAGAAACACATTTGGAAAACTTCATTATCAATTTAAAATATTTTAAAGTTAGTTACTTTCTGTAAAATTACAAATATTAACTATATAGGTACCATAAAAGTTATCCTTAAATGAGGCTTAACCCAGGACGTGTGATGTGTGATAAATTACTAAAAATATTTTTAATATTAAATTCATTGAATTCTATTCAGATATTTAATTAGGAGAAATAATTATTTTATTTTTTCATTCTACACTCATATAATACGAGGGTGAATACTTACTTTTACTTTGAAATACTTAATGAATACAAAAATGTTCATTTCTTCAGTAACACTCAATGCTTAATAAAAAGATATTACACAAGCAAAAAAAAAATCTTTTATCTCTATAACTCGCCTCGGGAGTACGACGAGCGTTCTCAACCTACTCGGAGAAGCTAGCTTTCTTTCTATTTAAAAACTTTACTTTTTTTTAAATATATTTTAAGGACATCCAGACAACCTGACGGTCCATTTAATGGTAGTTGAATACCGTCGCTTATAATACGAGCAAATCTACAGGTGTGGCAAGTGCACTCACTGCCGATCAAAGTCGAGTTAAGGATAAGGGTTATTTCACGGTATTCTGTAAGTTGGAGGTTACAGCCGCCAGACGACCTGTCAAAGTAACCGCGAAACGCAGTGTGCCCAATTTTGAACCTTAAAAAGTTAATTTCTATATTTGGTAATGCCGGGACTCGACCAATGTGCTCGTTAAATTCAATGACGTCGTCGTCGTCAATTGGGTCGTACTTCTTATGATGATTTAAAATAAATATTTACTAGAAACGGGCAATAACTGCTAATTAGGCTGGGAGATATATTCCTGGAAATAATATCTATTAAATTAGGCCCTACCTAATTATTTTCCGAACACTCTAGACCTCATTAGTTTTGTTTACAACAGTTATTCCAAGAAACATGTCTGGGTACCTTTTTATTTTATTATCAGCCTTTATAAAAGTTCTATGAAGGTGACATTTCTTAGAACAAGTGTGGGGAAGTCTTTTACCAAAGGTTAATAAATAATCGTCGATAAAAGACTTTTCACGTTCGATATATTGGCTATACATTTTTAATCCTGGGGCAAACGTTTGCAAAAAGTTTCTTTTTCCAAAATTTATACTGAATTGAAATATCGACATTAAAGTATTGAAATTAATTACAAAATATTTTAAGAGATTCGTCACTACATAATTTATGTAAAGTATAAAATTTGTAAAAGTGAAAATTCACTTTTACAAATTATTTTTTTTACGCATATTTTTTTTCATTTACGCATACGATTCTCAAAAATTATAATAAAAAAAATTAAAACAAAATCGAAAAAAAGTACTCTATTTAAACTGATATAATTGAATCAATTGAAATTTCAATAGCGAAGAAGTGGCATAGTATCGTAGGTACGTGTATTTTCTATATTACATAGATATATATATGACTTGCAGGAGATACATATGAGGAGGTTAAAAACAAAACGTGATTTGTCACAAAATTAAAAAAGTTGAGTTAATGATGCCAGTCTATGGTCCACCATAAACAACGTCTTTTTTAATCATTCGATTAGTGCAAAAAGCATTTCTGTCCATAGTATTTTGTCTTTGAAAAGCAGGTTTAAATGCAAAATATGTTTTGTCCAATAACATTTATCCTGCAAGAAGTGATTTGTCACTTCAGCCAATCACCGGTCGTCTTGCGCCATTTTGTTTATGGAGAAAACACTTTTTGCATGTTTAGTGACATTGACATGAATTGGATTTTGTGCGTAAAATCAAGAAATTGTTGAATAAAATCTATAATATGATTCTTTATTATAAATAATTTTTTTATAAACTTTGCAGCTGTTTCATTGCTTTATAACAGTTAGTAACTACTCATATTAAAATAATATAAATCTTTGGGACTACGAGCAAAACGTGATTTGTCCTTCAAATGTTCACGCATAAAATGTTTTGTCCACAATGTTCATGCAAAACGTGATTTGTCCAAAATTATTATTGATATTTTAAGATAATTTATAAGATTGCCTATAATACACAATTCTTCATAATGAATACCACATAGTCTCAATTGTATCAATATTTTAGGACATAAAGGTTTTTGCCATTTATCTCAGTTTGACATTTCTGTGACAAATCACGTTATGCTTTTACCTCCTCATATTTACACTTTGTATGAATAACTAGATATAATTAATGCGATACTTACACATCACGCGAACGTTTCATTAAAATTCACAAATGTGAAGATAAGTGAAAGAATTATACGAACAATCTAATGAACATAAAAGAAAATTATGAAGCCGTGTATAATCCTAATTAATATAATAAATGCGAAACTTTGTATGTTTTGATGTTTGTTACTCAATCACAAATTTGGCACACAGTTAATTTATAAAAAAAAATATAGAAATAATCGTCTAAAAATATAAAAATTATTGACGGCGTCACTTTCTTTTTTCTAACTATTCACGTGTAATTAACTATATAACTAATTGTATAAATATATCTACGAAATTGAATTTGTTCATTCGACTTAGACATTCACGTTAAATATTTTATTAATTTGAAGTCTTTGAGATTGAGAAGTTGTTTAATGAGTGCTACATGTGCATGTGTTTCAAAGTCAACCTCGAAACGTTTCGCTGAACCAAATAAGATAGAATTATATGCAAGTATGTATGTTAGAACCTGATTAGAACACTAGTTTGCGATATTTTATAACAGTTTTATAAAGCCGAATCATGTTTTAAATGTGTTTATCTATATTTCAAAATAAGTTCAAAAGCATTTTTGTGCGTCGAATTAACAGTAGATTGCATAATTTAAATAAAATCAATAGTTCATGCCTACGTGTACGTCTATAGCAACTATTCGCTAGCTATTAAGAGAACTAGTTAAAAATCTGTTGCGTAAATTTTATCCCTATGGGTTCTGGATTATTCGGTATTTTAAGTAGTGCAGAGAGAGCCCTCCGCGTCGACACAACATTGAAATAAATCAGTAAAAATAACGCATTTTAAAAATAGCCGTGCCACGTGGGGCCGACCAAACTTAGTGATGCTAACCCTGTTTATAAACATGTAACAACTAATAACAAAGAAAAATAATAGTTTAAGCGGATCGACTTTGAGAACCGCTTAGGCCTTAGGAGAACAGAAATAATTCATTGCGTAATGCGTAAACCCTATTGGAAAGAACATCTTTGAGGTTTCTCGGTGGGTGATTAATTCCTATTTTAATTAAGATTTCGAAATCAATTTTGCCATAAATTAGGTACGACGCAGTAAAGAGTTTATACTAAGAAGCTTCAACATCGATCCTGTCTTAAAATGAACGCAGGGAAAATATTCAGTAGGTTGGTAATATCATCACAGACGTAGGACGTTAACTGTCTGCCCCAAAATTTTCCAATAGGAAATTAAGTTTCTGTAAATAGTACAAAAGATTATTCTCAACTAAACGAAATTGAAATTACAAAACTGAGACTGGCGTTTCGTCTTTCTTTTTAAAAGATTTGAAGACACAAAGACAGTCGGCCTTTTGTGTGAGACATCGTGTTTAATAAGCTAAAGAGGAAGCTAGAAAAGAAATAATAAGTAAAATAAAAATAAAAATTATTTTACTGACTGATCTGAATCGACTCACGTTAAACTTTCATGTAGGTACATTTAATGGTTAAAAGCTAAATCTATATAGCACTTTGTGATAGTAAAGTATATGTACATACATATATATTAGGGGTTAAAGTATGAAATTGCCGATTTGTACTGAAAAATAAAAATTCGTTTTTTTTTTTAATTTAACATATTTATTTAATCAAAATAATTACCATTATTATCTATACATTGCTGCCATCTAATAGGAAGCTCATTTATGCCTTTGCGATAGAACTCTGGTGATCTAGATTCGACAAACTGTGTGAAAGCATTTTGCACTGCCTCCTGAGAAGAAAACTTTTTATCACGCAGAAAATTGTCCAAATCACGAAAAAAATGGTAGTCCGTTGGAGCAAGGTCTGGCGAATACGGAGGGTGACGAATGGTTTCTAATTGCAGTTCCTGTAGAGTCTGCAGATCAGTCAAATCATGCGGCACCCATTTTTCATATTTTTTTATTTTATTGATTTGACGCAAATGAGTCAATATTGTTGGTAAGGTAACGTTAAACCATGCCGCTAATTCCTGGGTAGTTTGGCTCGGATCGGCTTCCACCATCTCTTTCAAATCATTGTTATTCACCTGTGTGGGCGGTCTTCCACGTGGTTCGTTCTTCAAATCGAAGTTTCCATCACGAAAGCGTTTAAACCAAAATCGCACAGTGCGTTCATTAGCAGTCCCCTCTCCAAACGCAACATTAATATTGCGAGCTGTTTCTGCCGCGTTAGTTCCGCGTCGGAACTCGTATTCAAAAATCACACGAATTTTCGAAGTATCCATCTTTATTGTCTAAGCTGAATAAAAAAAACAACTGAAAGTTGATAATCGAATGTTGCACATTTTTTAAAAGAAGAACTACATAGGTACCGTATGAAAAAAGTTTCACTCAAAAATCTCAAACCATGAAGGTTCTATGTCAATTCGAAGTACCTATTACAATAAAACGGCAATTTCATACTTTAACCCCTATTATATCCGATACATTTTTTAAAAGGTCGTCAGACATACTGACGGTCTACTTGATGGTATGCGGCCATCGTCGCCTATAACAAAAACAATGCCTTAGATGCTGCAAATTTGCTGCCAACCACCTGTCGTATGTACAATTGTACATACTATGTATATTTTTATGGAGAAGGTTTATATGTGCTCAAATTATAAGAGAAACGAAGCCGCGAAACACTTCAAATACCTACATATGTATAATTTAAACACTTTCAAAAGCTTATAACAGTGGCGGTGTAAACGTGCAAGTGTGTACATACTGGACTTTGCACTCGAACAAAGTGCGAACGAACATTATAAACGATAAATTTTCACCACAATAAACGATTAGCTGCCTCGATAAAGTGCTGTTAAAGCTATATTTATTATCTATTTACTAATATTATGTAGAGGTAAAGTTTAAATGTTATATTTACATGAAGGGAGTAATTTTTGAAACTATTTATTCGATTTAAAAAAACTTACATCAATAGTTATTATAGAATAAGGATGGACATAGGCTAATATTCCACCAGGAATCGAACCGAACATAAAGATGGAATGGAACGATTGTTAAAAGTGTAAAGATACGTCAAATATTTTTTGTAAATTTATTGTCAGGCGTTATAAATTTTTTTTTTAAACGCGGACGGAGTCTAGTGCATCAGCTAGTTAATTACCTATATAATCGCTCTTTTTATATTTAATTACCTACTTTATTATGTGATTCATAGATATTCTATTACGTAAAGTTTACGTAATAATAAAGGTCAGTCTATCTATTATATGACATATGTGCTGACACCCATATTACGATAAAATATTAGGAGGAGATTGAGAAACAACTGGAATCTCTTACTCGCTAACAACTAATATAAATATTATTTAAATATCTTAATAGATAAAAGAAAGTCGTGTTAGTTACACAAGGTTAGTTATAACAAGGCGAGAGCGACTATACCGATTTTTATCGAATTTGTCTTAATCTCTGTTTACTGCGTTTCGTCTCTGGTGTAATATTTAATCAAACAATAATTGGAATAAGCACAAAATTTTTGACATCTTAAAAATTTATTGAAGGATACAATTTAAGTGTTAAAATGCACTTAAATTGTTTCCTCTTCTTCCAAATATCTTCTTCCTTTTTTTGTAGAAACAAATTGGTTTTCTTATTATACGTATGTAAGCAACTAAAATAATGTAGAATAATTTCAATCTCGTTTTTATCCGCAAGTATTGTCAATATTTAGATTTTGAAATAACAGTTTTATTATAAGCTAGCATAGTTTTACTTTTATTGATAGAAAACCGACTTCGTTCGCGTGGACTACAATTAATAACTTTATAAACATTCCTAATTATGTTTTTTTTTTCTAATTCACCCAATTTATATTGTAGTTTTAAATAAATATTTACTTACTATTTGTTGATTCTCAAAGACTATTTTTTATAATCTCATACTTTGTCAAAGAAATTGTAGGTGAAACGAATTTAAAATGCAGCCTAAGTTAAATTAGAAGTTTGAGACCTGTTTTGTGTACGCGATCTGTATTTTAAATTTTTTTTACATTTTATGTATAGGTACTTATGTCTGAGCTGAAGCCCGACTATAGTTATGAAAATAATTAGTCAGGGAATTCTTAAAATCAAACAAGTAGTTTCAGATTTACAACTTTATTTTTTTAACTATTGGTTTAATAGATGTTATCATGTTAATATTATGATATTATATAATTTCTAGCTACTGCAAGATGGGTATGTTGTACTGGAGGACTTTTTGAGACCATCAGAGTGTGACGAGTTACTCGCAGCTGGTCAGGAGTTAACCAAAAATCTGCCAAATGCCGACGAAAGGGTCGTGTTCAGTACTAATAACCAGGTAAACTTTCTTTAAGTATATCTTTTTTTAATGTGTACCAAAACCATACCTAAAAGTTAGGCAAAAAGTATGTCTTAATTGTACAATGTGTCATCTCATTGCTGAAAATGTAAAACAAATTGAGCACTCGATTCAAAAGGTCTTCAGATTAGGTAAATAAAGATGTGGTTTGTGGTAAATAGTTTACGAATTAGGTACTCTTGAAATTTCACGAAATTATTTATAGAATGATAATTTCACATAATGAGGATTAATTTTGACCTATATATTCGAGGTTTTTTTTTCTGATGACTGTCCCAAACTAACAATTCTACGAAATGTTTTATGAGGGATGTTCCAGCCATATCCCTCATAATTCATTTTCAAAAACAATATAACTTCTTAAACTGTTTATACATATTTTAAAATTCTCTGAACTGTTTTTACATTAAATATTAATACAAAAATATGAGAAAATCTACTCAGTGTAATCAGATTATATCGACTTGAGATGAATGCGCTTTTCTTCATTATAAGGAGCTTACTCGCTGTGACGTCATAATGCCTCGAGATACCTTGTTAACTTCTGTCCTAGTTATTTGCTCTCGGGAATAAAGAAGTCTACATATATAGAGCAAATATACTCGTAAGATAGGAAAGACTCTTAAAATATATAGATACTTATATATTTGAAATCTCTAAATCATGGCATAATTGGTTGTGGGATAAAACGTGTATTAGATAATTTTAAGTTGTTTTTAACAACACTAACTAACAGACTATTTATGTAAGGGTAACTCCTGAGCACTTTGTTTTGAACAAAAATTCTTCGTTAACTAGGAAATTCAAGTATTATGGTCTTAATTAAACTGGTTAATTGTAAAAAAGGAAATAAATGCTTTGAAACTATTGCGCACTTATTACAAGTGAAGAGTGTTCAAAGGTTTCAGCTGTATATCGCAGGTATTCTTTGCTTTTAATTATTTAAGTTTGTAAGGAAACTTAAAGGGATGATGTTGTAAAGAGAAATACGTCTCTGTAATTAGCTTTCAGATAAATATGCTGGAAAAGGCGATATTCCAGTCATATAATAAGCAATTCAGGGCTGACGCTCACATAAGGGAAGCGAAATGGTTAGGTATTCTGCTATTCCTAGAGGAGACAAAGTCAACATATCCAAAGATGATAAACTTTCGTCAGACCTTGACTAACACAGCTTTGTTTAATATTTATGTTAAGCTCTAGACCGAAAACGTTCGTTGTGCGAAAAAATCTGCTTTTACGGTCTTCGAGACGACATAAAAATACAAACTGATGGCCGCGACTTTGTCCGCGTTAAAAAATAAGACATCTTTATTGTTATTACACTTTTGTTCATATATTTTTTTAATTTTAGATGATTTATCGACATCAGTTTTTTTTCTGGATGAGAGGTATCCTAGACAACGTGTTTGCAAAATTTCACGATGATCAGTTGAGTAGTTAAACCGTGAGAAGGTAACAGACAGACAGAGTTACTTTCACATTTATATAATATTAAGTATGGATGGATAAAATAAGATATATATATATATATATAGCATATTATTTTTACATTTTTAAATGTGAATATTAGATATATTACATTAATTCACAAACAACTGAGGCGCAGTTGCATTACGCCAACTTATTGGAAGTGAGCTTTATCGATAAGTAAGGAGGGTCGGGCGTGCTCTGCCTCTTAATTGAAGGATGCAGTATGCAAGCAAACTACAAAGTGGCAAATACGTACCTACTGCTGGTAATATACTTATTCGTTTGTTTAATAGTTATTTTGTTTATTATTTCCTTTAATGCCGGAACGCAAATGAATCTCTAAATATTAAGCGTTAATTTTGAATTACTTCGTTTTGCTCGGTTTCTGAGGCACTTTTGTTGGTAGTTTATCTATTCGTTAGCGTTATCGGTTATGTGTAGGTTAACTTAACTGGCCAGTGTGTGCCGTTTATCGGTTCCATAACTTTATTTGACGCTCACAAGATGCTTAAGCATTTGACAATTCCTTGACAGCGATGTCATTCATGATAAATAACGAATGATAGGTAGTCATTTATAATAAAACATAGTTTTTGGTCACTTATTTATCTCGGAATATTTTTTTACTATTACTGTAACTACTACTAATGATGAACTGAAATGATAAAATCAATTTAAGACTTGTTCTGATGACGAGACCCATCTAGTGGAAAATAGATTAACTGGCTATCGGTTTCATAGTTATTGAACGGCTCATTGTGTATTCAGAAACGCAGTGACGGTTAACCGACGTTTATCTTACGTTTAACTTTATTGAATCAATAGTAATTGAGAGTTTAACTGGAAACTTCAGAAACCGGGCAGAGATTTGCCAGCAGTGAAACCAGCAACAACAGCGGATGTTGAATACGGATGCGAATTTTCAGAGGATCACATCCGCAAATGCTGAAGCTGAAGCGGATTTCAAGTTTTTTTAGTAGATTTTATTAGTAGATTTTATTGAAATTGATCATTTTTAACTCCGACCCCCGACGCAAAAACGGGGTGATAAGTTTGACGTGTGTGTCTGCGTGTAATAGTTTGTAAAAAAAAATCATGAAGTAATTAAGCTTTTAGAAGAAAATTGAAACAATTTGAAATATTAAACTGAAACAATTTGAAAATGAATCCTGGGGAAATCTGCCAGATTTAGGAGTAGCTCCATATCCGCATCCTGATATCCTAATGCAAATATCCGCAACAGCCCTTATATAACAGCCCCTATCGTAATGAATCGTTTGCCGCCAAGGTGCCGCCCCCGATTGGCGTAATATTTCTGATGCCGGATGTGATAATGAACGAAGTGTAAAAGTGCCGACATTGTGCGAAAAAACGTATCTATAGATAACTAGCGACTCGTTCCCGGCTTCGCCCGGGTGCATTTTTTACGTAAAAACCTTCCCTGATTATCCCTCTATCCATGAGTGAAGACAGAATTAAAATCGGCCCAGCCGTTCTCTAGTTTTGCGCTTAGCAACACATTTATCTCTTTCTGGTATCTAACGATAAATCTAAAACTATTTCATACTTTTCCCCGTCGGTCGCTAGGACTCTATACTGGTTGGTATTCAACTAATACTCTCAAACTGTTTTTACTATGCACCATAGGTTCGAAGAGCCCGTTGGATGAGTAGTTAGCGTACATGCCTTACTGAATTTTTCAAATGGAAATGAGAATTCAAAACTGGTGAAGCGAATTTAAAATGCAGCCTAAACAGGACTATATTATTTCGATGAGCCTGTATTTTCAATTGTCCTTTACATTTCATGTTTAGGTACTTTTATCTGAGCTGAAACCTAGAGTTATGAAAATAATACGCGGAAGGTATGTGCCGACCTTTGTCTGGTTAAGGTGGTTTCTTGCGGTCCGTACAAACGGCATTTTTAAACATAATTTTTAAAATTGGTGCCTGCGATATTTTTTTATAACTAATTTGATTAAAAAGACATAAAAAGATTTATTTACAATATACGAAAGATAACGAGAAACGGATTGTTTTCAGTGTATTTTTCCCTTATTTCTGGCTAAAATTTGTGCAGTTAGCGAAGATTAGCTAGTACGGATTATGAATTGTAATAATACGTAGAGAGCGGAACAGTGCAATACCTGCAATCTCTCTCTATCAGTAGATGTTGAATAGTGTCAACTATGCGCGGACGGCGAACTGGCAACGTGCTTTACTTGCTGTACACATACATGATCGTAGCTAATAAGCGTATGACAATCGCTGTTCACTCACACATAGACAAAAATGAACTAAAATTTGGGTCTAATTTAAAAGCTATTGTTTTCTTTGGGAAAATATAATTCGTCGTAAGCAGGGATTAAATGAAATGCCCAGGGATGTCATTTTAGTGTAACATTTATTCATAAATCTAACAATTCATTAGTATAGAAATCGAACCACCTTAATTACTTGTATTGTAATTCAGACGTTGTGTTTACCTAACCAATACAATCTAAGCGAAGCTTTATGTATGTAATAATATAGTTTTTTTTTTCTCGTTTTCAGCCATTTAAAGATACGTACTTCTTGGAGAGTAATGACAAAATACGCTGCTTCTTCGAATCGGACGCCGTCGGTCCGGATGGCAACCTTAAAGTCGACCCCAGCATATCATTAAACAAGGTATAATGTAATGTTAGAATAATACAAAATAAAGTCTGTTTCTCCGCTAATTTTCGAGTTGTCGGAGTAAGTCCCGTCTAAAGCGCCATTTTAGTGTAAGACAATCTGAAGACAATCAAGTGAGGTAGGAAGCAGTATTTTCAAATTTATTATGTATATCTGTCGACCGGATTCCCGACGGATATCTATCAGATATACTGTCTGCCAACAGGATAGGAAACACTTGAAGACGTGCATATAAACACCTCTGGTCTCTTATTATGATAAATGGACAAATATATTATTTTATTGGTACAAAAATTATTATTTTTCAAACCGATATCGGTGTTATATACCTATTGATTCTTTAACCAGTTGAATCACATTTTTCAGTGTTTTTATTACCATTCTTGCTCAAACTATATCAGCCTATTTTTACTATATTCTAGCTTAGATATAAGTAAAACACTTATTAAATCTTTATTGCGCCTATATTTTTGTAATTCTTTGAATATTTTTTATTTATATATAATGACTTGGGAACAGCTCATGTGTGTGTGTACTTGTTATTATTCCGCCACGATGGCTGCAATATTGTCAGTTTGCAATTTCGGAAATCTTCAAAGATCCCTTTGCCTTCACATTGGCACATGTTTATTATTACATGATCCATTAAAGTTAGCATGTCGAGTAATGCAAACGAGAAATTCACACATGAACGAGAAAACTCTGACGGAAAAGTGAGAAAAAATCTAACTGCAGTCACCCTAGTTGAGTTTCATTTCTACTGAGCTATCACAAAGCTCACTTAAAAGTTTTCACATAGATGTTTTTTTTATTCTATCAAGAGAACGCTTAAAATTCCGTTACCCTTGGAATGAAATTCGTTTTACAAATGTTGCTTTACTGTCAATGGCGATACGATGAATCTCGTATTGTAGGAGAATAGGTTGTCAAAGCCTATTCTCGTATCCCCAATCCTTATCAACTTCGGTAGCGCACTAGCCACATACCATCAAGTAGATGGTCAATCTGCCTGTCGACCATAACATGCAATATCACTGTTTATAATATGACTCAGAGGCCCACCTGTATATACTATTAATTATTTCGATTATTGTTGGAGTTTACTCCTTAAGAATCGATTTTCATATATAAGCCCGGGGTATGAAAATTTATGGGAGTAAAATCAAATGTCACATGTCACGCGTTACGCGTTACAGGCTACATTACAGGTATTTTATAATCGTTCGTAAGGAGTAAAATCCAGTCGTGTGTCGGAGTTGACACACACACATTTTTTATCCACTAGCGACCCGCTCCCAGCTTCGTCTGGAGTTCTTTTTTTATAAATAAAAGTCTCCTCGTTTATCTATTTTTCCATGTGTGAAAACCGAATTAAAATAGGTATTCTCATTCTCGAGTTTTTGAAGCGTACACAAACTAACTTAACATGTTGGATTAACAAGTGCTGTCTAAGTTACTTTTGAACTTAACACACCGAGGCCGAGATAATATTATGTTTGTACGGAACACTGAAATTTCCCGTCGCTTTTTCCTCATAAAATCAACATATCGTAACCGGCTTTAATGAAATACATGTTTAAATATTGCAAACCTTATACAATCACAAATAGTTGGTTGTTCAAATTGAAATATTTAAATTGAAATTCATTTCTTTACTGAGTAACCATAGTAGGTATACATAATTTTTGTTGTAAATTTTAATACTCACCTCTTATGGAAGACCACCGTGAAGTAACAGCATGTGAGTGATTAAGGGATGACCGAGCCCATTACCCCATCCCTTCATTATCACATCCTTAATGCTACTATGGATCACCTGTGGCCTTGTTTGTATTGTAGGCGACGGTAACCACCTACCATCATGTGGACTGTCAGCCTGTCTGTCTACATTAACATATAAACTATACAAAATAATGTTACTAATACTAGACAGAGTCTAGCCACCATAAATGGCCTGCCTTCCGACCTATTAATAAAAAATATGTATACAATATCACTCTTAAGTATACTCTCACGAATATAACAAGCTCGTTGCGTAGTGAGGGCACTTGAATTTTTCGAGCGACATAACTTTCAGGATGTTAGTTCCATACATTGTTAAGAAAAGACGCTTCTGCTATTACGAGAGCAATAATTGCATTTCTTCCGAGAAAAATTTAGCTGTACGTATTCTAAAAGGCTTACCTGTGTCTACAAACGTGTAGGCTTTTTTAAAATATATGTACACAAAGAAATAATTACATTGGTATACACAGTTTGGATGCAACATAAACTTATTAAAGTTTTTATCATACACCAGAGTCGGCGAAATATTATTAAAAGATTAAAATTATCTAAATCCAATCTAGAATGAAAAAAATAAGTGTCTTTTGTATGGCACCACACTTATATAATAAAATTCCAAAAAATATAAGAAAAATCAGGAATCTGGCAACATTCAAAAATCACTTACGAAATTTTTTGGTGAAAAAGGCATATTATTCACTTAATCAATTCCTAAATGATGACACTATATAGTGCAAGCGATGCAAGCTATGTCTTAAATAAATATATCATAGACAATATATAAAAATAAAATAATTATTAAATTTTCTTGGAGGAATTACTTATTATTAATTTTGAGATGCTTTTTTAATTTGCACACCGCTTGTCGCTTTACAACAGTATTCAGCAAATAAATTATTTTGAATTTTGATTATTAGGTACATTTTCCTTTGACCATCGTGCTATGCTTCAATTTTCATTGTATAAAACAGTTACGCAGGTACACACTTAGAGGAAATATTCTATGATTAGATAAATATTTTTATTTTGAATGTGTTTAGGTTGGTCACGCACTGCATCTTCTGCACCCCATCTTCAGATGCTACACATATTGCGACCGGGTGAAAGCTGTGTGCAAACTAATCGGTTTTAAAGAGCCAGCCGTTGTGCAAAGTATGTACATTTACAAGAACCCGGGAATAGGCGGAGAAGGTATTAATAGTTATTTACTTACACTTATTTCAAACACTTACAATAGCACTTAATATCAATAAATTTTCAAATTCAATAGGGCTGTGACATGACAATTGTTGTACCTTAGTACTGCTATTTTTATGGAGAAAAAATACTGATCCAATATATTGTATATAATAGCAATGTACAAAAAAATATGTATGTATATATCTTTTGCAGATTTTGCTATCATCAATTTTCTGAATTGCCTCCCATTATCGAAGTAAATTTAAAGACGTGTTCACCTCAAAAATAATTACAATGTTTTTAATGCAATGGAAAATTAAAACAAAAAAAATTTTTTAAGAGGTTTTTGTCAACATAAGTTACATTAGTTAGCATTAGTATCTGTCCACTGAGAAGCTCCACTGTCGTAGCTTAATTCTCATTTATTATAAGCTCTCAAACGGATCCGGGTATTAAAAATGGCAAATCTTTTTTTTTATTTGCATTATTTTTTTGCAAGTCTGCGGTGACATCCAACTCTAAAGCTGAGGGGTGATATGGAGGGTTGATCTACTCTTTTTTGCTGTACTTTATTACGAGTTTTAATTCACGGATCGCTAGATAAATAAATCGGATTGGACTGCAGTTGCTACTGCAATGACCGCCCGGGGCGTGCGTTGTGGATAAATATTTAAATTCACTGTTTTTAATAAACATAAGCCAAGCCATAAAATGAAATTTCCTTTGGCATCCAATAACAGAGTTCAAACAGGGTTTTAATAAATGTTTTACCAAAATATAAAATAAATTACAGCCCCTCTGGCGCCCCTCTGGCGCCACTCTGGCGGGAGTAGCCTCCCCGTTACAGAAGACCAACGTGAAATGTGTTTCGGAGAATGATTAAGGGATGCCAGGGCTCATTTTCAACCTCTTCCCTACTCTTATCCTTCATCCAAATCTTTTAAAGTTCGAGTGATTAGGCATCTTTTGGGTGAGTTCGCTCTTGCTCTCTCGAGACCTCATCTTTGCTGTACGGCTGGATGCTGGCTAAGAGCAAACCCATCTCTAATAAAAGAAGAAGAAAAAAACCATATCAGCAATTATGTTAATCATAGGATATATTTTATAAAGTTACGCTGACGAAGTCTCGTGCATCAGCTAGTTTTCTATAAAATATATCATACTATAATTACTTTAAGAAAATATGGAAAAAATATTGGGTAAGGTTTATTTATGATAAAGTACAGTACCTATCCACCTATCTACCTTCCTATCTATACCTTACATGCGCTCAAGTGTCCCTCTGCAATAACTTGACTAACTTTTCTCGTAAATAGTAAACAACTTGGCAAGACGCTATAAAAAGTTTGTCTTATTCCCTATCTTGGCCAGTTAAGTATTTATCTTTACTTGGCCTTCGTATGTCACTAGAAAACCCTTACGTAACCTGTCTGGCGCTTCTTTAGACTTTAGATATAGGTATGAATAATAAAAATATATAGATAGAATGTTGTTTTATTAACTTTTTTCAAGAGTCTATAGCAATGTTACTATTGTAAAGTTTTATGTTTACATGTGGGAGGTAATCTCCGAAACTACTTGACCGACTTCAAAGATTCTTTGGCTAAATAGAAAGCTACATATTGCTCCACAATATATTTTTTTCGCAGTAATAGAACATCAAGACGCGACATATTTGTACACTGAGCCAACACCACCTGTTGGCTTTTGGATCGCATTGGAAGACGCCACAGTCCAAAATGGATGTCTCTGGGTGGCCCGTGGGTCGCATAAATCGGGCGTCCACAGGAGATTAATTCGAAATCCAGACAAAGACTGCAACAAGCCGTTGATATACGATAAACAAAGTCCAGTTTATCCTCAATCCAGTTTCAAAGCCGTACCAGTTAGCAAAGGTAACCGATAAACACTTGTCTCTACTATTCAAATGAAAACATGAATTTTTCAATTCACTGATTACCAAATAGAAAGAATAAAATGATATCCAGATTTGCCGACAACTTTTTATAAATTTATCATTTCCACAAACCACCCACAGTTCGCCCGGCGTCTCCCTGTTATGAAATCCCCATTTTTACTTTCGCCCACATCCACCCCTCGTAGCTCACCCCTCGACGACAGATCTCGCTTCACAATTAATCTGCAGTACCTGTTTGCTGTAGTTGTCATGTTCTCAATTACAATTGTTCACAAAATTAATCATGCACCACTGAACCTTATGCAGAAATTTGTCCTTTGAGCTTTGACTTGATCCAGTTTTTGAAACAATACATTTTCACGTAAAATGCTCACGGCTCCAGGGCAGTTTGTTGCAGTATTAATTGTACATGAGATATTACATCGCGATAACAAAAGTTCTACAAAGTTTTACTGTTTTACAGACAGGCAAAGTGAGTTCTCGCTTCGTAAGCAACTTGATATTCGTTAAGATTTAACGACTGTAATAATCCATTGTATGTAAAAACTTTTGTAGTGACATTTCTATAGTAAAATTCTCACTGTTTTACGCAGTCATTTGTGAGTACTCACTGCAACGCAAAAGCACAAATACAGTCGTTCCACGGTGGACTTCTCATGGGATCCCTCATGGTCCCCTCATCCCCGTGATCAATTGTAATTTTAGATTTATATATATCAATTATAATTTATCTTCTATCTATGTATGTAAATAAAAATCAATGTACGTATGTTTGTCCTCTATGGACTCCAAAACCGATCAATCAACCGATTTTAATTTGGTTTTCACTAATGTAAAGATGGATAAACGAGGAAGGTTTGTGTGTATAAAAAATTTAATGCCGGGTGGAGCTGGGTGCAGGTCACTTGTATATTTATATATTTCGATAATATTTCAATATTATTATACATATAATGCTAGATCTGGGGCACGAAAGAAAACGATACCGTTTCTAGAAAGAACACATGCCAGCGCCAAGGCCATTTTGAAAACATCTTTTCTATTTTAATGCATTTGACTCGAGTGCTGTTGACAGGAAGAAGTCGCCTCCTATATTAGATAATATTGTAAATGCGAAAGTGAGTTAGTTTGTTACGCTTTCTCGCCTTAAGTACTCAATCGAACATCACGATTTTTTGCATACAAATTGTCAGACATACACAAAAAGACATAGCTTCTTTTTCATTCAGAAAAACAGTACTGTTGACGAGGTATCTTCTAAAAATAAACCTAAAAAAAAATCGCAGGCAAAAATACGTAGCTAAAATTATTTTTGAATTTGATTTATTATTTTATTATTATGTAAAGCAGTGGTCGTGTGAAGGAAGGCTAATAATATTAGATGACGGACTATCGCATTTGTATTTCAGGCACCTGCATATTGCTTCACGGTAATGTAGTGCACAAGAGCGCATACAATCGTTCGGAGAAAAGCCGTCACGCGTACACATTCCACGTGGTCGAGAAACAGGATAACAATTACTCAACGGATAACTGGCTTCAGGAGGGAGAGAACGCGCCCTTCTTGAATCTATATACAACGCCTCAAATTGTATAATATTACTTTAAACTGAACGCCTTGCAACCTTGTACACTTTCAAGTAAAAATGTTAACTATTCATGTTTCTCTATTCAACACAATATATAATTCGTTAAAGAGTTTTAGAGGAACCTTAATAATCATAATATTTTTCATTTTATTTTTAGACTTTTTTAAAATTTGCTTCCATAGTGGGAGGCAATTCAGAAGTAATGATAATAAAATCGGGGTATGCAGTTTGATGATGTAGCTCTATATCTATCATATAAATACAAAATTTTATTACACCACTCAACAGTTAAAGGGATCAAAGCAATTTTTGATATGTATAGTATTAATCGTAATTGGTGGGATTATATAATAAATATATGCGCTCAAAGAGAAATATTACTCGTAACGTAGAATTTGTGTTGTTAGAAATAAATCGTCAGATTATTAAAATTATCATTTCACTAAGCGAGTCCTTGAGAGAGGCCTAAGTTCAGCAGTCATTATAATGTTAATCTTTGAGCTGATAATTATAATACATCATACTATATGAGAAATAAACTCTATTAATACCGAGAAATACGTTTATAAAAAATATAGATGTATATTCTAGGTTGCTTATACAAACATCAGATGATTGTAACTACTTCTCTCTCTAGCCATCGAGATGATAGAAAGCGACATATTTTTTCTATTCTTAATTACAAATGGAAAACGAATTTATCATTACTTATTTAAGAACCTAAACCTTATTGTCATTTAAATAAGGTTGTAAATAAAATGTACAATATATGTATAAATAAACACCAATTTGACATTTAATTTTAATACAAATGATACATTATGAATGTCGAGATATTTCCCCAAAACCGATATTAAATTTTGCGAACGAACAACAGGCTAAATTATAAACTTGTTACTAACGTACGTTATGAAATTAATGAAATGTCAACAAAGCGAAAACAATATGAATAAGTTTTAAATTATTTGGTTAACAAACTATAACTGTGTCTGCTGCCTTTGTGTTTAAATGAACTATTTTAATTAATTTTCAAAAGAGGCAAATTAAAAATAGATTTTTAGTTTTATCATAAAACAACGTTGCATTCATTCTGCTATATGTTTCAGATAACTTTAAAACGATCTATAACACTAATTGTAATGAAAAAAAAATTGTGCATTAAAAAGAGTATAAATATGACTAGAAATGTTTTACAATTTTACAATTGAAATAACATTTCAATTGTAAGGTTTTAATGATATCTATACGCAAATAAGTGTTTGCCTATTTACGTGTTTAGTTTATATGTGTAAATAGGTGTTCTGATAATTAAGAGAAATACATGCATGAACACTAAAAGTGAACTTTCATTTCTAACCTTACATACATAAATATAAGTCTCAATAAAGCCGAGTAAAAACAAAGATGTATATATTACTTTCAAGAATTACGTAATAGCGTCGATCGACTATGGTTAGTCATTATACGTATTCCATAATTTATAAAAAATATGTCGAAGTAGTAGCGGGTAAAAGCTTACTCATATGTATAAAAAAATAACGTTTTTTATTCAAAACCGCAAAATCCAAAAGTACTTTATAGATCACCATGAAATTTTGTAAAAAACGTTTTGTCATGGGTACCTAGGAATGGATATAAGCTATCTGTTATCAAGAAAAAGTATTGTTTCCAAGGAGTCACCTAAATCTATAAATAAAAATTATAACGCCTGAAGAAAAGAGGCGCGGACGAAGTCGCGGGCAAAAGCAAGTCCATTATAAAATTTAAAATTGCAGGTACAAAACCTTACTTACTTTTTATTTCATTGCAAATTAAAGTTTATCGTGCTATCTTACTCCCAATTTCCGGTATGAATGAAATATCTCCTATATATACGAGTATACATACTACCTACTTCATAGCGTAAGATGAGATTTTTAAAGTTTCTGTGTTTTCTAACAAAGATTCCATATAAGCTTGAAAACTGCAGCTTTGAGCTTTGTATGTAATTTCAACTGCATCCGCTCAATATTTCAACGAAAAATAGCTAACTAAACTTTCCCTTTGAAAATGGAATCCACTGAGTCGACAGTCAAGACATAGGCGATCCTGTGACATTCCTAAAACCAATAGGCAATGGGCCACTTAGACGAGCACCAGCTCTAAGTGGTCTAAGTTCAAGCGACTTTTTCCGCGTTGAAAAAGAAAATACATGAGTAATATTTAAAAAAAATCAATTGCTACTTGCGCCACAAAAATGACTTTTAGTTACTGCAGTAACGTCTGCCAGTATTATATTTAATGTCACTTTTCACTGACAGTTGGCGCTAGTTTATGCAAATCGAAATTATACTAAAATTATATATGTAAATTAATTAATATAATAACATTATATATATTACTAGCTGGTGCCCGCGACTTCGTCCGCGTTGAAAAAGAAAAAAGTAACCTATCCTGTGTCCTGTACGTCTAAATGTTTATCTACCAAGTTTCATGGAAATCAGTTAATTCGTTTAAGAGTTATGAAGGAACAATACCTACACTTACAGATTTATTATTAGTATATATATATATATATATATATATATATATGCATGATGTTATATAGCCTAAAGCCTGCCTAGATATATGGACTATCCAAAAACAAACTCTTCAGCTTTATATAATAGTACCTATTCCCTCACAGATATCACCTACCCATAGACTAATTACCGGCAAAATTCACAGAGCAGAAACTGACTGATTAGATTAACATTAGATTAAGATCTGAAAAAATAATTCAGAGTTTTCCTAATAAATTATTGTTCAGATAACCACACAGATATAAGAAATATTAACTTACATGAATACATCTGGGAAGCGCTGCGTTCCGAAGGTATACAGGAAACGTACATACGAATACTTAAGAGTATTTACTCTAGAAGCAAGCCCAAATCAGGCTAGAAGCAACGGGAGAGGAGTTTCATATAGAAAGAGGCGTCCGGCCGAAGACCCAATCTCACCCAAGCTATTCTCGGCGGCTCTAGAGTTGATATTCAAAAACTTAGATTGGAATAAAAACGGACAACATAAACGGTGAAAATCTAAATCACTTGCGCTTCGCAGACGATCTAATTACGTTCTCAGAATGTCCAAAGAATCTCGAACAAATGCTACAAGAACTATCGGATCAGAGCATAAAAGCAGGCCTTACAATGAACATAACAAAAACCAAAATTAAACTAATGCTGCACAGACATACAGCGTCATTGTAAATATGGAGAAAATAGAATAAGTGGACGAGTATGTACACCTGGGACAGTTAATAACCACACAGGATACTATGCATAAAGAAATTGACAGAAGAATTGCCAACATGTGGACTTAGCGAAGTTATGAAAAACAAAGACATGCCAATGAAAGATAAAAGAAGTTTATAACATGTGCATTTTGCCATGTTTAACATACGGCTGTCAATTATGGAATAGAGAGAAGTGTGATTGTAGTGAGAAGAAATGATAAAATAAGATTATCAAAATAAAAAATGTAACTAAATTTAAAGATGTGAACAAAGTACCTATACAATACAAAACACTTAAATGGTAATGAGCAGGCATGACATATGCTGAGATAGAACAGAGAGAAATGGTCTAGAATCTAGAACAATAACAGAATGGTACCAATCTTAAAAATTGATCTTTTCTAAAATTATTTTAAATTATTAACAGCTACATCAACGCTTACATTACATTACATTACGTAAAATGACACCGTCGCGAGTTCAATGATTTTATCCCATCTCAAAAACAAAAATTAAGTTAGTCTAAGAGCCGGTAGGAGAACGACCTTCACCGATCTGATAACTCGATGAGACATATTTTTTATCGAATATAGTTTATAAAGAAATATGCCTATAATGGCTTGCCTAACAAAAGTGTTCATGACTATTTTTAATTTAATTGATTTTAATCCATTTTAACCATTTTAATCCATTAGTAACCGAATGAGTTTATCTCAACTTATAGTTTTTAACACACAGAGTATGCCTAGGTAGGCTTGCCTTCTCATTTCTGTGCATGACTACCCGGCAAACAGATATGAACAGGCAAATCAAAATAGTTAACTACATCGATCTGTTAACCAATCGAAATTGACATCATAGGTAAGATATTTTAATTAGAAAACCAATCATATAGGCTTGCCTGCAAAAAACCGTTCATAAAATATTTATTAATTAAATTAAAAATAGTCATGAAATAGGCATATTTCTTTATAAACTATATTCCATAAAAAATATGTCTCATCGAGTTATCAGATCGGTGAAGGACGATCTCGCCCCGTCTCCCCTACTACTAGTATTTTGGCGGAAAATAGTGCCAAAGAAGTTGCCGGATTTGTGATTTCGGTCGCTTATTACACCGAGCTGATTTTCATCGCTGTTGATCCAATACCCAGTTCTTGCTCAAGCTCTAGATATATAATTTGTCGGTTTGAACATTTTCTTCAGTGACTGCGGTTGGCGGCCGACTCATCTTCAAAGCTTCCTTGTTCTATTTTACACTCAGCAAACCAATTAAAAACTGTTGCTTGTGAACGAGCAGACTCAAACTTAACAAAACATGTTAACAAAACAAACCATAAATATGAAACATTTATGGGGCTAATTTATGGACTAGACTTTTTTGGAATCATAATAGGTAAATCATAGCGCGAAAATCACGTCGACTAAGTTCCATTGATGCAAGAAAATTCCCTCCAGATTATTACAAAAATAAGCATTTTAAAGAAAAATATATTTGAATTCAAATATTTTCCTATTTTTAATTTATCACTAAATAGTCAGTGTTTACGAAGGTGTATGTATAACTTGTCAGTATTAATAAACTATAAAGCCGAAATCCCACTCACGTACTCAACTAATGACTGACTCATCGATTTGTTCTCCCAGAAGGAGCGGTCGGGGGTTTCCCCGCTATAGGTGGTCGGATAGGGGATTCCCCGGTGACCTCCAGAAAAATCTCATATCCTCGGTACACCGACCTGGTAAAAAGTTGGTGACGGGATCTAGGAAAGTATTAGTCGCAGAGGGACGGAGTTTGCGGAATGTCATAGAGGGTCGTCGGTAGTCACCAGGGAAAGTGTCATCCCCACCCCGTTCATACATTTTTTTTAAACTCCATACAACTTTTTTGGACTTTTCAAAGTGGACTACCTCCTCAACCACCGGGGACAGGTGGGCGGCGTCTTTGGGGGATGACCACCTATAGTGGTGGTCCAACTTCTCGGATAAACTCTATCCCCCCCTCCCGCCCCCTTCATCCCGTCTCCATACAAAAAGTGGCCATTTTTTTGGAAGGATGAAAATATCTCCGAAACCATCGAGGATAGGAAGTCGGTCTCAATGGCGCGTTTCCGTCCCTCGGTGGGATGCTTCTTAAAAGCTATCCCGATTTATGGGATTTCCATCCCTTCATCCCGTTTCATGCCAATATTGGGTTTTTTCTGAATTTTCTAAAAAGCTATTTTTTTCACCCACAAGGAGACACCGTGGGGCGGTGTATCCTATCCCGTCGTATGGAGGGTGGCGTAGCGCGCCCCAGGAAATTCTTCGATCCTCGGTCCACCTACCTGGTAAAAAGTTGGTGAGTGGTCTTCGGAAACTACGGGGGATAAAGGGGTGGCGTTTGCAGAATGTCATAGAGGGTCCTCGATAGTCACCAAAGAAAATGTCATCCTCATCCCGTTCATACATTTTTTTTAAACTCCATACAACTTTTTGGATTTTTCAAAGTGGGACATCTCCGAAACCGCCGGAGATAGGTGGTCGGCGTCTTAGGGGGATGATAACCCATAGTGGTGGTCCAACTTCTCGGATAAACTTTATCCCCCCATCCCGCCCCCTTCATCCCGTCTCCATACAAAAGTGGCATTTTCGGCGAAAGGGATGGGAATATCTCCAAAACCATCGAGGATGGGAAGTCGGTCACCATAGCGCGTTTCCTACCTTCGGTGCGATCCTTCTTAAGGGCCATCCCGATTTTCGGGATTTCCATCCCTTCATCCCGTCTCCATACAAATTTATGGATTTTCGGAAAAGCGATTTATTTCAACCGAAAGGAGATTTTCTGGAGCGGTATATCTCATCCCATCGTATGGAGGGCGGCGTAGCGCACCGTAGGAAATTCCTCGGTCCTCGGTCCACCGACCTGGTACAAAGATGGTGAGCGGTCCTCGGAAACTACGAGGGATGGAAGGTTGGCGTTTGTGGAATGTCATAGAGGGTCATCGGTAGTCACCAAGGAAAATGTCATCCCCATCCCGGTCATACATTTTTTTTACACTCCATACAACCTGTATGGACTTTACGATCCCCGTAGCTCCTCAACGGTGGCAGCTGCCCGTGCGGTCCCTTCGGGGGATAACGGTTTCTCCCCGAGGCCCATCGGCCGGGACGGTCTACTTCCCCCACCTCCCTACCCTTCGCCCCCCCTCCATACAAAAGTGGCATTTCTTTTCGGAAGGATGGGAATATCTCCAAAACCATCGCGGATAGGTGGGTGGAAACTTTGGCGGATAACCGTCACTCCGCGAGGACCACCCCCAGGGAACGTCATCTTCCCCCCACCTCCCCCCCTTTCATACAAAATCACACCTCGATTGCGATTTTGCACATTTAGAGGAGGGCGGTTGACCCGCCGCGAAGGGTCTCGAGGCCGGGGGGGCGAATGACGAGGAGGGGGGATAGGGGGGGCTAGGGGAGCGCGCAGCGCGACCCGCCCCCCCGGCCCCCCTCCGAGGAATTCGCGACCCCGGACTCGAGGGCCGCAGCGGCGGCAACGGTGACCGGAGAGCCGCGAAAGTCCCCGCCCATCGGCCATTTAGACACAGCCAAGTCCCAATGACCCCGATCCACCCCATCCCATCCGTCCATCCCGATACGAACTCGGAAACGGTTCGACCGATTCCCCCCGTGCTTGGGCTCATTCGATCGGGCTCGTCGCGGGTAGTCCAAGGGGTCGGACCGAATTTTGGCATTGCGCACTCGCCCTCCCCCCTCCCTCCCCCACTCCATACAAAATCACAACTGAAAGGAATTTTTGCACCGACATAAGAGACGGCGGTCGACCCGTCGCGGAGCGAAGCGGAGCGACGGCAAGGGTCTACCGGGGCACCAAAAAAAGCGAGATTTTTGACAAGAAAAATTTGAACCCCCCTCGGACCCCCTCAGTCGTAACTCGGAAACGGCGCAACGCAACCAAATCGTGTTTGGGCTCATCGGAGACGTCTCCCCGAGATAACAAAATTGAACCCCCCTCCACATCCCTCAGTCGTAACTCGGAAACGGCGCGACACAGCCAG
Organism: Synanthedon andrenaeformis; assembly: GCA_936446665.2. NCBI lineage: Eukaryota > Metazoa > Arthropoda > Insecta > Lepidoptera > Sesiidae > Synanthedon > Synanthedon andrenaeformis. The sequence goes on along the minus strand of OW387776.2, from coordinate 527,582 downwards.
GTGGTGTTCGGGCTCACCGGAGACGTCTCGACGAAATAAAAAATTTGAACCCCCCTCGGACCCCCCAGGCCGTAACTTGGAAACGACGCGACGTAGTGGGGTCGTGTTTGGGGTCATCGGAGACGTCTCCCAGAGATAAAAAATTTGACGCCCCCCTCGGACCACCCCGGCCGTAACTCGGAAACGGCGCGTCACAACCGGGTCGTGTTTGGGGTCATCGGAGATGTCTCCCAGAGATAAAAAATTTGACGCCCCCCTCGGACCACCCCGGCCGTAACTCGGAAACGGCGCGTCACAACCGGGTCGTGTTTGGGGTCATCGGAGACGTCTCCCCGAGATAAAAAATTTGAACCCCCCTCCAACCCCCTCAGCCGTAACTCGAAACAGGCGCGACGCAGACGAGTCGTGTTTGGGCTCATCGGAGACGTCTCCCAGAGATAAAAAATTTGACGCCCCCCTCGGACCACCCCCGGTCGTAACTCGGAAACGGCGCGTCACAACCGGGTCGTGTTTGGGGTCATCGGAAACGTCTCCCCGAGATAAAAAATTTCACGCCCCCCTCGGACCCCCTCAGTCGTAACTCGGAAACGGCGCGTCACAGCCGGGTCGTGTTTGGGGTCATCGGAGACGTCTCCCAGAGATAAAAAATTTGACGCCCCCCTCGGACCCCCCCAGGCCGTAACTTGGAAACAACGCGACGTAGTGGGGTCGTGTTTGGGGTCATCGGCGACGTCTCCCAGAGATAAAAATTTTCACGCCCCCCTCGGACCCCCCAGGCCGTAACTCGTAAACGGCGCGTCACAACCGGGTCGTGTTTGGGGTCATCGGAGACGTCTCCCAGAAATAAAAAAATTGACGCCCCCCTCGGAACCCCCCGGCTGTAATTCGGAAACGGCGCGTCACAACCGGGTCGTGTTTGGGGTCATCAGAGACGTCTCAGAAAGACAAATTTTTTAGAGAAGACCAAATTTAAAAATTTGAGCATTTCGGTCTACTCAGTAGACCATGGTCAACGGTTACAGGTAGACCCCTCGTGTTGGGTATCATTTGAAAGGTCTCAACGATGGTGATCTATTGCCCCGCCCGTCTCCCCCTCCCCCCTTGCTTACCCCCAATTCTTCACGAATTACAAAACAAAGACCCAAAAGCAAACCAAAACACAGTCGCACGAATATACACTAAACTCATGAACTCCCCCTCCCCTCCTCCCCCCCCCCCCTCCCCCCACACACATATACACAAAAGTGGAATTTTCGGCGAAACGGATGGGACGATTTACAAAACAAAGACCCAAAACCAAACCAAAACAATTAGACATGGCAAAAAGACAAAAAAAAAACGAAACACAAAAACCCCCCGCGGGCTGCAAGCCCGCGGCATCGAGCAACCTACTAGTTAATAAACTATAAAGCCGGATTCCCACTCACATACCCAATGACTCACTCATCGATTTGTTCTCCTAGAAGGAGTGGTGGGGGAATTCCCCGCTATAGGTGGTCGGATAGGGGATTCCCCGGTGACCTCCAGAAAAATCTCATATCCTCGGTACACCGTTCTGGTAAAAAGTTGGTTAGTGGTCCTCGGAAACTATGAGGGATAGAAGGGTGGCGTTTGCGGAATGTCATAGAGGGTCATCGGTAGTCACCAGAGAAAATGTCATCCCCATCCCGTTCATACATTTTTTTTAAACTCCATACAACTTTTTTGGACTTTTCAAAGTGGAGTACCCTCTAAACCACCGGAGATAGGTGGGTGGTGTCTTTGGGGGATGATCACCTATAGTGGTGGTCCAACTTCTCGGATAAACTTTATCCCCCCATCCCGCCCCCTTCATCCCGTCTCCATACAAAAAGTGGCCATTTTTTTGGAAGGATAAAAATATCTCCGAAACTATCGAGGATAGGAAGTCGGTCTCAATGGCGCGTTTCCGTCCCTCGGTGGGATGCTTCTTAAAAGCTATCCCGATTTATGGGATTTCCATCCCTTCATCCCGTTTCATGCCAATATTGGGTTTTTTCTGAATTTTCTAAAAAGCGATTTTTTTCACCCACAAGGAGACACCGTGGGGCGGTGTATCCTATCCCGTCGTATGGAGGGTGGCGTAGCGCGCCCCAGGAAATTATTCGATCCTCGGTCCACCTACCTGGTAAAAAGTTGGTGAGTGGTCTTCGGAAACCACGGGGGATAGAAGGGTGGCGTTTGCGGAATGTCATAGAGGGTCATCGATAGTCACCAAAGAAAATGTCATCCCCATCCCGTTCATACATTTTTTTTACACTCCATACAACTTTTTGGATTTTTCAAAGTGGAACATCTCCGAAACCGCCGGAGATAGGTGGTCGGCGTCTTAGGGGGATGATAACCCATAGTGGTGGTCCAACTTCTCGGATAAACTTTATCCCCCCATCCCGCCCCTTTCATCCCGTCTGCATACAAAAGTGGCATTTTCGGCGAAAGGGATGGGAATATCTCCAAAACCATCGAGGATGGGAAGTCGGTCACCATAGCGCGTTTCCATCCTTCGGTGCGATCCTTCTTAAGGGCCATCCCGATTTTCGGGATTTCCATCCCTTCATCCCGTCTCCATACAAATTTATGGATTTTCGGAAAAGCGATTTATTTCAACCGAAAGGAGATTTTCTGGAGCGGTATATCTCATCCCATCGTATGGAGGGCGGCGTAGCGCACCGTAGGAAATTCCTCGGTCCTCGGTCCACCGACCTGGTACAAAGATGGTGAGCGGTCCTCGGAAACTGAGAGGGATGGAAGGGTGGCGTTTGCGGAATATCATAGAGGGTCATCGGTAGTGACCAGGGAGAGAGTCATCCCCATCCCGTTCATACATTTTTTTTACACTCCATACAACCTGTGTGGACTATCCGATCCCCGTAGCTCCTCAGCGGTGGCACCTGCCCGTGCGGTCGCTTTGGGGGATAACGGTTTCTCCCCGAGACCCATCGGCCGGGATGGTCTACTTCCCCCCGCCTGCCCCCCCTTCGCCCCCCCTCCATACAAAAGTGGCATTTCTTTTCGGAAGGATGGGAATATCTCCAAAACCATCGAGGATGGGTGGGTGGACACTTTGGCGGATAACCGTCACCCCGCGAGGTCCACCCTCAGGGACCGTCACCTTCCCCCCACCTCCCCCCCTTTCATACAAATTCACACCTCGATGGCGATTTTGCACAATTAGAGGAGGGCGGTCGACCCGCCGCGAAGGGTCTCGAGGCCGGGGGGGCGAATGACGAGGAGGGGGGATAGGGGGGGATAGGGGAGCGCGCAGCGCGACCCGCCCCCCCGGCCCCCCTCCGAGGAATTCGCGACCCCGGACTCGAGGGCCGCAGCGGCGGCAACGGTGACCGGAGAGCCGCGAAAGTCCACGCCCATCGGCCATTTAGACACAGCCAAGTCCCAATGACCCCGATCCACCCCATCCCATCCGTCCATCCCGGTACTAACTCGGAAACGGTTCGACCTATACCCGTGTTTGGGCTCATTCGACCGGGCTCGTCGCGGGTAGTCCAAGGGGTCGAAACGAATTTTGGCATTGCGCACTCGCCCTTCCCCTCCCTCCCCCACTCCATACAAAATCACAACTAAAAGGGATTTTTCCACCCACACAAGAGACGGCGGTCGACCCGTCGCGGAGCGAAGCGGAGCGACGGCAAGGGTCTACCGGGGCACCAAAAAAAGCGAGATTTTTGACTAGAAATATATGAACCCCCCTCGGACCCCCTCAGTCGTAACTCGGAAACAGCGCAACGCAACCAGATCGTGTTTGGGCTCATCGGAGACGTCTCCCAGAGATAAAAAATTTGACGCCCCCCTCCGACCACCCAGGCCGTAACTCGGAAACGGCGCGTCACAGCCGGGTCGTGTTTGGGCTCATCGGAGACGTCTCCCAGAGATAAAAAATTTGACGCCCCCCTCGGACCGTAACTCGGAAACGGCGCGTCACAACCGGGTCGTGTTTGGGGTCATCGGAGACATCTCCCAGAGATAAAAAATTTGACGCCCCCCTCGGACCCCCCCCCCCCCGCGGTCGTAACTCGGAAACGGCGCGTCACAACCGGGTCGTGTTTGGGGTCATCGGAGACGTCTCCCAGAGATAAAAAATTTGACGCCCCCCTCGGACCACCCCCGGTCGTAACTCGGAAACGGCGCGTCACAACCGGGTCGTGTTTGGTGTCATCGGAAACGTCTCCTAGAGATAAAAAATTTGACGCCCCCCTCGGACACCCTCAGTCGTAACTCAGAAACGGGGCGTCACAGCCGGGTAGTGTTTGGGGTCATTGGAGACGTCTCCGCGAGTTAATAGTATTGAACCCCATTCCAACCCCCTCAGCCGTAACTCGGAAACGATGCGATGCAGTGGGGTCGTGTTTGGGGTCATCGGAGACGTCTCCCAGAGATAAAAAATTTGACGCCCCCCTCGGACCCCCCCGGCCGTAACTCGGAAACGGCGCGTCACAACCGGGTCGTGTTTGGGGTCATCGGAGACGTCTCCCAGAGATAAAAAATTTGACGCCCCCCTCGGACCCCCCCGGCCGTAACTCGGAAACGGCGCGTCACAACCGGGTCGTGTTTGGGGTCATCGGAGACGTCTCCCAGAGATAAAAAATTTGACGCCCCCCTCGGACCCCCCCGGCCGTAACTCGGAAACGGCGCGTCACAACCGGGTCGTGTTTGAGGTCATCGGAGACGTCTCCCAGAGATAAAAAATTTGACGCGCCCCTCGGACCCCCCAGGCCGTAACTTGGAAACGACGCGACGTAGTGGGGTCGTGTTTGGGGTCATCGGAGACGTCTCCCAGAGATAAAAAATTTCACGCCCCCCTCGGACCACCCCGGCCGTAACTCGGAAACGGCGCGTCACAACCGGGTCGTGTTTGGGGTCATCGGAGACGTCTCAGAAAGACAAATTTTTTAGAGAAGACCAAATTTCAAAATTTGAGAATTTCGGTGTACTCAGTAGACCATGGTCAACGGTTACAGGTAGACCCCTCGTGTTGGGTATCATTTGAAAGGTCTCAACGATGGTGATCTATTGCCCTGCCCGCCTCCCCCCTCCCCCCTTGCTTCCCCCTAATTCTTCACGAATTACAAAACAAAAACCCAAAAGAAAACCAAAACACAGTCGCACGAATATACACTAAACTCATCAACTCCCCCTCCCCTCCTCCCCCCCCCCCCCCCCCACACACACACACACACACACAAAAGTGGAATTTTCGGCGAAACGGATGGGACGATTTACAAAACAAAGACCCAAAACCAAACCAAAACAATTAGACATGGCAAAAGACAAGACAAAGTACAACACAGAGCACCCACCCCCCGCGGGCTGCAAGCCCGCGGCATCGAGCAACCTACTAGTTAACAAATATAAAGCCGAACACCCACTGACCGAACTATTGACAAAGTTCTCCGGGAAGGAGGGGTGGGGGGATTTACCCTTGGGGCTCGTCGTGGAGAGGAAGAAAAGTTGTCGAGAAATTAAATCGAAGACCTCGGTACACCGACCTGGTAAAAAGTTGGCGACGGGATCTCGGAAAGTGTGAGGGATAGAAGGGTGGCGTTTGCGGATAGTCATAGAGGGTCATCGGCAATTGCCACCGGATCGCTCATCCCCATCCCGTTCATACATTTTTTTTAAACTCCATACAACTTTTTTGAAATTTTCCAAGTGGAACACCTCCGGCACCAGCGGAGATAGCGTGGCGGCGTCTTCGGCGGATGACCATCTGTCGTGGTGGTCCAACTTCTGGGATAAGCTTTATCCCCCCATCCCGCCCCCTTTATCCCGCCTTCATACAAAAGTGGCATTTTCACCGAAAGGGATGGGAATATCTCCGAAACCATGCGGGATAGGTGGGTGGTCGCAATGGCGCGTTTCCATCCCTCGGCGGGATGCTTCCTGGGGGCTATCCCGTTTTTCGGGATTTCCATCCCTTCATCCCGCCTCCATACAAAATTTTATTTTTTCGGAAAAGCCTTCTTTTCACCTGGAACGGGGCAACGCGGGGCGGTCTATCCTATCCCGGCGGATAGAGAGTGACGTTCCGAGCTTCAGGCACTTTTGCCACCCTCGGTCCACCGACCCGATACAAAGTCGGTGAGAGGTCCTCGGAGACTACGGGGGATAGAAGGGTGGCGTTTGCGGAATGTCATAGGGGGTCATCGGTAGTTACCACAAAAAGAGTTATCCCCATCCCGTTCATACATTTTTTTTAAACTCCATACAACTTTTTTGAAATATTCCAAGGGGGTTATCTCCGAAACCCCCGGAGATAGCGGGGTGGCGTCTTTGGAGGATGATCATCTCTCGTGATGGTCCAAGTGCCGGGATAGGTTTCATCCCCCCATTCCGCCCCCTTCATCCCGCCTCCATACAAAAGTGGCATTTTCACCGAAAGGGATGGGAATATCTCCAAAACCATCGCGGATAGGTGGGTGGTCGCAATGGCGCGTTTCCATCCCTCGCTGGGATGCTTTCAGGGGGCTATCCCGTTTTTCGGGATTTCTATCCCTTCATCCCGCCTCCATACAAATTTTTATTTTTTCGGAAAAGCAACCTTTTCACCTGGAAAGGGGCAACGCGGGGCGGTCTATCCTATCCCGTCGGATAGAAAGTGACGTTCCGAGATCCAGGCACTTTTGCTAACCTCGGTCCACCGACCTGGTAAAAAGTGGATGAGAGGTCCTCGGAGACTACGAGGCACAGAGGGATGGCGTTTGCGGAATGTCATAGGGGGTCATCGGCGGTTACCAAATCGAGACCCATCCCCATCCCGTTCATACATTTTTTTTAAACTCCATACAACTTTTTTCGAAATTTTCAAAGTGGGATATCTCCGAAACCACCGGGGATGGAGGGGCGGTTTCTTCGGGAGCGATCGACTATCGGGGTGGTCCAACTTCTCGGATAAACTTCATCCCCCTATCCCGCCCCGTCTATCCCGGCTCCATACAAGGATGTGATTTTCGGCGACAGGGATGGGAATATCGTCAAAACCGTCGGGGACAGGGACGTGGTCGCTATGGCGAATTTTCATCCCTAGGTGGGATGCTTCCAAGGGACCATCCCGATCTCGGTCCACCTACCTGGTACAAAGTTGGTGAGAGGTCCTCGGAGACCACGAGGGATAGAAGGGTGGCGTTTGCGGAATGTCATAGAGGGTCATCGGCGGTTACCAAACCGAGACCCATCCCCATCCCGTTCATACATTTTTTTAAACTCCATACAACTTTTTGGATTTTTCGAAGTGGGATACCTCCAAAACCACCGGGGATAGAGGGGCGGAGTCTTCGGGGGATAGGCATCGTTCCTCGAGGTCCAACTTCTCGGATAAACTTTATCCTCCAATCCCGCCCCCTTCATCCCGTCTCCATACAAAAGTGGCATTTTCGGCGAAAGGGATGGGAATATCTCCAAAACTTTACGGGATAGGTGGTCGGTCGCCATGGCGCGTTTTCATCCCCCAATGGGATGCTTCTTAAGGGCCATCCCGATTTTCGGGTATCCCATCCCTTCATCCCGTCTCCATACAAAAGTGGCATTTTCGGCGAAAGGGATGGGAATATCTTCAAAACCATTTGGGATAGGTGATCAATGGCCATGGCGCGTTTCCATCCCTCGGTGGGTTCCTTCTTATTGGCCATCCCGATTTTCGGGATTTCCATCCCTTCATCCCGTTTCCATACAAATTTTTATTTTTCGGAAATGCAATCATTTCACCTGGAACGCGGCAACGTGGGGCGGTCTTTTCTACCCGATCGTATGGAGGGTGGCGTAGCGCACCCTAAAAAATTCCTCGGTCCTCGGTCCACCGACCTGGTACAAAGATGGTGAGAGGTCCTCGGAAACTACGAGGGATAGAAGGGTGGCGTTTGCGGAATGTCATAGAGGGTCATCGGTAGTTACCACCGGATCACTCATCCCCGTCCCGCTCATACATTTTTTTTAAACTCCATACAACTTCATACAAAATCACACCTCGATGGCGATTTTGCACATTTAGAGGAGGACGGTCGACCCGCCGCTAAGGATCTCGAGGCCGGGGGGGCGAATGACGAGGAGGGGGGTAGGGGGGATAGGGGAGCGCGCAGCGCGACCCGAACCCCGGCCCCCCTCCGAGGAATTCGCGACCCCGGACTCGAGGGCCGCAGCGGCGGCAACGGTGACCAGAGAGCCGCGGAAGTCCATCCCTTTTGGCTATTTAGACACAGCCAAGACTCAATGACCCCAATCCACCCCATCCCATCCTCCATCCCGGTGCCAACTCGGAAACGGTGCGACCGATACCTCCCGTGTTTGGGCTCATTCGATCGGGATCATCGCGGGTATTCCAAGGGGTTCGATTGAAATCCGGCATTGCGCACTTGCCCACCCCTTCAGTCCCCTCTCCATACAAAATCACACCTAAAAGGGATTTTTTTCCACCCACATAAGAGACGGCGGTAGATCCGTCGCGGAGCAAAACGGAGCGGCGGGAAGGGTCTACCGGGGCCCCGAATTTTGACACCCCCCCCCCCCTCCAACCCCCTCAGCCGTAACTCGGAAACGGCGAGACGCAAACCGGTCGTGTTTGGGCTCATCGGAGACGTCTCGGGAAGACGAATTTTTTACAGTAGACCAAATTTCAAAATTTGACAATTCCGGTCTACTCAGTAGACCATGGCCAACGGTTACAAGTAGACCACTCGTGTTGGGTATCATTTGAAAGGTCTCAACGAGGGTGATCTATTGGCACCACCCCTCCCCCCTCTCCCCTGACCCCCCTCTACTAAAAATCCTTCCGAAATACAAAACAAAGACCCCAAAACCAAACCAAAACAATTATAAGAGCACAGTCGCACGAATAAACACTAATAGCATTAATTCCTCCCCCCCCCCCCCTCTAACCCCCCCGACCGTAACTCGTAAACGGCTAGACGCAGCCGGGTCCTGTTTGGGGTCAACGGAAACGTCTCGGGTAGACGAATTTTTTAGAGTAGACCAAATTTAAAATTTTGACAGTTGGGGTCTACTCAGTAGACCATGGTCAACGGTTACAGATAAACCCCCCGTGTTGGGTATCATTTGAAAGGTCTCAACGAGGGTGATCTATTGCCACCAACCCGGCCCCCTCCCCTCCCCCCTAACCTTACCTCACCTACTTACTTACCCCCAATTCGAATTACAAAACAAAGACCCAAAACCAAACCAAAACAATTAGACATGGCAAAAGACCAACACCGCGACTCACAACCGCGCCCCCGCGGGCTGCTTGCAGTCCGCGGCAGCACGCGCGATCTAGTTAACAAATATAAAGCCGAACACCCACTGACCGAACTATTGACAAAGTTCTCCGGGAAGGAGTGGTGGGGGGATTTACCCTCGGGGCTCGTCGTGGAGAGGAAGAAAAGTTGTCGAGAAATTAAATCGAAGACCTCGGTACACCGACCTGGTAAAAAGTTGGCGACGGGATCTCGGAAAGTGTGAGGGATAGAAGGGTGGCGTTTGCGGATAGTCATAGGGGGGGATCGGCAATTGCCACAAAACGAGTCATCCCCATCCCGTTCATACATTTTTTTTAAACTCCATACAACTTTTTTGAAATTTTCAAAGTGGCACATCTCCAAAACCACCGGAGATAGCGGGGCGGCGTCTTCGGCGGATGACCATCCATCGTGGTGGTCCAACCTCTGGGGTAAACTTTATCCCCCCATCCCGCCCCCTTCATCCCGCCTCCATACAAAAGTGGCATTTTCACCGAAAGGGATGGAAATATCTCCAAAACCATCCGGGATAGGTGGGTGGTCGCAATGGCGCGTTTCCATCCCTCGGTGGGATGCTTCCAGGGAGCCATCCCGTTTTTCGGGATTTCTATCCCTTCATCCCGCCTCCATACAAATTTTTATTTTTTCGGAGAAGCAACCTTTTCACCTGGAAAGGGGCACCGCGGGGCGGTCTATCCTATCCCGGCGGATAGAGAGTGACGTTCCGAGCTCCAGGCACTTTTGCCACCCTCGGTCCACCGACCCGGTACAGAGTCGGTGAGAGGTCCTCGGAGACTACGGGGGATAGAAGGGTGGCGTTTGCGGAATGTCATAGGGGGTCATCGGTAGTTACCACAAAAAGAGTTATCCCCATCCCGTTCATACATTTTTTTTAAACTCCATACAACTTTTTTGAAATATTCCAAGGGGGTTATCTCCGAAACCCCCGGAGATAGCGGGGTGGCGTCTTTGGAGGATGATCACCTCTCGTGATGGTCCAAGTGCCGGGATAGGTTTCATCCCCCCATCCCGCCCCCTTCATCCCGCCTCCATACAAAAGTGGCATTTTCACCGAAAGGGATGGGAATATCTCCAAAACCATCCCGGATAGGTGGGTGGTCGCAATGGCGCGTTTCCATACTTCGGCTGGATGCTTTCAGGGGGCTATCCCGTTTTTCGGGATTTCTATCCCTTCATCCCGCCTCCATACAAATTTTTATTTTTTCGGAAAAGTAACCTTTTCACCTGGAAAGGGGCAACGCGGGGCGGTCTATCCTGTCCCGTCGGATAGGGAGTGACGTTCCGAGATCCAGGCACTTTTGCCACCCTCGGTCCACCGACCTGGTAAAAAGTGGATGAGAGGTCCTCGAAGACTACGAGGGATAGAGGGATGGCGTTTGCGGAATGTCATAGGGGGTCATCGGCGGTTACCAAATCGAGACCCATCCCCATCCCGTTCATACATTTTTTTTAAACTCCATACAACTTTTTTCGAAATTTTCAAAGTGGGATATCTCCGAAACCACCGGGGATGGAGGGTCGGTTTCTTCGGGAGCGATCGACTATCGTCGTGGTCCAACTTCTCGGATAAACTTCATCCCCCTATCCCGCCCCGTCTATCCCGGCTCCATACAAGGATGTGATTTTCGGCGACAGGGATGGGAATATCGTCAAAACCGTCGGGGACAGGGACGTGGTCGCTATGGCGAATTTTCATCCCTAGGTGGGATGCTTCCAAGGGGCCATCCCGATCTCGGTCCACCGACCTGGTAAAAAGTGGGTGAGAGGTCCTCGGAGACTATGAACGATAGAGGGATGGCGTTTGCGGAATGTCATAGGGGGTCATCGGCGGTTACCAAATCGAGACCCATCCCCATCCCGTTCATACATTTTTTTTAAACTCCATACAACTTTTTTGATTTTTCGAAGTGGGATACCTCCAAAACCACCGGAGATAGAGGGGGGGTGTCTTCGGGGGATAGGCATCGTTCCTCGATGTCCAACTTCTCGGATAAACTTTATCCTCCCATCCCGCCCCCTTCATCCCGTCTCCATACAAAAGTGGCATTTTCGGCGAAAGGGATGGGAATATCTATAAAACTTTACGGGATAGGTGGTCGGTCGCCATGGCGCGTTTTCATCCCCCGATGGGATGCTTCTTAAGGGCCATCCCGATTTTCGGGTATCCCATCCCTTCATCCCGTCTCCATACAAAAGTGGCATTTTCGGCGAAAGGGATGGCAATATCTCCAAAACCATTAGGGATAGGTGATCCATAGCCATGGCGCGTTCCATCCCTCGGTGGGGTCCTTCTTAATGACCATCCCGATTTTCGGGATTTCCATCCCTTCATCCCGTTTCCATACAAATTTTAATTTTTCGGAAATGCAATCATTTCACCTGGAACGCGGCAACGTGGGGCGGTCTTTTCTACCCGATTGTATGGAGGGTGGCGTAGCGCACCCCAAAAAATTCCTCGGCCCTCGGTCCACCGACCTGGTACAAAGATGGTGAGAAGTCCTCGGAAACTACGAGAGATAGAGGGATGGCGTTTGCGGATTGTCATAGATGGTCATCGGTAGTTACCACCGGATCACTCATCCCCATCCCGCTCATGCATTTTTTTTTAAACTCCATACAACGTCATACAAAATCACACCTCGATGGCGATTTTGCACATTTAGAGGACAGAGGTCGACCCGCCGCGAAGGGTCTCGAGGCCGGGGTCGCGAATTCCTCGGAGGGGGGCCGGGGGTGCGGGTCGCGCGGGGGTCATCGGTAGTTACCACAAAAAGAGTTATCCCCATCCCGTTCATACATTTTTTTTAAACTCCATACAACTTTTTTGAAATATTCCAAGGGGGTTATCTCCGAAACCCCCGGAGATAGCGGGGTGGCGTCTTTGGAGGATGATCACCTCTCGTGATGGTCCAAGTGCCGGGATAGGTTTCATCCCCCCATCCCGCCCCCTTCATCCCGCCTCCATACAAAAGTGGCATTTTCACCGAAAGGGATGGGAATATCTCCAAAACCATCCCGGATAGGTGGGTGGTCGCAATGGCGCGTTTCCATCCCTCGGTGGGATGCTTCCAGGGAGCCATCCCGTTTTTCGGGATTTCTATCCCTTCATCCCGCCTCCATACAAATTTTTATTTTTTCGGAAAAGTAACCTTTTCACCTGGAAAGGGGCAACGCGGGGCGGTCTATCCTGTCCCGTCGGATAGGGAGTGACGTTCCGAGATCCAGGCACTTTTGCCACCCTCGGTCCACCGACCCGGTACAGAGTCGGTGAGAGGTCCTCGGAGACTACGGGGGATAGAAGGGTGGCGTTTGCGGAATGTCATAGGGGGTCATCGGTAGTTACCACAAAAAGAGTTATCCCCATCCCGTTCATACATTTTTTTTAAACTCCATACAACTTTTTTGAAATATTCCAAGGGGGTTATCTCCGAAACCCCCGGAGATAGCGGGGTGGCGTCTTTGGAGGATGATCACCTCTCGTGATGGTCCAAGTGCCGGGATAGGTTTCATCCCCCCATCCCGCCCCCTTCATCCCGCCTCCATACAAAAGTGGCATTTTCACCGAAAGGGATGGGAATATCTCCAAAACCATCCGGGATAGGTGGGTGGTCGCAATGGCGCGTTTCCATACTTCGGCTGGATGCTTTCAGGGGGCTATCCCGTTTTTCGGGATTTCTATCCCTTCATCCCGCCTCCATACAAATTTTTATTTTTTCGGAAAAGTAACCTTTTCACCTGGAAAGGGGCAACGCGGGGCGGTCTATCCTGTCCCGTCGGATAGGGAGTGACGTTCCGAGATCCAGGCACTTTTGCCACCCTCGGTCCACCGACCTGGTAAAAAGTGGATGAGAGGTCCTCGAAGACTACGAGGGATAGAGGGATGGCGTTTGCGGAATGTCATAGGGGGTCATCGGCGGTTACCAAATCGAGACCCATCCCCATCCCGTTCATACATTTTTTTTAAACTCCATACAACTTTTTCGAAATTTTCAAAGTGGGATATCTCCGAAACCACCCGGGATGGAGGGTCGGTTTCTTCGGGAGCGATCGACTATCGTCCTGGTCCAACTTCTCGGATAAACTTCATCCCCCTATCCCGCCCCGTCTATCCCGGCTCCATACAAGGATGTGATTTTAGGCGACAGGGATGGGAATATCGTCAAAACCGTCGGGGACAGGGACGTGGTCGCTATGGCGAATTTTCATCCCTAGGTGGGATGCTTCCAAGGGGCCATCCCGATCTCGGTCCACCTACCTGGTACAAAGTGGATGAGAGGTCCTCGGAGACTACGAGGGATAGAGGGATGGCGTTTGCGGAATGTCATAGGGGGTCATCGGCGGTTACCAAATCGAGACCCATCCCCATCCCGTTCATACATTTTTTTTAAACTCCATACAACTTTTTGGATTTTTCGAAGTGGGATACCTCCAAAACCACCGGGGATAGAGGGGCGGAGTCTTCGGGGGATAGGCATCGTTCCTTGAGGTCCAACTTCTCGGATAAACTTTATCCTCCCACCCCGCCTTCTTCATCCCGTCTCCATACAAAAGTGGCATTTTCACCGAAAGGGATGGGAATATCTCCAAAACTTTACGGGATAGGTGGTCGGTCGCCATGGCGCGTTTCAATCCTTCGGTGGGATACCTCTTAAGGACCATCCCGATTTTCGGGATTTCTATCCCTTCATCCCGTTTCCATACAAAAGTGGCATTTTCGGCGAAAGGGATGGGAATATCTCCAAAACCATTTGGGATAGGTGATCCATGGCCATGGCGCGTTTCCATCCCTCGGTGGGGTCCTTCTTATTGGCCATCCCGATTTTCGGGATTTCCATCCCTTCATCCCGTTTCCATACAAATTTTTATTTTTCGGAAATGCAATCATTTCACCTGGAGCGCGGCAACGTGGGGCGGTCTTTTCTACCCGATCGTATGGAGGGTGGCGTAGCGCACCCCAAAAAATTCCTCGGTCCTCAATCCACCGACCTGATACAAAGATGGTGAGAGGTCCTCGGAAACTACGAGGGATAGAAGGGTGGCGTTTGCGGAATGTCATAGAGGGTCATCGGTAGTTACCACCGGATCAGTCGTCCCCATCCCGCTCATACATTTTTTTAAACTCCATACAACTTCATACAAAATCACACCTCAATGGCGATTTTGCATCTTTAGAGGAGGGCGGTCGACCCGCCGCAAAGGGTCTCGAGGCCGGGGGGGCGAAAGACGAGGAAGGGGGACAAGGGGGATAGGGGAGCGCGCAGCGCGACCCGCCCCCCCGGCCCCCCTCCGAGGAATTCGCGACCCCGGACTCGAGGGCCGCAGCGGCGGCAACGGTGACCGGAGAGCCGCGTAAGTCCATCCCTTTTGGCCATTTAGACACAGCCAAGACTCAATCACCCCAATCCACCTCATCCCATCCCCCATCCCGGTGCGAACTCGGAAACGGTGCGACCGATACCCCCCGTGTTTGGGCTCATTCCATCGGGCTCATCGCGGGTAATCCGACTGGTCCGACCTAATTTCGGCATTGCGCACTTACCCACCCCCTCAGTCCCCTCTCCATACAAAATCACACCTAAAAGGGATTTTTTTCCACCCACATAAAATACGGCGGTCTATCCTTCGTGAAGCGAAACGGAGCGGCGGGAAGGGTCTACCGGGGCCCCGAATTTTGACACCCCCCCCTCTATTTAGATTAGACCAAATTTCAAAATTTGACAATTCCGGTCTACTCAGTAGACCATGGTCAACGGTTACAAGTAGACCCCTCATGTTGGGTATCATTTGAAAGGTTTCAACGAGGGTGATCTATTGGCACCACCCCTCCCTCCCCCCCTACTTAAGATCCTTCCGAAATACAAAACAAAGACCCCAAAACCAAACCCAAACAATTATAAGAGCACAGTCGCACGAATAAACACTAATAGCACCATCTCCTTCTCCCCCCCCCTCCCCCCCCCTAACACCCCGACCGTAACTCGGAAACGGCTAGACGTAGCCGGGTCGTGTTTGGGGTCAACGGAAACGTCTCGGGTAGACGAATTTTTTAGAGTAGACCAAATTTAAAATTTTGACAGTTGGGGTCTACTCAGTAGACCATGGTCAACGGTTACAGGTAGACACCCGTGTTGGGTATCATTTGAAAGGTCTCAACGAGAGTGATCTATTGCTACCACCCGCCTCCCCCCCTCCCCCCTAACCTTACCTCACCTAACAACCTTGCTTACTTACCCCCAATTCGAATTACAAAACAAAGACCCAAAACCAAACCAAAACAATTAGACATGGCAAAAGACCAACACCCAACTCACAACCGCGCCCCCGCGGGCTGCTTGCAGTCCGCGGCAGCACGCAAAATCTAGTTAACAAATATAAAGCCGAACACCCACTGACCGAACTATTGACAAAGTTCTCCGGGAAGGAGGGGTGGGGGGATTTACCCTTGGGGCTCGTCGTGGAGAGGAAGAAAAGTTGTCGAGAAATTAAATCGAAGACCTCGGTACACCGACCTGGTAAAAAGTTGGCGACGGGATCTCGGAAAGTGTGAGGGATAGAAGGGTGGCGTTTGCGGATAGTCATAGAGGGTCATCGGCAATTGCCACCGGATCGCTCATCCCCATCCCGTTCATACATTTTTTTTAAACTCCATACAACTTTTTTGAAATTTTCCAAGTGGAACACCTCCGGCACCAGCGGAGATAGCGTGGCGGCGTCTTCGGCGGATGACCATCTGTCGTGGTGGTCCAACTTCTGGGATAAGCTTTATCCCCCCATCCCGCCCCCTTTATCCCGCCTTCATACAAAAGTGGCATTTTCACCGAAAGGGATGGGAATATCTCCGAAACCATGCGGGATAGGTGGGTGGTCGCAATGGCGCGTTTCCATCCCTCGGCGGGATGCTTCCTGGGGGCTATCCCGTTTTTCGGGATTTCCATCCCTTCATCCCGCCTCCATACAAAATTTTATTTTTTCGGAAAAGCCTTCTTTTCACCTGGAACGGGGCAACGCGGGGCGGTCTATCCTATCCCGGCGGATAGAGAGTGACGTTCCGAGCTTCAGGCACTTTTGCCACCCTCGGTCCACCGACCCGATACAAAGTCGGTGAGAGGTCCTCGGAGACTACGGGGGATAGAAGGGTGGCGTTTGCGGAATGTCATAGGGGGTCATCGGTAGTTACCACAAAAAGAGTTATCCCCATCCCGTTCATACATTTTTTTTAAACTCCATACAACTTTTTTGAAATATTCCAAGGGGGTTATCTCCGAAACCCCCGGAGATAGCGGGGTGGCGTCTTTGGAGGATGATCATCTCTCGTGATGGTCCAAGTGCCGGGATAGGTTTCATCCCCCCATTCCGCCCCCTTCATCCCGCCTCCATACAAAAGTGGCATTTTCACCGAAAGGGATGGGAATATCTCCAAAACCATCGCGGATAGGTGGGTGGTCGCAATGGCGCGTTTCCATCCCTCGCTGGGATGCTTTCAGGGGGCTATCCCGTTTTTCGGGATTTCTATCCCTTCATCCCGCCTCCATACAAATTTTTATTTTTTCGGAAAAGCAACCTTTTCACCTGGAAAGGGGCAACGCGGGGCGGTCTATCCTATCCCGTCGGATAGAAAGTGACGTTCCGAGATCCAGGCACTTTTGCTAACCTCGGTCCACCGACCTGGTAAAAAGTGGATGAGAGGTCCTCGGAGACTACGAGGCACAGAGGGATGGCGTTTGCGGAATGTCATAGGGGGTCATCGGCGGTTACCAAATCGAGACCCATCCCCATCCCGTTCATACATTTTTTTTAAACTCCATACAACTTTTTTCGAAATTTTCAAAGTGGGATATCTCCGAAACCACCGGGGATGGAGGGGCGGTTTCTTCGGGAGCGATCGACTATCGGGGTGGTCCAACTTCTCGGATAAACTTCATCCCCCTATCCCGCCCCGTCTATCCCGGCTCCATACAAGGATGTGATTTTCGGCGACAGGGATGGGAATATCGTCAAAACCGTCGGGGACAGGGACGTGGTCGCTATGGCGAATTTTCATCCCTAGGTGGGATGCTTCCAAGGGACCATCCCGATCTCGGTCCACCTACCTGGTACAAAGTTGGTGAGAGGTCCTCGGAGACCACGAGGGATAGAAGGGTGGCGTTTGCGGAATGTCATAGAGGGTCATCGGCGGTTACCAAACCGAGACCCATCCCCATCCCGTTCATACATTTTTTTAAACTCCATACAACTTTTTGGATTTTTCGAAGTGGGATACCTCCAAAACCACCGGGGATAGAGGGGCGGAGTCTTCGGGGGATAGGCATCGTTCCTCGAGGTCCAACTTCTCGGATAAACTTTATCCTCCAATCCCGCCCCCTTCATCCCGTCTCCATACAAAAGTGGCATTTTCGGCGAAAGGGATGGGAATATCTCCAAAACTTTACGGGATAGGTGGTCGGTCGCCATGGCGCGTTTTCATCCCCCAATGGGATGCTTCTTAAGGGCCATCCCGATTTTCGGGTATCCCATCCCTTCATCCCGTCTCCATACAAAAGTGGCATTTTCGGCGAAAGGGATGGGAATATCTTCAAAACCATTTGGGATAGGTGATCAATGGCCATGGCGCGTTTCCATCCCTCGGTGGGTTCCTTCTTATTGGCCATCCCGATTTTCGGGATTTCCATCCCTTCATCCCGTTTCCATACAAATTTTTATTTTTCGGAAATGCAATCATTTCACCTGGAACGCGGCAACGTGGGGCGGTCTTTTCTACCCGATCGTATGGAGGGTGGCGTAGCGCACCCTAAAAAATTCCTCGGTCCTCGGTCCACCGACCTGGTACAAAGATGGTGAGAGGTCCTCGGAAACTACGAGGGATAGAAGGGTGGCGTTTGCGGAATGTCATAGAGGGTCATCGGTAGTTACCACCGGATCACTCATCCCCGTCCCGCTCATACATTTTTTTTAAACTCCATACAACTTCATACAAAATCACACCTCGATGGCGATTTTGCACATTTAGAGGAGGACGGTCGACCCGCCGCTAAGGATCTCGAGGCCGGGGGGGCGAATGACGAGGAGGGGGGTAGGGGGGATAGGGGAGCGCGCAGCGCGACCCGAACCCCGGCCCCCCTCCGAGGAATTCGCGACCCCGGACTCGAGGGCCGCAGCGGCGGCAACGGTGACCAGAGAGCCGCGGAAGTCCATCCCTTTTGGCTATTTAGACACAGCCAAGACTCAATGACCCCAATCCACCCCATCCCATCCTCCATCCCGGTGCCAACTCGGAAACGGTGCGACCGATACCTCCCGTGTTTGGGCTCATTCGATCGGGATCATCGCGGGTATTCCAAGGGGTTCGATTGAAATCCGGCATTGCGCACTTGCCCACCCCTTCAGTCCCCTCTCCATACAAAATCACACCTAAAAGGGATTTTTTTCCACCCACA
Organism: Synanthedon andrenaeformis; assembly: GCA_936446665.2. Taxonomy (NCBI): domain Eukaryota; kingdom Metazoa; phylum Arthropoda; class Insecta; order Lepidoptera; family Sesiidae; genus Synanthedon; species Synanthedon andrenaeformis. The sequence continues at coordinate 508,867 of OW387776.2, read as the reverse complement.
TAAGAGACGGCGGTAGATCCGTCGCGGAGCAAAACGGAGCGGCGGGAAGGGTCTACCGGGGCCCCGAATTTTGACACCCCCCCCCCCCTCCAACCCCCTCAGCCGTAACTCGGAAACGGCGAGACGCAAACCGGTCGTGTTTGGGCTCATCGGAGACGTCTCGGGAAGACGAATTTTTTACAGTAGACCAAATTTCAAAATTTGACAATTCCGGTCTACTCAGTAGACCATGGCCAACGGTTACAAGTAGACCACTCGTGTTGGGTATCATTTGAAAGGTCTCAACGAGGGTGATCTATTGGCACCACCCCTCCCCCCTCTCCCCTGACCCCCCTCTACTAAAAATCCTTCCGAAATACAAAACAAAGACCCCAAAACCAAACCAAAACAATTATAAGAGCACAGTCGCACGAATAAACACTAATAGCATTAATTCCTCCCCCCCCCCCCCTCTAACCCCCCCGACCGTAACTCGTAAACGGCTAGACGCAGCCGGGTCCTGTTTGGGGTCAACGGAAACGTCTCGGGTAGACGAATTTTTTAGAGTAGACCAAATTTAAAATTTTGACAGTTGGGGTCTACTCAGTAGACCATGGTCAACGGTTACAGATAAACCCCCCGTGTTGGGTATCATTTGAAAGGTCTCAACGAGGGTGATCTATTGCCACCAACCCGGCCCCCTCCCCTCCCCCCTAACCTTACCTCACCTACTTACTTACCCCCAATTCGAATTACAAAACAAAGACCCAAAACCAAACCAAAACAATTAGACATGGCAAAAGACCAACACCGCGACTCACAACCGCGCCCCCGCGGGCTGCTTGCAGTCCGCGGCAGCACGCGCGATCTAGTTAATTAATAAACTATAAAGCCGAAATCCCACTCACGTACTCAACTAATGACTGACTCATCGATTTGTTCTCCTAGAAGGAGCGGTCGGGGGTTTCCCCGCTATAGGTGGTCGGATAGGTAATTCCCCGGTGACCTCCAGAAAAATCTCATATCCTCGGTAAACCGACCTGGTAAAAAGTTGGTTAGTGGTCCTCGGAAACTATGAGGGATAAAAGGGTGGCGTTTGCGGAATGTCATAGAGGGTCATCGGTGGTCACCAGGGAAAGTGTCATCCCCATCCCGTTCATACATTTTTTTTAAACTCCATACAACTTTTTTGGACTTTTCAAAGTGGACTACCTCCTCAACCGCCGGAGATAGGTTGGCGGCGTCTTTGGGGGATAACGGTTTCTCCCCGAGGCCCATCGGCCGGGACGGTCTGCTTCCCCCCACCTCCCCCCCTTCGCCCCCCCTTCATACAAAAAGTGGCAATTTCTTTGAAGGATGGAAATATCTCCGAAACCATCGAGGATAGGAAGTCGGTCTCAATGGCGCGTTTCCGTCCCTCGGTGGGATGCTTCTTAAAAGCCATCCCGATTTTCGGGATTTCCATCCCTTCATCCCGCCGCCGTACAACATTATGGTTTTTCAGAAAAGCGATTTATTTCAACCGGAAGGAGATTTTCTGGAGCGGTATATCTCATCCCATCGTATGGAGGGTGGCGTAGCGCGCCCCAGGAAATTTCTCGGTCCTCGGTCCACCTACCTGGTAAAAAGTTGGTGAGTGGTCTTCGGAAACTACGGGGGATAGAAGGGTGGCGTTTGCGGAATGTCATAGAGGGTCATCGATAGTCACCAAAGAAAATGTCATCCCCATCCCGTTCATACATTTTTTTTAAACTCCATACAACTTTTTGGATTTTTCAAAGTGGAACATCTCCGAAACCGCCGGAGATAGGTGGCCGGCGTCTTAGGGGGATGATAACCCATAGTGGTGGTCCAACTTCTCGGATAAACTTTATCCCCCCATCCCGCCCCCTTCATCCCGTCTCCATACAAAAGTGGCATTTTCGGCGAAAGGGATGGGAATATCTCCAAAACCATCAAGGATGGGAAGTCGGTCTCCATAGCGCGTTTCCATCCCTCGGTGCGATCCTTCTTAAGGGCCATCCCGATTTTCGGGATTTCCATCCCTTCATCCCGTCTCCATACAAATTTATGGATTTTCGGAAAAGCGATTTATTTCAACCGGAAGGAGATTTTCTGGAGCGGTATATCTCATCCCATCGTATGGAGGGCGGCGTAGCGCGTCCCGGGAAATTCTTCAGTGCTCGGTCCACCGACCTGGTACAAAGATGGCGACTGGTACTCGGAAAGTAAGAGGGATGGAAGGGTGGCGTTTGCGGAATGTCATAGAGGGTCATCTGTAGTCACCAGGGAGAGAGTCATCCCCATCCCGTTCATACATTTTTTTTACACTCCATACAACCTGTGTGGACTATCCGATCCCCGTAGCTCCTCAGCGGTGGCACCTGCCCGTGCGGTCGCTTTGGGGGATAACGGTTTCTCCCCGAGACCCATCGGCCGGGACGGTCTACTTCCCCCCGCCTGCCCCCCTTCGCCCCTCCTCCATACAAAAGTGGCATTTCTTTTCGGAAGGATGGGAATATCTCCAAAACCATCGAGGATGGGTGGGTGGACACTTTGGCGGATAACCGTCACCCCGCGAGGTCCACCCTCCGGGACCGTCACCTTCCCCCCACCTCCCCCCCTTTCATACAAATTCACACGTCGATGGCGATTTTGCACAATTAGAGGAGGGCGGTCGACCCGCCGCGAAGGGTCTCGAGGCCGGGGGGGCGAATGACGAGGAGGGGGGATAGGGGGGGATAGGGGAGCGCGCAGCGCGACCCGCCCCCCCGGCCCCCCTCCGAGGAATTCGCGACCCCGGACTCGAGGGCCGCAGCGGCGGCAACGGTGACCGGAGAGCCGCGAAAGTCCACCCCCATCGGCCATTTAGATACAGCCAAGACCCAATGACCCCGATCCTCCCCATCCCATCCGTCCATCCCGGTACTAACTCGGAAACGGTTCGACCGATACCTACCCCCGTGTTTGGGCTCATTCGATCGGGCTCGTCGCGGGTAGTCCAAGGGGTCGGACCGAATTTTGGCATTGCGCACTCGCCCTCCCCCTCCCTCCCCCTCCCTCCCCCACTCCATACAAAATCACAACTAAAAGGGATTTTTCCACCCACACAAGAGACGGCGACCGACACAAGAGGGTCTACCGGGGCACCAAAAAAAGCGAGATTTTTGACAAGAAAAATTTGAACGAGAGAAATTGAGACGTCTCCCAGAGATAAAAAATTTGACGCCCCCCTCGGACCACCCCGGCCGTAACTCGGAAACGGCGCGTCACAACCGGGTCGTGTTTGGGGTCATCGGAGACGTCTCCCAGAGATAAAAAATTTGACGCCCCCCTCGGACCCCCCCGGCCGTAACTCGGAAACGGCGCGTCACAACCGGGTCGTGTTTGGGGTCATCGGAGACGTCTCCCAGAGATAAAAAATTTGACGCCCCCCTCGGACCCCCCAGGCCGTAACTCGGAAACGGCGCGTCACAACCGGGTCGTGTTTGGGGTCATCGGAGACGTCTCCCAGAGATAAAAAATTTGACGCCCCCTCTGACCCCCTAAGTTGTAACTCGGAAACGGCGCTACGCAGCCGGGTCGTGTTTGGGCTCATCGGAGACGTCTCCCAGAGATAAAAAATTTGACGCCCCCCTCGGACCCTCCCGGCCGTAACTCGGAAACGGCGCGTCACAACCGGGTCGTGTTTGGGGTCATCGGAGACGTCTCCCAGAGATAAAAAATTTGACGCCCCCCTCGGACCCCCCAGGCCGTAACTCGGAAACGGCGCGTCACAACCGGGTCGTGTTTGGGCTCATCGGAGACGTCTCCCAGAGATAAAAAATTTGACGCCTCCCTCGGACCCCCTCCGGCCGTAACTCGGAAACGGCGCGTCACAACCGGGTCGTGTTTGGGGTCATCGGAGACGTCTCCCAGAGATAAAAAATTTGACGCCCCCCTCGGACTCCCCAGGCCGTAACTCGGAAACGGCGCGTCACAACCGGGTCGTGTTTGGGGTCATCGAAAATGTCTCCTCGAGATAAAAAATTTGACGCCCCCCTCGGACCTCCCCGAGCGTAACTCGGAAACGGTGCGACGCAGCCGGGTCGTGTTTGGGCTCATCGGGGACGTCTCCCCGAGATAAAAAATTTGACGCCCCCCTCAGACCCCCCCAGCCGTAACTCGGAAACGGCGCGTCACAACCGGGTCGTGTTTGGGGTCATCGGAGACGTCTCCCAGAGATAAAAAATTTGAACCCCCCTCCAACCCCCTCAGCCGTAACTCGGAAGCGGCGCGACGCAGCCGGGTCGTGTTTGGGCTCATCGGAGACGTTTCGACGAGATAAAAATTTGAACCCCCCTTCGGACCCCCTCCGACTGTAACTCGGAAACGACGCGACGCAGCCGGGTCGTGTTTGGGGTCATCGGAGACGTCTCCCAGAGATAAAAAATTTGACGCCCCCCTCGGACCCCCCCGGCCGTAACTCGGAAACGGCGCGTCACAACCGGGTCGTGTTTAGGGTCATCGGAGATGTCTTCCAGAGATGAAAAATTTGACCCCCCCCTCGGACCCCCCAGGCCGTAACTTGGAAACGACGCGACGTAGTGGGGTCGTGTTTGGGGTCATCGGAGACGTCTCCAAGAGAGAGTAAAATTGAGCCCCCCTCCAAACCCCTCAGCCGTAACTCGGAAACGGCGCAACGCAGCTAGGTCGTGTTTGGGCTCATCGAGGACGTCTCACCGAGATAAAAAATTTGACCCCCCCTCGGACCCCCCCGGCCGTAACTTGGAAACGGCGCGTCACAACCGGGTCGTGTTTGGGGTCATCGGAGACGTCTCCCAGAGATGAAAAATTTGACGCCCCCCTCGGACCCCCCAGGCCGTAACTTGGAAACGAAGTGACGTAGTGGGGTCGTGTTTGGAGTCATCTGAGATGTTTCGGGAAGACGAATTTATTAGAGTAGACGAAATTTCAAATTTTGACAGTTGCGGTCTACTCGTAAAACCATGGTAAACGGTAAAAGATAAACCCCTCGTGTTGGGTATCATTTAAAAGGTCTCAACGAGGGTGATCTATTGACACCTCCCCCCCCCCCTCTGACCCCCTCTACTTAAAATACTTTCGAAATACAAAACAAAGACCCCAAAACCAAACCAAAACAATTATAAGAGCACAGTCGCACGAATAAACACTAAACTCTTCCCCTTCGCCTCTCCCCCCCCCCACACACACAAAAGTGGAATTTTCGGCGAATTGGATGGGACGAATTACAAAACAAAGACCCAAAACCAAACCAAAACAATTAGACATGGCAAAAGACAAGACAAACTACAACACAAAAACCCCCCCGCGGGCTGCAAGCCCGCGGCATCGAGCAACCTACTAGTTAATAAACTATAAAGCCGAAATCCCACTCACGTACTCAACTAATGACTGACTCATCGATTTGTTCTCCCAGAAGGAGCGGTCGGGGGTTTCCCCGCTATAGGTGGTCGGATAGGGGATTCCCCGGTGACCTCCAGAAAAATCTCATATCCTCGGTAAACCGACCTGGTAAAAAGTTGGTTAGTGGTCCTCGGAAACTATGAGGGATGGAAGGGTGGCGTTTGCGGAATGTCATAGAGGGTCATCGGTGGTCACCAGGGAAAGTGTCATCCCCATCCCGTTCATACATTTTTTTTAAACTCCATACAACTTTTTTGGACTCATCAAAGGGGGATATCTCCGAAACCGCCGGGGATAGGTGGGCGGTGTCTTTGGGGGATGATCACCCATAGTGGTGGTCCAACTTCTCGGATAAACTTTATCCCCCCATCCCGCCCCCTTCATCCCGTCTCCATACAAAAAGTGGCCATTTTTTTGGAAGGATAAAAATATCTCCGAAACCATCGAGGATAGGAAGTCGGTCTCAATGGCGCGTTTCCGTCCCTCGGTGGGATGCTTCTTAAAAGCCATCCCGCGTTTCGACTATCCCATCCCTTCATCCCGTTTCATGCAAATATTGGGTTTTTTCTGAATTTTCTAAAAAGCGATTTTTTTCACCCACAAGGAGACACCGTGGGGCGGTGTATCCTATCCCGTCGTATAGAAGGTAACGTAGCGCGCCCCAGGAAATTGTTCGATCCTCGGTCCACCTACCTGGTAAAAAGTTGGTGAGTGGTCTTCGGAAACCACGGGGGATAGAAGGGTGGCGTTTGCGGAATGTCATAGAGGGTCATCGATAGTCACCAAGGAAAATGTCATCCCCATCCCGTTCATACATTTTTTTTAAACTCCATACAACTTTTTGGATTTTTCAAAGTGGAACATCTCCGAAACCGCCGGAGATAGGTGGGCGGCGTCTTAGGGGGATGATAACCTATAGTGGTGATCCAACTTCTCGGATAAACTTTATCCCCCCATCCCGCCCCCTTCATCCCGTCTCCATACAAAAGTGGCATTTTCGGCGAAAGGGATGGGAAAATCTCCAAAACCGTGCGGGATAGGTGGTCGGTGGCTATGGCGCGTTTCCATTCCTCGGTGGGATGCTTCTCAAGGGCCATCCCGATTTTCGGGATTTCCATCCCTTCATCCCGTCTCCATACAAATTTATGGTTTTTCGGAAAAGCTATTTATTTCACCGGGAAGGGGGCAAAGTCGGGTAGTCAATCCTATCCCATCGTATGGAGGGTGGCATAGCGCGCCCCAGGAAATTCCTTCAACTTTGGTATACCGACCTGGTACAAAGATGGCGAGCGGTCCTCGGAAATTAAGAGGGACGCAAGGGTGGCGTTTGCGGAATGTCATAGAGGGTCATCGGTAGTCACCAAGAAAAATGTCATCCCCATCCCGTTCATACATTTTTTTTACACTCCATACAACCTTTATGGACTTTACGATCCCCGTAGCTCCTCAGCGGTGGCAGCTGCCCGTGCGGTCTCTTTAAGGGATAACGGTTTCTCCACAAGGCCCATCGGCCGGGATGATTTACATCCCCCCACCTCCTCCCCTTCGCCCCCCCTCCATACAAAAGTGGCATTTCTTTTGGGAAGGATGTTAATATCTCCAAAAACATCGCGGATAGGTGGGTGGTCACTTTGGCGGATAACCATCACTCCGCGAGGACCACCCCACAAGACCGTCGCTCTCCCCTCCCCTCCCCCCCTTTACCCCCCTTTCATACAAAATCACACCGGAATGGCGATTTTGCGCATTAAGAATAGGACGGTCGACCCGCCGCGAAGGGTCTCGAGGCCGGGGGGGGCGAATGACGAGGAGGGGGGTAGGGGGGGATAGGGGAGCGCGCAGCGCGACCCGCCCCCCCGGCCCCCCTCCGAGGAATTCGCGACCCCGGACTCGAGGGCCGCAGCGGCGGCAACGGTGACCGGAGAGCCGCGAAAGTCCACGCCCATCGGCCATTTAGACACAGCCAAGTCCCAATGACCCCAATCCACCCCATCCCATCCGTCCATCCCGATACGAACTCGATAACGGTGCGACCGATACCCCCCGTGTTTGGACTCAAACGATCGGGATCGTCGCGGGTAGTCCAAGGGGTCGAACCGAATTTTGGCATTGCGCACTCGCCCTCCCCCTCCCTAACCCACTCCATACAAAATCACAACTAAAAGGGATTTTTCCACCCACATAAGAGACGGCGGTCGACCCGTCGCGGAGCGAAGCGGAGCGACGGCAATGGTCTACCGAGGCACCAAAAAAAGTGAGATTTTTGACACCCCCTCCCTTCGCACCCCCTCAGTCGTAACTCGAAAACGGCGCAACGCAGCCAAGTCGTGTTTGGGCTCATCGGGGACGTCTCACCGAGATAAAAAAAATTACACCCCCCTCGGACCCCCCCGCCGTAACTCGAAAACGGCACGTCACAGCCGGGTCGTGTTTGGGGTCATCGGAGACGTCTCCCCGAGATAAAAAATTTGACGCCCCCTCGAACCCCCCAGGCCGTAACTCGGAAACGGCGCAACGCAGCCAGGTCGTGTTTGGGGTCATTGGAGACGTCTCCCCGAGATAAAAAATTTGACGCCCCCCTCGGACCTCCCCGGCCGTAACTCGGAAACGGCACGTCACAGCCGGGTCGTGTTTGGGGTCATCGAAAATGTCTCCCCGAGATAAAAAATTTGACGCCCCCCTCGGACCCCCCCGGTCGTAACTCGGAAACGGCGCGTCACAGCCGGGTCGTGTTTAGGCTCATCGGAGATGTCTCCCCGAGATAAAAAATTTGACGCCCCCCTCGGACCCCCCCGGCCGTAACTCGAAAACGACGCGACGCAGTGGGGTCGAGTTTGGGGTCATCGGAGACGTCTCCCAGAGATAGTAAACTTGAACCCCCCTCCAACCCCCTCAGCCGTAACTTGGAAACGGCGCAACGCAGCCAGGTCGTGTTTGGGCTCATCGGGGACGTCTCCCCGAGATAAAAAATTTGTGGCCCCCCTCGGACCGCCCCGGCTGTAACTCGGAAACGGCGCGTCACAACCGGGTCGTGTTTGGGGTCATCGGAGACGTCTCCCAGAGATAAAAAATTTGACGCGCCCCTCGGACCCCCCAGGCCGTAACTTGGAAACGACGCGACGTAGTGGGGTGGTGTTTGGGGTCATCGGAGACGTCTCCCAGAGATAAAAAATTTCACGCCCCCCTCGGACCCCCCCGGCCGTAACTCGGAAACGGCGCGTCACAACCGGGTCGTGTTTGGGCTCACCGGAGACGTCTCGACGAAATAAAAAATTTGAACCCCCCTCCAACCCCCCGGCCGTAACTAAGAAACGGCGCGTCACAACCGGGTCGTGTTTTGGCTCATCGGAGAGGTCCCGAGGAGATAAAAATTTTGAACCCCCCTCTGACCCCCCTGACCGTAACTCGGAAACGACACGACGCAGTGGGGTCGTGTTTGGGCTCATCGGAGAGGTCTCGAGGAGATAAAAATTTTGAACCCCCCTCTGACCCCCCTGGCCGTAACTCGGAAACGACACGACGCAGTGGGGTCGTGTTTGGAGTCATTGGAGACGTCTCCCCGAGGTAATAAAATTTAACCCCCCTCCAACCCCCTCAGCCGTAACTCAGAAACTGCGCAACGCAGCCAGGTCGTGTTTGGGCTCATCGGAGACGTCTCGGAAAGACAAATATTTTAAAGTAGACCAAATTTCAAAATTTGTCAATTCCAGTCTACTCAGTAGAACATGGTCAACAGTTACAAGTAGACCCCCCATGTTAGGTGTTATTTGAAAGGTCTCAATAAGGGTAATCTATCAACACCATCCTACCAGCCCCCCTCCGCTTCCCCCTTACTTACCACTCCCATTTAAAATTATACAATTAATGACGATTTACAAAACAAAGACCCAAAAGCAAACCAAAACAATTAGACATGGCAAAAGACAAGACAAAACGAAAACACAAAAACCCCCCCGCGGGCTGCAAGCCCGCGGCATCGAGCAACCTACTAGTTAATAAACTATAAAGCCGAAATACCACTCACGTACCCAACTAATGACTCACTCATCGATTTGTTCTCCTAGAAGGAGCGGTCGGGGGTTTCCCCGCTATAGGTGGTCGGATAGGTAATTCCCCGGTGACCTCCAGAAAAATCTCATATCCTCGGTAAACCGACCTGGTAAAAAGTTGGTTAGTGGTCCTCGGAAACTATGAGGGATGGAAGGGTGGCGTTTGCGGAATGTCATAGAGGGTCATCGGTGGTCACCAGGGAAAGTGTCATCCCCATCCCGTTCATACATTTTTTTTAAACTCCATACAACTTTTTTGGACTTTTCAAAGTGGACTACCTCCTCAACCACCGGAGATAGAGGGGCGGCGTCTTTGGGGGATGATCACCTATAGTGGTGGTCCAACTTCTCGGATAAACTCTATCCCCCCCTCCCGCCCCCTTCATCCCGTCTCCATACAAAAAGTGGCCATTTTTTTGGAAGGATGAAAATATCTCCGAAACCATCGAGCATAGGAAGTCGGTCTCAATGGCGCGTTTCCGTCCCTCGGTGGGATGCTTCTTAAAAGCTATCCCGATTTATGGGATTTCTATCCCTTCATCCCGTTTCATGCCAATATTGGGTTTTTCCTGAATTTTCTAAAAGGCGATTTTTTTCACCCACAAGGAGACACCGTGGGGCGGTCTATCCTATCCCGCCGTATAGAGAGTAGCGTAGCGCGCCCCAGGAAATTCTTCGATCCTCGCTCCACTGACCTGGTAAAAAGTTGGGGTGTGGTCCTCGGAAACTATGAGGGATAGAAGGGTGGCGTTTGCGGAATGTCATAGTAAGTCATTAGTAGTCACCAGGTAGAGAGTCATCCCCATCCCGTTCATACATTTTTTTTAAACTCCATACAACTTTTTGGATTTTTCAAAGTGGAACATCTCCGAAACCGCCGGAGATAGGTGGGCGGCGTCTTAGGGGGATGATAACCCATAGTGGTGGTCCAACTTCTCGGATAAACTTTATCCCCCCATCCCGCCCCCTTCATCCCGTCTCCATACAAAAGTGGCATTTTCGGCGAAAGGGATGGGAAAATCTCCAAAACCGCGCGGGATAGGTGGTCGGTGGCTATGGCGCGTTTTTATTCCTCGGTGGGATGCTTCTCAAGGGCCATCCCGATTTTCGGGATTTCCATCCCTTCATCCCGTCTTCATACAAATTTATGGTTTTTCGGAAAAGCTATTTATTTCACCGGGAAGGGGGCAAAGTCGGGTAGTCAATCCTATCCCATCGTATGGAGGGTGGCGTAGCGCGTCCCGGGAAATTCTTCAGTGGTCGGTCCACCGACCTGGTACAAAGATGGCGACTGGTACTCGGAAAGTAAGAGGGATGGAAGGGTGGCGTTTGCGGAATGTCATAGAGGGTCATCGGTAGTCACCAGGGAGAGAGTCATCCCCATCCCGTTCATACATTTTTTTTACACTCCATACAACCTGTACGGACTTTACGATCCCCGTAGCTCCTCAACGGTGGCAGCTGCCCGTGCGGTCTCTTTGGGGGATAGGGGTTTCTCCCCGAGGACCATCGGCCGAGACGGTCTACTTCCCCTCACCTCCCCCCCTTCGCCCCCCCTCCATACAAAAGTGGCATTTCTTTTCGGAAGGATAGGAAATATCTCCAAAACCATCGCGGATGGGTGGGTGGAAACTTTGGCGGATAACCGTCACCCCGCGAGATCCACCCTCCGGGACCGTCACCTTCCCCCCACCTCACCCCCTTCACCCCCTTTCATACAAAATCACACCTCTTGCACATTTAGAGGAGGGCGGTCGACCCGCCGCGAAGGGCCTCGAGGCCGGGGGGGCGAATGACGAGGAGGGGGGGGGGGGGGTAGGGGGGGATAGGGGAGCGCGCAGCGCGACCCGCCCCCCCGGCCCTCCTCCGAGGAATTCGCCCCCCCGGACTCGAGGGCCGCAGCGGCGGCAACTGTGGCCGGAGAGCCGCGAAAGTCCGTCCCCTTCGTCCATTTAGACACAGCCGAGACCCAATGACCCCGATCCTCCTCAACCCATCCGTCCATCCCGGTACTAACTCGGAAACGGTTCGACCGATACCCCCCGTGTTTGGGCTCATTCGATCGGGCTCGTCGCGGGTAGTCCATGGGGTCGGACCGAATTTTGGCATTGCGCACTGGCCCTCCCCCTCCCTCCTACACTCCATACAAAATCACAACTGAAAGGAATTTTTGCACCGACATAAGAGACGGCAGTCGACCCGTCGCGGAGCGACGGCAAGGGCCTACCGGGGCACCATAAAAGCGAGATTTTTGTCCCCCCCCCCAGACCCTCTCCATCGTAACTCGGAAACGGCGCAACGCAGCCGGGTCGTGTTTGGGGTCATCGGAGAAGTCTCCCCGAGATAAAAAATTTTACGCCCCCCTCGGACCCCCCCAGCCGTAACTAAGAAACGGCGCGTCACAACCGGGTCGTGTTTGGGGTCATCGGAGACGTCTCCCCGAGATAAAAAATTTGACGCCCCCCTCGGACCCCCCCAGCCGAAACTCGGAAACGGCGTAACGCAGCCGGGTCGTGTTTGGGGTCATTGGAGACGTCTCCCCGAGATAATAAAATTGAAACCCCCTCCAACCCCCTCAGTCGTAACTCGGAAACGACGCGACGTAGTGGGGTCGTGTTTGGGGTCATCGGAGACGTCTCCCCGAGATAAAAAATTTGACGCCCCCCTCCAACCCCCCCGGCCGTAACTCGGAAACGACGCGACGCAGCCGGGTCGTGTTTGGGCTTATCGGAGACGTCTCGACAAGATAAAAATATTGACGCCCCCCTCGGACCCCCCGGCCGAAACTCGGAAACGACGCCACGAAGTGAAGTCGTGTTTGGGGTCATTGGAGACGTCTCCTCGAGATAAAAAAATTGAACCCCCCTCGGACCACCCCCGGCCGTAACTCGAAAACGGCGCAACGCAGACAGGTCGTGTTTGGGCTCATCGGAGACGTCTCGGAAAGACATTTTTTTTTAAAGTAGACCAATTTTCAAAATTTGACAATTCCAGTCTACTCAGTAGACCATGGTCAACGGTTTCAAGTAGACCGCCCATGTTAGGTATTATTTGAAAGGTCTCAATGAGGGTAATCTATCAACACCATCCTCCCAGCCCCCCTCCACTTCCTCCTTTCTTACCACCCCCTTTAATTAAAATTATACAATCAATAATAATTAATGACGATTTACAAAACAAAGACCCAAAACCAAACCAAAACAATTAGACATGGCAAAAAGACAACAAAAAACGAAACACAAAGACCCCCCCGCGGGCTGCAAGCCCGCGGCATCGAGCAACCTACTAGTTAATAAACTATAAAGCCGGATTCCCACTCACATACCCAATGACTCACTCATCGATTTGTTCTCCTAGAAGGAGTGGTGGGGGAATTCCCCGCTATAGGTGGTCGGATAGGGGATTCCCCGGTGACCTCCAGAAAAATCTCATATCCTCGGTACACCGTTCTGGTAAAAAGTTGGTTAGTGGTCCTCGGAAACTATGAGGGATAGAAGGGTGGCGTTTACGGAATGTCATAGAGGGTCATCGGTGGTCACCAGGGAAAGTGTCATCCCCATCCCGTTCATACATTTTTTTTAAACTCCATACAAGTTTTTTGGACTTTTCAAAGTGGAGTACCCTCTAAACCACCGGAGATAGGTGGGCGGCGTCTTTGGGGGATGATCACCTATAGTGGTGGTCCAACTTCTCGGATAAACTTTATCCCCCCATCCCGCCCCCTTCATCCCGTCTCCATACAAAAAGTGGCCATTTTTTTGGAAGGATAAAAATATCTCCGAAACTATCGAGGATAGGAAGTCGGTCTCAATGGCGCGTTTCCGTCCCTCGGTGAGATGCTTCTTAAAAGCTATCCCGATTTATGGGATTTCCATCCCTTCATCCCGTTTCATGCCAATATTGGTTTTTTTCTGAATTTTCTAAAAAGCGATTTTTTTCACCCACAAGGAGACACCGTGGGGCGGTGTATCCTATCCCGTCGTATGGAGGGTGGCGTAGCGCGTCCTAGGAAATTCTTCAGTGCTCGGTCCACCGACCTGGTAAAAAGTTGGTGAGTGGTCTTCGGAAACCACGGGGGATAGAAGGGTGGCGTTTGCGGAATGTCATAGAGGGTCATCGGTAGTTACCAGGGAAAATGTCATCCCCATCCCGTTCATACATTTTTTTTAAACTCCATACAACTTTTTGGATTTTTCAAAGTGGAAAATCTCCGAAACCGCCGGAGATAGGTGGGCGGCGTCTTAGGGGGATGATAACCCATAGTGGTGGTCCAACTTCTCGGATAAACTTTATCCCCCCATCCCGCCCCCTTCATCCCGTCTCCATACAAAAGTGGCATTTTCGGCGAAAGGGATGGGAAAATCTCCAAAACCGTGCGGGATAGGTGGTCGGTGGCTATGGCGCGTTTCCATTCCTCGGTGGGATGCTTCTCAAGGGACATCCCGATTTTCGGGATTTCCATCCCTTCATCCCGTCTCCATACAAATTTATGGTTTTTCGGAAAAGCTATTTATTTCACCCACAAGGAGATTTTCTGGAGCGATATATCTCATCCCGTCGTATGGAGGGTGGCGTAGCGCGTCCCGGGAAATTTCTTGGTCCTCGGTCCATCGACCTGGTACAAAGATGGTGAGCGGTCCTCGGAAACTACGAGGGATGGAAGGTTGGCGTTTGTGGAATGTCATAGAGGGTCATCGGTAGTCACCAAGGAAAATGTCATCCCCATCCCGTTCATACATTTTTTTTACACTCCATACAACCTGTATTGACACTACGATCCCCGTAGCTCCTCAGCGGTGGCAGCTGCCCGTGCGGTCTCTTCGGGGGATAAAGGTTTCTCCCCGAGGCCCATCGGCCGGGACGGTCTACTTCCCGCCACCTCCCCCTCTTCGCCCCCCCTCCATACAAAAGTGGCATTTCTTTTCGGAAGGATAGGGAATATCTCCAAAACCATCGCGGATGGGTGGGTGGTCACTTTGGCGGATAACCGTCACTCCGCGAGGTCCACCCCCAGGGAACGTCATCTTCCCCCCACCTCCCCCCCTTTCATACAAAATCACACCTCGATTGCGATTTTGCACATTTAGAGGAGGGCGGTTGACCCGCCGCGAAGGGTCTCCAGGCCGGGGGGGCGAATGACGAGGAGGGGGGATAGGGGGGGCTAGGGGAGCGCGCAGCGCGACCCGCCCCCCCGGCCCCCCTCCGAGGAATTCGCGACCCCGGACTCGAGGGCCGCAGCGGCGGCAACGGTAACCGGAGAGCCGCGAAAGTCCACGCCCATCGGCCATTTAGACACAGCCAAGTCCCAATGACCCCGATCCACCCCATCCCATCCGTTCATCCCGATACGAACTCGGAAACGGTTCGACCGATTCCCCCCGTGCTTGGGCTCATTCGATCGGGCTCGTCACGGGTAGTCCAAGGAGTCGGACCGAATTTTGGCATTGCGCACTCGCCCTCCCCCTCCCTCCCCCACTCCATACAAAATCACAACTGAAAGGAATTTTTGCACCGACATAAGAGACGGCGGTCTACCGGGGCACCAAAAAAAGCGAGATTTTTGACAGCCCCCCCTCCCATTGGACCCTCTCAGTCGTAACTCGGAAACGACGCGACGCACTGGGGTCGTGTTTGGGGTCATCGGGGACGTCTCACCGAGATAAAAAAATTTACACCCCCCTCGGACCCCCTTAGTCGTAAATCAGAAACGGCGCGTCACAGCCGGGTCGTGTTTGGGGTCATCGGAGACGTCTCCCCGAGATAAAAAATTTGACCCCCCCTCGGACCCCCTTAGTTGTAACTCAGAAACGGTGCGTCACAGCCGGGTCGAGTTTGGGGTCATTGGAGACGTCTCCCCGAGATAAAAAAATTGACGCCCCCCCTCCAACCCCCCCGGCCGTAACTCGGAAACGGCGCGTCACAACCGGGTCGTGTTTGGGGTCATCGGAGACGACTCCCCGAGATAAAAAATTCGACGCCCCCCTCCAACCCCCCAGGCCTTAACTTGGAAACAACGCGACGTAGTGGGGTTGTGTTTGGGGTCATCATAGACGTCTCCCCGAGATAGTAAAATTGAACCCCCCTCCAACCCCCTCAGCCGTAACTCGGAAACGGCGCAACGCAGCCAGGTCGTGTTTGGGCTCATCAGAGACGCCTCGGGAAGACGAATTTTTTGGAGTAGACCAAATATTCAAATTTTGACAGTTGCGGCCTACTCTGTAGACCATGGTCAACGGCTACAGATAGACCCCCCGAGTTGGGTATCATTTGAAAGGTCTCAAAGAGGGTGATATATTGCTACCACCCCCCTCCCCCCTCCCCCCTTACTTACCCCCAATTTTTCATGAATTACAAAACAAAGACCCAAAACCAAACCAAAACAATTAGACATGGCAAAAGACAAGACAAACTACAACACAAAAACCCCCCCGCGGGCTGCAAGCCCGCGGCATCGAGCAACCTACTAGTAAAATTATAAAGAGTATCTAAAAACTTTTGGCATTGCCCCTCGTATGGTTTCCATAGTACGTGTTCGTCTGGCTATTAGGTATGAAAAGTATAGCCAACCGGCACATTTAGCGGAACAAAAAAAATGGCTGAGTATAAAATAAATAATAAAGTGTATATTAAAAAAATCATAATCAGACAAAACCAATTGACATCTTTTAACATCGAACTTTACAAAGTCTTAATTAATTTTTTTTCTTCCTATCATATCTTCAAAATCCAATAGGTCTCCACGACCAAAGAGTATTATAATCCACGACGCACGACTCACAACTCTCACAAGTGACTCCACATTTAGCATCGTGGACTCCCCTACAAATACCTACTAATGATGTCACTGCACTAAAAATATTTATCAAAATTACATTTTTAAACTCAGAGTAAACATAAACTATAGAGCGAACGTTAGCGAGTATGAACTGTAAGCACGAGTTTGAACAGTATCGAAATTGCAATGGCGACGCTATTAGTCACAAATGTCATGCGCGCTGATTGTTTCTCCCACCGATATTTATTTAAATTTAATGTTATAATGGTGAATGTGCAGTACCAAGCTGTAAGAACAATTCACGGAAGCAAACTAAAAAGAACAATGATATTTCTTTTCATCCGTAAGTAATATTTTGATTAGAAAACACGGATTTAAACAAAATTACTCATGGCGAGAAAGGAGGTTGCGGGAGGCGCGGGGGCGGGTCCACGCAGGACGCGTTTCCGCGCCTTCCGCTTCAGACCTCCTCCGCCTTGAAGATAGTGCTGTACCACGTTGTACTCGAATATTGTGTAATAACATGATTTCTTCGGTAATAATAATATGTAAGTATTAGACATTAATATTTTTTGTATTATCTACTAACCAATTATGGATCAATATTTAAAATAATTCCCCCTTCACGTCGTTACGCCCCGCTGTCGTCCAGGCGTGTTGCTAGGGTTGCTTACTGTTAAATATTGCTTACGTCTAAAAAAGTATCGCAAACATAAAAAAATTTTCTTTACTTTGAAATCATTATTTTATTCTAAATAGTTTTACAAAATATGAGATTTATAAATAGTTACCTACATGATTATGTTACGTACCTACATAATAGATACTTATGAATAATAACTTATTATAAGTACCATACCAAATGAAGGCATTTAAGTAAGTATTACTTACCTATAAATATATAATAAAATACATACAAGATCGTACAATAAAATAATATAAAAAAATACATACATACAAAATACATACCTACCTAATACTTAAACTAATTAAGTATTAACTAATTAATTAATTAACTAATTAATTAACTAATTACGCACAGCCATCAATCGTGGCACATCACTATTCAACCGCTACATCCAAGTAATATGTCTAAAGAGCTACATTTATCTATCAGTATCTATAGAACATCTGCTTACACTTGGCATCTCTTGCTAAAGAGTATATATATGTTCCTTGCTTGGCATAATGGACAACAAGCGACGTTCGCGCTTTATAGCTTATGTTTACTCTGAGTTTTTAAAACAAAATGTGACACAGATTTTTTGCTCTTCTGCATTTTATTTAATTTGTTCCTAAGTAACCACTTAGTTACTACTGTGTACTAACTGCCTTGCATGGAGAATAGAGGTAAGGTGGAACAACTAAAGTGCGTTCCATAATCCGATGAAGTAATTTGACCAGGGTTGCAGGCATGGAGACTAGAGGTAAGGAGGCCCAACTCTATACATGAGAAAGTGTCCGTCGAATACGCTCAATTGGGCGGCGCTGTAGTAGTATTTCATTTACGGTCAATCATATCAAACACCAATGCTACACTAGCGCCATTCTGGTCAATTTATCAAACACTATTTAATTAAGTAAGTAATCTAAGTAAATTGAAACCTTATTTTTCAATGTGTAATTGACGAGATAATGATAATACATAATATGTATATTTATGATAGATTTCTAACGAATTTTTTTATAATAAAGTCGGCATTGTTGCAAAATTAATGTTGGCAACACTGGTTGTACAAATTTTATGTTTGTGCACAGACTAACTAGCTCTGCTGTAACTAATATTATAATCTGTGGCTCTGCTAAGAGTAATAGTGTTCTGTGCAACTAGTACGCTAATGTTAATGTTTGTGTATTTATCTGATTTTTATTTACCTACGTATTTCATAGAATTTGGTAGATAAATATTAAATTTCGATTCACTATCGTATTTTGTGATGTATCGTTGACGTTTTTTAGTAGAATTCAATTCGGAAAAATGTTCCGTCATCACAGTTTTCGAGATATACTGCCCAAGTCTGCATTGGCAACGGGATACAAAAATGCTGACGACGAGGAAAGAGTTTACATATGTGATATCTGCATTGAACCAGATATGTATTATAGTGAAACCGAAGTTGAAGATCATAAAATGGTCGCACATAAAAGTATTTTGAAAAAAATTGCTGCCAATCCACTAGGGTGTATGGTAAGTTGCATTATGTTTGTTGACATACTTTTGTTTTTTGTTACCCATTTAAAATAAAATCAAAATATTTATTTAAATTTACCAGGGTTTCGGAAAAAAGCCAAGATGACACTGTATTTCGCAGTCATCTGGGCAACTCGTCTGGCGGCAGTAACCACCCTCTTACAGAAGACCAACGTGAAATAAAAGCAAAAGTGCCTTTGTGTTTTGATGAGTAAGTAAGGGATGCCGGAGAACATTACTCTGTCCCTTCCTTATCTGTTATCATTCAATGATCGGTAGCACATTTCCCATACCTTTGGTTGCTTTTTAGGTGGCCGGAAAATTTAGCCGAGTATTTGGTATCTGTTTATCCGGTTTGACCATCCTATCTCTAATTTTAACACCCGAAAAGAAGGGGCATGGAAAAAGCCTAGTTTAGTTACCAATAAAACTATAAATTTGTTACAGACCTGCTCCGAGATTGCACCGAACGAGGACAATCTAGTGAAGCACATAAAAACCGAGCATCTTTTCATATCTGAGACGGCCAATAAACTCGAACATCTCACATACATATGTAATTACTGTGAAAACGTATTTTTCAACAAACTAATGCTCGAAGCGCACATCGTCAAATACCACGTTAAAGGCAATATGTCTGTGATGTGCCCCATATGCGTCAAAAAGATTAAGGCGCGAACAGTCTGGCTTCATTTCAACAACCACAAGTTTCACAGCAGCTCCATATGTCAAATATGTGCTCAAAAGTGCAGGGATCGCGACGCCTTAAGAGAGCACGTCAAGACTCACCCGAGATATTACTGTTGTGAGGTGTGTGGTTTTGAAACGAAGAAGAGAGAGTTTTACGAAAAACATTTACTCAGACATCCCACGAAAACGACCTCTATGGAGATAGCCTATAAAAAATATTTCACATTAAACTACCCCCAAAACAACCTGAATCGCCTAATGATGGGCGCAAACGTAGGTAAATTGGTGAGAATATGCATCCTATGCAGATATATCTGTGTAGATGACGATGATATGAAGAGACATATATTCTCTGTGCACACGAGTGAGGAAAAGTTGAACGATGATCCCAAGAAACCTATGTGCACTTGCGGTGAAGAATTTTTTAATAAGATCCTGTTGAAGCATCACATTTTTAGGCTCAAAGGTGATCATAGACCGGCCGATGAAGGCGCTACTAAAGATGTTAAAGTAACCAAAGAAATAAATGATGAAAATAAAAATGGAAATACAAATAATAATAAATCGTATTCAATATCAACCGGTTCAGTACCAACCGCGGGCAACAACTAGTTATAATATACTATACCTATAGTTGTGTATTAAACTGAATGTATTATAAAAAAAAATGAACTGAAAGTATATTCGGGACGTTCAAGTATTACGTAACGCAATTTGGGGAAGGGGGGATTCTTATAAAACGTTACGATGCGTTACAGGGGAATCCCTCGAGTGTATTGTATTGTACGTCATTTTTATTTTGTTCTCCCAAGTTGGCAACACTTTTCGTTGGTAAAAATGGTCACTTGATTGTTACGTAACGTTTAGGGAGGGGGAGGCAGAGTACAGAAAAACGTTACGGCGCGTTACATAGAGGGGAGGGGCGTCTAAAATCTTAAAAAATTGCGTTACGTAATACTTGAACGCCCCCTTCTTTGCATTGTCTCCATGGCCTTGCTTTATATCTTTTTAATTTTTATAATTAACCTTTTATTAAACCATTGCTCTGAACAAAACAATATTTTTTGTAAGTAAAAATAAATAATTATTGTTGTCTAAATTTTTATAATGTTTTGTTTGTCTAAATTTTTATATTGCATGTAAAAATAAATAAGTAATTATAAGAAATATGTAAATCTTTCATTTTAATATTTCATAACATTGTTTTTTATTAAATATGATAAAAGAAATACTTAAATAAAATTAAATATTTAAGCAAATAAATCAAGAGTAGAGTCCAGTCATTTGGTAGTTTTACCTGGAAAGTTTTCCGGAAGCTTTGAAAATTAGTAAAAAAATTTTTTATTAATTTTTGGAACACAAACAGAAATAAAAATAAAAATATAGAAAAAAAGACAAAAAAAATTTGACACATATTCCACAAACGTGTCCACAGATAGATAACTTACATATAAGAGGGTTAGAACAGAAACTAAAAACCAAGACAAAAAGGAACAAAATTATTACAGTTAAAATTAATGTGATTATTATAATACACTATCCAATTTGTAGAAAATCAAATTAGAAACAATTGGTATTTCAAGTTCTAATCTCAACTCGTTTCATTTCAATACGCCAGTTAGAAGTTAGAACAGAATTCAGAATTTCAGTGAGTTCTGATCAGACAGAATCCAGATACAAGATTCGAACTCTACACAAGTTTCAATACACCACTTAACTGAGCTTAACACTAACAAGTCAGTATTAGCGGGAAACAAAAATATATCAATGAAAAAAATGACTGCCGCTTAATGTTCCATTTTTAAATGATAGTTCAAGATAAAAAAGTAACTTAAAAAGCCAGTCTTTTATGAAATATTGCGTTAATTAGGTAATACTTTTTTTTCTGTTCTGCTAATTGCGCCGGTGTGGGTATTTTCAGCTTATTGAAGACCGGATACAACTCAACCTTCAATTATTTCTTTCGCTCATGTGAAATGAATAAGAAAACGTATTGTTATGAAAATAGAATTCCAGACAACATATTTTTCGCTAAATTATTTGGACGTATAAATATTGAGTCGTCAATATTGTATGTAGGTTGTTACACGTGAGCCAATGTAATTATGATTTTCTCATTAGCGAGAAAAGTCCACTTTTAACATAAAGTGGGTAGATCGGGTAGATTTCCTGAGGGTTTCATAAATTCTGTTTCATTACTGAAAAATATCATTAAAATCGTCTGCTTGAATGCGCTTGTTATGACTTACATTAGATCACGTTATGCAACGATTTATATCGCAAAAATATACACTATATTGGGTAAGAGTGAAGTGATTGGGTAGTTAAAATGTTATATGTTGTATTGTATTTCTGGCGCCTTGGAGATTGCTGGGAGATGAGGTGTAGTGCACCACTTAGAAGTGATGATTACGACCACCTGACAAGTTGATTTCCCATGACCTACGAGGTGAACCGACCAGATTAAGGTAACTTAACCAATGGTGCTGTCTTTAACTGTGTCACAGAGGTTCATTCCTGGCAGAACCAACTTTGGAATTTCTTATAATAGAAATTAGCAACTGTTGTATAAAAACCAATATCATATATAATAACTGTGTATACATAATAACATTTTTTGTGCAAATAAAAATTTGTTTATTCATATCATTAATACATGATAAATAAATTTTATTTTGGTCATTAATTTGTAATTTTTTTGCTAAGCAAGCTAACCAAATAATCATTTTGTAAGGATGAGATATTTCATATACTGGCATATCCTCTTGGCCGAGCGATATTTTAAAATTTATGGAATAGCGAGGACTCCTGGCACAGGCTTTCGGTTAAAAGGAGTCTTCAAACATTTTTTTTATTTATTTTTTTATTTCAAATTTTATTTTTTTCATAAGAAACACACTTGTTCCAGAACAAGTATGTTTCGTTTTTTATTACTGATAAATTTTTTTTCAGACTACTAACAAATTAGTTCAGAGAATTGACATTTTTTTAAAAAAAAAACAACACTGAAGTAGTATTTTAATTATTACTTTTTTGGGTCGAGTTGAAACAAATGATGGCATCGCTCGTATGTTACATTTTACAAGGGTCTAGAGAACAAAATATTTCAATTGCTTTCTATTTCCTAATCTTTTAATAACATCCCGAAGCACGTTTCTGATTAAAAGGTAGATACAAATGGGAAATGTGAAAGAACAGAGACAATACACAAAAAGTAAAAAATATATGATATACAAACTGAATCGTATGCCAATACGTTGCAATGCCGTGTACAAAGGAATGGTTTTTTTTTTTTCGTTTTTTTTTTATTTACCCTCCCCGGGGCTAACGCAGAACAATAGACTGAAATTTCATCACGTTCTATTGAATGGTATAGTATCGAAACCTATGGAGAATCAGTATATACCATTCATTTTGATTTATTTAGATTTATAAACTTAGTTTTTGCCGTGGACTCTATATATGTGGAGTTTTTTATGTTAAGGTTGTGAGACAGGTTGACGGTCCACTATGATTGGTTGCTACAGTCGCCTATAACACAAGCAACGTCACAAGTTCTACAAATGCGCTGTCGACCACAATAGGATTAAGGGTTATTTCACGGTGGTCTTCTGTAAAGGAGTAGGTATAGCCAGATTGTATTTCACATTTGTACCTACTACTTGCCATATCTACACCAGATTTAACTATGAAAACTTCTTTTCCAAAGAAGGCCCTGCCGGCAATCGAACTCGGGACCTCTGAGTCAGAACGTAAGTACCTTTATATCCACTATACTATATTAAAATATATATTTTATTTTACCTATGCAGGAATATATTCGGGAGTACCTTAACTAAACCGTAGGTACATTTAGGTTTGTCCAAACAAACGCTAGTGTCCCTAAATTAACATTAATTGTGCTCTGTTTTACATTCAGTAATCCATACTATAATATTATAAATGTGAAAGCAACTCTGTCTGTCTGTCTGTCTGTTACCTTTTCACGCCTTAACTACTCAACCGATCATCGTGAAATTTTGCATACACGTTGTCAGGGATAAAGAAAGGTACTGTTCCTAAGGGATCATCTAAAATAAATTTAAAAAAATAACGCCTGGCTAAAGTGTAATAGCAACAAGAGGTCAAGCGATTATATTGCTTATATATTTTTTTATTTTTCAACGCGGACGAAGTCGCGGGCGCCAGCTAGTATTATATAAGTCCTTTTATTGTTAATGCTCCAGGTGGGAGGAACCTTTATGCAAAGGACGCTTTTGAAATAGCTCGCTTCTGGGGTTTAATCCGCCTAGCTACAATATGGGCTTCTCAGTACTCTAATAATAGATTGTGTTAGGCGATAGTTCAAGGGGATCGTCAATATAAAAAAAATCTAACCGTTTTTATTGAAAACTAAAATTTCCAACAAGAAACTTCTAGGTTTTTTTAAAGTGGTTGTAGAAACTCTTTAAAAAAATAATTTTAATATTTTTTTTTATTTACGTAACTAAAATAGTTTTATATACGCTAATGACTCTTTTGATCAACTGATGATAAATATTCATTAGCAAACATATTTTGGTCAGCGCTCGATGTTAATGTAAACAGGACTCCGTTTTTAATAACGTGTTGCTTCCGGCGCTATTTTCCGACTCGAGAAACAGATATATTGAGATAATCTGAAAAAAAAAATATCAACATAAAACACAAACTATGTTTTTGAGTTTTCTTACTTATAAACCAACAAACACATTAAGTGTTGGGATTTTTCAAGGCAAATAAATGCTCTTTAAAACAGTGTCTGTGTCCCATAAAATTTTTTTATTACCAACTAGCTGTCGCACGTGACTTCGTCCCCGTTACTTTATAAAATAGAGCATATGTTCCTCGCTGATAATACTTATAGCTTTCTATATGTCAAAGAATGTTTAAAATCGGCCCAGTAGTTTTTTGAGTTTATTCATTACAAACGTACAAAATTACAAATCTCTCAGGTTCCCCCGTCCATTAATACACATACATAAAAATAAAAAACGTGCGTGGGATAAGTGGAAAAAGTTTGGCAACATAAGTAGCTATGAAGAGTTCTCTATTTACTGAGATTGATTTAAGAAACTTAGCAAAATTTATTTTAATCAATACATTGAAGGTATAGAGACCTCATTGAAAAAAGATATTAAAGTATTCTGGTCATATTTGAATAGTCGCAAAGACAAGACTGGTATACCCAATTCTATGTTTTTCGGCCAACACAAGTCAGATAATGTCGAAGGGATATGTAATATGTTTTCCAATTACTTTTCCTCTGTTTATGAACCTGCTAATATTTCTTGTGACGATAGGGACACCTGTGAATAGGAAGGTTTTATCAGGCATAGACTTGGATGCTAATAGTGTATATATAGTTTTATGGTGTTGTCTTGTTTTTGTTTTTTTTTTATATACATATTCTTTTTATAAGTATGTCTTTCTCTGTATAAAATTAGTGTACCAATTTGAGGAAAAGGTAATTTTAACTTTATTTTTGCATGTTTCTTTTTTCATATTTATTATACACGGTGTAATTGTTTGTTTTCCCAAATAAAATAAAATAAAATAAAATATGTTGAATTTTATATATATATTTTTTTATAATCCATTACGTTAAACACTACTTTTACTGGATGAAATGTCTTTGTCCTTTGCTGTATCCCTGACGTGGACAACGTGTACCTATAAAAAAATTCATAATGATTGGTTGAGTAGTTAAGGCGTGAAAGCGTAATAGACAAACAAAACAACTTACTTTTAATATTAATTAATTACTTTATAACGAGTCGTAGTCGCACGCGCATCGACACATTTCAGTAGGTCTAGGTACTTCATGCTCGTGTAGTTTATCTCTACTCATTATCTTGAACTAGTCTTTCAATACTCTATAAAGGTTTCTTGTTATAAAATACATAACAATGGGTTATATGTTTAACGGGATATTCCAATAATTCAAACTTAAAGACGAATGGGTTCATTAAATAATTAAATTAGTTTAGATAGCCTATCAACGTTTAGATAGGCAATCTAAATTTGGAGTTTAGAGTAGATAATCTAAGGTAGGTACTTTAAAGAACTCATAATTTGAATATAAATATAATTTAAAAATAAATTCACTGTTGAAGGAATTACTAGTTAACATTATTATTTTCTATTTTTCATCATTGTTATTTCTTTTATGATAACTGCTTACGACTTAATTTCGTTTTGTTGAATTTCAAGAGGAAAAGTTTTACTTAAATATTGCACACTTATCTATTTAATTTCTTATTATATAACTACCTGGTGCCCACGACTTCGTCCGCGTTGAAAAATATTAAGTAGCCTATCCCGTGTCCCGTACTTCATGAAACTTGGTGTTTATCTACCAAGTTACATGAAAATCAGTTAATTCGTTTCAGAGTTATGGAGGAACATACATACATTATACATACATACATACATACATACATACATACAATACCTACACTTACAGATTTATTATTAGTATTGATATATAATATGAAGTAAAATTAATATATATTTTATATTTTTACTTTATATATATAGTTAAATTAATATAGCGTTTCGTAGTCGTACGAGGGACGGCTGAAAAGATCTGAGCCTAAGGTATTAAAAGACCAGATAAAAATCTAAATTTAATTATTTTTTTCTATATAATCTCTTTGCTGTCAAAATGCTCGTTTTGGTGAATTGAGTCGTTGGTAAATTGAGCAACCCGTCTGGCGGCAGTAACCACCCCCTTTGCAGAAGAAACCGTGAAATAACTATGTGTTTCGTTGAGTGGAGTTCTTGTCAAATTAAGCACTACAGCAGCTTGTCGATGGTAGCTACGAACCATCAATTGGACCGCCAGCCTACCTGAACATTTTTATGTACTAGAAATTACTATGAAAATTGCTAACTAGAATTCAAGAAAGAAATAGAATTCCCATTTTAAGATTCGATAAAGTGCAATAAATACTAAGTAACTCTAACGAGGCGTCCGCCTAAAGTACAATGACCCACAGAATTCGACAAAAATATTTTCATTGCCGTCTCAATCGAGATAAAAAGGTTATTCACGAAATCATAGCGCAGCTTTTATACTTTTTTTTTTTAATTAAATTGTTATGAATATTAAAAGAAAAATAAATACTTACGGGAAATTTCGACAAAACCATTTCATAGACTGTTTAACTAGCCTTTATTTTTCTATTAAAGCACTTTTACAATGCACCTACACAAGTAAATGGGAACAGAGTGTATGTTTGTTATTTTTTTTTAAAGCTTTTCCTCAATTCATTGTGTATCACAAAAGCTCTGTCTAACATTCCGTTTTTATCGTTTTTGCCTATTTGTTTGTGCGCAATAATTTCAGAAAATAATATTCCGATACCGTAGGCACTTTTATGGCGAGTAGAAGACGTATAGTTATGCAAAATTTCATGATGATCGGTCGAGTAGTCAAAGCGTGAGAAAGGAAAAAATAAACATACACACTCGCTATCCCATTCATAATAGTAGTAAGGATATTTACAGGGTTATCAAATATCCATTTACCATTTGATTCATTTATTGTATTATTTAAAGAGTATAGAATATGTAAGGCCTGTAAGATGCATGTACAGGCCTTACAGTTGCGAAGGCTATGAGAAAGACTTTATAAGGATTCATCCCGTCTTCGCCGCTCGCTGGCTTCACACGGAATTGAAATATTCGAAATCCTTTCTCAATGAATGCATACGTTATAACATAAAGCAATGTTCCTTATTTCAGCTTTCTAGACTTAGTAGTTTTGACTCGCTGTCAGGACAAACGATTTTATAAGTATGTATAGGTAAATAAATAAATATATAATATGTAAGTAATGTATCATCGAAAATTTTGTTGAAAACTAACTGTTTTTGAATCTATTATTTTTTTATTATTATCATCAATATTATGCTTGATACGGGACGGGTCAAGGCCCCAACTTACCGGTGGTTAGGGGCTGCAGGCTGCAGAGTGAGCAACACCATGGCAAGACGTGCCATGTGAAAAAGTAAATGGGATTTTTATGAGTATTAAAAACTGTGCTAGCCCTTAACAATTTGTTATGCAAGATTAAAAGACGCACTTATATCGAGAGGTCGCTGTGTACAAGAGGCGAACGATACGAGGCGATAGGAGAGGCCGTTCACACTGGAAGCTGAAGGAAGTGATAATGAGCAGTTAGCCAGTAGTCAGCGGCAGTAACTCGTGCGACGATGCGCCCTTACAAACTCGCCATGTTTGTACTCATCATTTTTGCCTCTCTACTGCGTAAGTTCATTTGAAAATTTTGCGTTAACGCTGCTACGCTTTGCAGGCTATCGTGAGCGAATTTTTTTTTTTTTTTTATACAAAATGTACACATTTATTTTATTACATACTAGCGAACGCGCGCGATCAAATTTTTATGGGACAAATTTTTTGATTTATCAATAAAGTCGCGTTAAAATTAGAATTCCCGTTTTTGTTTAAAACAGTACAAACATACGGACAAAACAGCAAGGCAAATAGATAAATAAAATCATTCGACAATGCATTATACTAAATTTTAGTTAGAGAGTGTTACAGTTCAGTTAGAGAGTAAATAGTCGATTTTTTTGCTTTATTGTTCGGAATGCCTATCCTATGAGGAAGAACTAGTACCTATGTAACCTCATGGTCGCATATTCAATTAGGTACCTATAAGAGTAAACAATCAGCCATACTTAGGACTTCCTAAGCAGCTTTCAATAAATAATTAAATGAGTGTTTTTTGTACATATAATCTTTCAAACCTTTTAAATTTGTTAAATGATAAGTCTCCAATATCAGTTGGAATAATTAATTACCCATTTTAGAGTTTTAAAACGTGAAAATAATATTGCGTACTTATTTAAAGTTTTATAATCACTTATTATACGTAAATTTTAATTATTGTTTATTTATTTCATTCAAGTGTTAATTGAACACGAATTTAATTTAACAAGAAATGCACAGTGTAGAAGACAGTGTTATTCGCAATAATATTAATATTAATAAAACATAGTTTACACATCCCGTCAGAGTGCATCATCGAAGTATACAAGTAACTAACTAATATCTAAAACTAACCAATTATTTATATTCCAGTAAAATTATTAAGACAACATATTCACTTTTAATAGTATTTATGTCATAGATTATATTTTATAATTATTTTTTTACACTTTTGTGACAATAGAATTCATATCAGCTATCATTAAATAATTCTTGCAAATTGTTTATTATTTTTATACATTTTATTATTTTTATATTACACTTTGTTCATCTCTTAGATACCGCTCATTCTGCAATGTAAACTCAATAATAATAAATTTATAAAATTACAATGTATTACAAGGTTTGATTCCTCAAACCTTGTAATACATTGTGATTTGTTTTTTGAAATACCAAAATAATATTTAAAAAATTATAACGAGGAAATCACTTTATTATATTGAATTTCCAAGCTGTGCATTGGAATTAGCCTGAGTTTTGTAATCGAATTGTTTTTTTTTTTTTTTTTAATTATTATTATACTTACACATAACTAAAACCTTGACTGCAATGCAATGCATGTTATCAACGACCGGTTGTACTCTGTTATTAATTATTTATCTATACTTCACATTTTATGTATTATATTTACACTAAAGTTAGAGATTTTGAATAATACTTATATAAAATCTAGACAATAATTTTTTAATTAAATTAGAAATTTTAAATTTTCGTCAAAAATTTTTTTTATATTACCTAACGGTTCACATGATGGTAGATGGCTACCGTCGCTTAATTAATATATTCAATGCAATAAGTGCTACAAGTCTGTCGACCTAACTAGGAGAAAGGGTATGAGTTGACTACTTTGAAAGGCGGCAATCTGACTAAGAATTTTTTGTGATCCCAACTTTAGATTTTAACGAGTAATTTCCAGTTTTGTTACGTAATGAATAAATAAAACGTTTTTATTCAAATTTATCTGTTTCGCCATACTAATAACTCATTTTGGACGAAATGCACAGATTGCTACCTTTGAAAAAACTAATAGACATATATAGGATATATAGGAGGTGATAAGGAAAATGGGCACTGACGTAGCTCTCGCTTTAATTTCTCTATGGCCTTCTGCAAGGTCGACAGTAGGTCTCTCAAAAGTATAACTAAGAAATGTTGTGTTTCCTTCCACTATCATTAAGTATATTGTTAAATTCCTGTCATTGAGGTACATTCTTGCATGTAGGTAAAATATTATTATGAACTATTTAATATACTTGTGACGATATGATTACTAAGTGTTCGGAATTCCAATAAGACGAAGTGGAAACTTCTAGGAAACCTTCATAGTTGTTGAACTAAGAATTTCAGGATGCTTGTACGTCATATTATGTAATGTGGTATAGATTTCTCAAGCACAAGGACAAGGAACATGGAAAAACATAAAAATGATTTAATATTACCAACATCACGATTAAAACTAAATTCTTCAAATACCTTCAGTTCTTCAATAACAATATATAATAAATTATCAGATAATTTAAAAAAAGAAAACAATAATATCATATTTATAAAAAAATTGAAAAAAATAGTAAATGTTACTATAATACTAATGAATATTTTATAGACCATATAATTATTTAATGTAAATATATGTAAATATTATTTATTTTTAATCTAAAATTTAATTTAAATAAAATAAAATAAAATATTTTTTATATATATATTTTACGCTTCTCTCTCTCCTAGTCCCTTAAGTTGCATGCCCGACAGGGCAAATAATACTGGTCTTTTATATATTTTTTAACATCTTTGTATATACATTATGGTTTAGCAATAAATAAATTAAATTGAAAAAAATTGAAAATTCCTTATATACAGAACTAGTTGTTAGTTTTAACTAAAATAAAAATACTAATTTCTAGAGTAATTCTAATACTATTCCACTAATTTCATTGTTTTATATATAAAAAAATGTTTGGAATATGTATTTGCTAATTATGTTAATATTATTGATTATTACAATTGGATTTCTGGTATTTCAAATATGAGAATAATTATTCTGTATAATCCAATAGTTATTTAATAAAAAGTATATGAATTATTATTGTGTAAAATTTATTTTACTGAGAGCTACAAGCGGCAAAGGCGATGCCACAAATTGGCATAATTTAGATAACAAGCAGGTGAATCAAGTGTAATTTTCAACAAGTACAAATCTCGCTGATTTCACATCGATACTCAAAAAGAACTGACTAGGTATAAGCCGGTAATTGATATCGAAGAAATTACTTCTCTATCCTCTCAATATTTTATATTGAGTTGGAAATATAAATATCTAGGTAGTGATTAGAAATTTTAACAAGACGTACATTAAAATAATAATGGTCATTTTGTATTGCAAACCTACGCGTATGACGGAAGCTTTGATAAAAAAAAACATCCTAAACATAATATAATTTCATTGTTTTTATGATAAATGATAAGAGTGCCACACCACACGAACATCCGCAGAGACCGAATGCAAATTGTTGATAATACATATATTGGATATTTATTAAAATGTGGTTTTATAAATCACTTCCACGACTTTCCCTCCTTACGCCGCCAGATTTACTGTGATCTTTCTTATTGACATCACAGTTGTTGATGCATGAATTTATACCTAACAGATACTTATCTACAGGCATAGTTATAGGAATTTATGAGCAAATCACATAAAAGTCATTTGTATATTAAGTGTTTAATATTATATTCCCATTTTATATTACAATAAATAACAAAGGCATACAGATTTCATTTCTTTTCGGTAATGATCGTAGAACGCCTGCCTTCGACTTCTGACCCTGAGCGTAACATCTCATCGCCTACATGCGCTTTTAGCTTACCGGTCTTTTCTGTCTTTTTGCTTTGTCTAGCTTGTTAATAAATAACTTTCTTCAAAAATTTGTCTAATATATTAGGTATAGAGAGACAATATCTAATGGCCAGAGAGATGGTAGACATTTCTGGGTATGTATTTGAGGCAAGCTGAAAACTTGTCCTATAATTCATCTATAATGCCCTAACACAGAACTATATAGACATGGCTGGGGAGTAGTGGGGCTGAATCGGGGACCACCCTTATATTTTCAATTTTGCAATATATGTATTTTCTTTTTTTGAAAAAAATGTCCTTGAAGCAAAATGAAATTTTTATACGTTGAAATTGAATATTTTTAAAAAAATAAGCTAGGTTATTTAGTTGTAAAACTGTTTTTAAAAAAAATCAAAAAAAATGTATTTGAGGCAGTTGAAATTAATGCCAGGCGAAAGAAAATATAAGGGTTGATTTAGCACCACTACTTACTCCCCAGCCAAGTCTGTAGTTATATGCTATAGGATGTTATATGTTAAGAAGAGTTATAGGACAAGTTTTCAGCTTGCCTCAAATAGGACCCGGAAATGTCTAACACATCTCTCGGATTATAAAGTGTGACTAACAACAGATAAAACTGAATTTAATTATCTTGTTATCGAATGCGTGTTTAAATTTACGATTATTTAAATATCTTATTACGTATGTAGTACCTAACTATTATTTTTTTTATGTTAAGGTCGTCAAAAAGCTTGACGGTCCACTTGATAGTAGGTGGCTACCGTCGCCTATAACACAGGCAACGCCACAGTTGCTGCCGACCATAGTGGAATTGAGGATAAGGGATGCCATCTATTAGCGAATTACTGAACTTATTGAAACCACACAATTGCATATGGTTGTGTTCAGGCTGAATTGTATTATGATTAACACAATTAAATAACGGAACGTATAAACTGATCGGTGAATATCTTAATAATATTATGAAAGTTTGTATGTTTGTTACTCAATTCCCGGCGGAGTCAACTTTGAAAATGAACTTTTCAAAGTTGCCTCTGGTCTGGATTTGGAATGTAGTGGCAGGGCAGACACTGCGTTTCGCACTAATTTGAGCAGCCCATCTGGCGGCAGTAACCACCCCCTTACAGAAGAGCACCGTTATATAACAGCATATGTGCTATTGAGTTTCGGTGAATGAGTGAAGTATGCACACTTGAAGCATCTATGGCACTGGTTGTGTTGTGTTGATGGTTGGTGACGGTAGCCACCTACCATCAAGGGATACCTTAACATTAAAAAACACGTGATATGTTTTTGAATGTTTAAGTCATGTGTAAATTATTGAATTTAATGAAAAGCGGTCATTTGAAGTCACAGATTTAATTAAAAAATTAATCAAATTTAAAAAACAAATTTGCTGCGCCTTTATAGGTCTCATCTTTCATTAACCAAACTGTATTTAAATTACCGCTTCAACTCTCATGCTATTAAAAAATTCCTAGCCTTGTTTCAACATATCACGCAGGACATTTCTTAATTCGAAATTTTTTTACAATATAAATATTAAAAAACAATAATATCGTAAAAAACCTAAAACTAGAATTCCGCAGGTAGCGGGGCAAGGCCCAAGCTACCGGTGGTTAGGGCTGCAGAGTGAGGAATAATAATAAAATAATTATTATTTTATTATTATTATTTATTACTATTATTATATTAAAAATTTTTTTAACGTCTTATCAAAACGTTTGGTCGACATAACCGGCGATTCTAGAGCGATTATATTCGTTGTATGGGCATTACCATACAACGAGGTAATTCAGCCAGCATTCTTGGGACCCTGCCCAGGGGACTGAAACTTTATATTATACTACATATGAATTTATATCATGATATTGTACAAATAATGTTTTTTTTTTAGTAACCGTTAGAGCATGTGATCCGGACCAAGCGCAGAATGGTTGTAAAATAACAGGGACATCCTGTACTTGCGGATACGGTTGCAAAACGGAATATATTTACCGAACGAGGAGGGCTTGTATGAACGCTCTTAGAGGTGATTATTATCTATCTTCATCCTATCCCTTACGCATTACCTATGATGGCTGGCGCCACAATAATCCCTTGATGTAAAAAAAAATTACGTAAGTATATGAATACTGTACCAGAATATATGAACACGTATATTACAACTAAGTACATTGTGTGGTGGCTGACGACGTACTCCTTGAAATTCCCTATTTTTATTTCTATTTAAAAGTGACAATATAACCAAACTACTCTTTTTGGCATTTTGCAGAAAGAAGTTCTAACGTTTGTTCTTTGATGCCATGTTTGAGAGGTATTTGTATACAAACTATTCAAGACCCCGGGTTCACGTGTAAATGCGAAGGTACTGGATTTTATGGGCAACGTTGTGAAAAAGGTAATTATTTACTGAATCCTCATTTATTAATAACAAGTTGATTCGACAGACGTCGTTCTATCGACAAGCTATTAGAATGTGTCAGCTGATGTACAAGTAATTAAGAAAAGTAATTTTCTTTACATTTTTCCATACAAATGAGTAGAATGGAAATAATGTAGGTATAACCATGTAGGTTATTATCTAGTCTGTTGTGTTACGTAATAAATAGTCTCCTTAAAGAATGTTAATATATATGAATACTGACAATGGTTTTTTTTTTCAGCTTGTCCCACAGGCCCGATGAGAGGTTTAATATTTCCACACGAGTGTATCGTAATTTGAAATATTTATTTCTAATAATAAGTAGTTAATATAAAAATTATTGTTAACATAAGTAAATATGTAGAAACAACTAGCAATTACTTAATTCATCTTTAAGTGTTATTGTGTATTTATATTCTAGTTAAACATTCTTAAATCGCGCATAAAAATCTTTTTTCGAAATATTATATTATAAATTTATCTTTCCTGAAAGTAGACGTCTTTTATTTATTGTTATTTTATATAATAAACTTAATCACACTTTTAATGATATTTGAATTTTGAATTTAAATTTTGAATAGGTATTCCTTTAATTTAAAAAAGTGAATTAAAATTAGATTGAATGTGACTTACAATAGGCGTAGGTGATATTATTATAAAAAAAACAATAATATTAATATACCATTGAAATAATAATAAATTGAAATTTATTAACACATTGTTTTTTATTGGCTGCCTTCCTTGACTTGATATTTTCACACAACATTAGTACTTTTTATTCCAAAGTTCTAACGAAAAGGGGGGGAAACGAGCCATTGTGAAGCCTGGACGGGTCTAGTTAGTTCTAAATATAATAATTCTATAAATAAATAAATAAATATTTATGTTTATTACACTCTTAAATAGCTTCGATCTCAAAGTTTCTATTCAAATGGCATTCTTTATTTGAAATGAATGGAAGAAACTGTGGAGAGATCTCTAGAAGGTAGGTATAGCTAATTGGCTACACATTGAATTTTACTCTTAAATATGGAATAAAAAATAATAATTAATTAATTTTTTTTAATTTTTTTTTAAATAAAAAATAAAATAAAAAAAAAACAGTAAGTCGTCGGCGAGCTTTTGTCTTCAATCTCCATACTATATTCATACTAATATCTTCACGTCATACTCGTAGATACCATTTCATAGCACAACCTACTTTACCATGTATAGTAGGCAATATTAGTAGAGGTAATAGTAGGTAATAAGGACTAATTATATGGCATCATTAAATAATGGTTCGTAAAATCGCCAGAATGGGCAGAATGGCCAGAATAGCAATCTGTATAATAACCTTATTATAATAACATAATCTGTGGTAGAAATGTTTGGTAAGGTTGACAATTATAGTGTCTCTATAATTGTCAACCTGAGTTGTCAAATGACACGAGTCGTTCCGTATCCGTAATGATTCCAGCGCCATCTGTCGAATTAAAATCGAGGACTTATATCTACAGACTATAAATATAGGGACAAGGTTATGGTTGATGCATGGAGAGGTTGATGCAAGGTTGATGTCATGTTTATGTTGAACAATTTTTTTTAGGCTAAAATGTTAGTCAAAATTAAGAAAACAATGTGTTTCGCTACTAGTTTATTGGAATCAAACGCTGTATGAAATAATGTTAAGCAACTGATAATTACATTTCCAGTGTTGCTTGCATTTGGCTATTTCAAAATTTATCGTATTCTTATTAATTTTTCTAAGTATAACGATATACCTATTTTGATATTCTTGTTCCTCTCTGTCTTATCAAAATATTTGACTAATAAATTAAATACAAATATTTATCTCATTAATTATTCTCACAGAACATGATATACTCAAAAAGTAATTATCCTGATTATAGTTTAGTTCTGTACCTGTACTGAAGCTATTATTATATTTTCTGTGGTAGGTGGAAAGAAGTCATTATGTACTGGTGTCATTACAATACATTAGCTTTCTATTATTATTATTATTCTTTCTTTGTGGGTTTGGGTTTGTTGATTGTTGTTGGAATTCGTCGCTACGTAGTACTTGGTTCATAAAGGTAAGTATCATTTCAACTGTTTTATATTATTCAATTAGTTCGTATTGTATTCATATTTTCCACGTTTACATTCATACAGCAAAACCTAAATTATCAGTGAATAACCTAAATTAAACCCTATTTGATCTTTTTGTGATTGATTTAGTGGAATAGAAGAACAGCATTTTATAATTAAATCTAAGTAAGGTAATAAGTAATTACCTATATATGGAATAAAGACTAGGTAGGTATCGTTTTTACAATCTATAATATCAGATTATATTACTGCTAATACATAAGTAATCAAGCTCAATTATTATATTGGGTATGTCCTATATCCTCTATCACACATACAAGTGGTCTATACATACGTACAGAAACTCGGCAAGAAACCTTATTTTTCGATGAGAAGAGGAGTGATTACACGTGTCACACTAGACGACTTGAGTGGGATAAATACGGAATTATTTATTTCTAATTTCTAAAGATCCAAAAAGCTTAGAGATGTTAGAACAACTTGTGTATGAAAGTGATAAAGTGGGACGTCAATGAATACTACAAAAACTAAAATAACGACATTAGAGGGAAGACAAGCACAGAACCACACTCTAGGGGAGGCCTATGCTGGAAAGCAAGATAATCTTCACATTCAGATAATGGCTAGTATGTAAGATTATTAAATAAAGGTTATTATTATTACTACTGACAATCTAGTGATTGGGTATTTGTAAAATTTTATTTTTAATGTTTTTTTTTATATTTACAGTTTCCTGAGTAGTCATAAAAGTTCAATGTTATGTAATTACAATGTCCAATGTCAGAATATTACAATGTTCCAAGTAAACACAAAATGATTACTTGATTCATTAGAACATTTAAAAGTTAAAGGCATACTTTTCACTTGTAGGTCTAAACAAAGGCACCTTTGTGGGCTCGCACAAGTAACATCGATCGACCTTGTACTGAGTTATTGGGGTCCCAAAATAGAGTATTTTCGAACAATAACTTTTATTTTGTGATTAAAGTCAAACATGGATCACGTTACATAATATAAAGCATAGTCCCTCTCTGTGTACGCTTAGATCTTTTAAACTAATCAACAGATTACCATTAATTTCTGCTAGTGAAAGTATAAAATATAGCTAATGATGATCTGTGATCGCAGTGGTGGAGCGAGAGTGGGGCGACCGCAACCGACGCACTTGGGCCAGCGGAGACCCTCGGAGTGCGCACGATGCACTCCCCGAGTGGTTCGACAACTCGGACGCCGGCGCCGGCACCTTCGACGCCTCGGGCGCCTTCTATGGCGCCTCCGCCGAAGACGCGGACGACGCCGACGACGCCGCTCCGCCCAAAGTCACTCCGTTGACTCGGTCCCACACTCACGCCACTTTCGAACGCTCTGAAGATTGGTGGCTGTCGGACAAAGCGCGCAAACTCTCCACCAAGTCAACTCAACCGGCTCAAACTCAAAAGGTCCGACAGGTGAGCATTTCTTCTATCATTATAATTATTGTTAGTTGATAACGATTTGTAACATTAATGGATGTATAATTGCAGCGACCCGCGGCCCCGGCCGAGGGTAGCATGCGCATGAGGCGGTCCGAAAGACACGGCAGTCTGGAGGAAATCCCCTTCAAACTGGAGAAACGTCCGGGCTCCTCCAACGCCAACGCCAGCGCCAGCGCCAATTCCAACGCCAGCGCCATGTTCAAGCCGCAATTCGAACGCAAAGCTTTCAATCCCCTGGGGAGAGCCGACATGGAGAAGGGTGGCGGGCAAGCCGGAAACTTCAAGTCCATCATGATTACCTCCAACACCAATAACAATTTACGTCAAAAGCACCAGAACCTCGTGCCGCCCAGGTGAGCGCACTAGTTCACTATACTCGTAAGCGATCACTCGCAAGACTTAGGCACTGATTAAGCATATTAACTTTTCAGTAAACAGCAGAAGTCGGATGAGGCCGCGGTGGACAAGATGTTGCATTTCCCGCTGGAGCGTAAAGTGGGCACCGTCACCAGCATGGCGTCCACGGTGGCTGGAATCCCCAATGCCAGGAGCACAAAGCTCCTTCGCCGAACTGATGAACATGGAGAGCCGCATTCCTTTCGAGTTGGCGAAGTCCCTTAGATGCAACGCGTACACATTTATGCATGGCCAGGACTTTTCCAATGTCAATGACGCGTTATTTAGAGTGATTACGCCCAACATAATGGCCAACTCGGCCATGAACAATATAACAGCCGGCGACGCATTGGCCGGCAGCTGCACAATGCCAACTAGTGCTCTGGCCAAAGCTGCCTTGGGTAGTTCAGCTGTGGGTAGCTCGGCTATGGGAATCGCCGCGATGGGCAGTGCCACAATTGGTAACGTCGTGATGGGTAGCACCTTAATGGGAAGCACCTCAATGGGCAGCGTCGCGATGGGTAACGCTGAAAAATGTTTTTAGATCGCTTTATTAACATTTGTATAAGGGATTTATTTGGCTAGCTAATAAATAATATACATACTGGTTCAATATGGATTCGGAAAGAGCTGGACATAGTAGTTTTTTTTGTCATTGTCAAAAGGTTTGAACGAACTGCAATTCATTACTTAACTGTACATTTGCCGTTCCAAGAGTCTACCACTTCCAGAATTTGCCGCCAAAACCCCTTCAACCAGTAGTTGTGCAGTCCGTCCGGTCCCAGACTTTTCCAGTTCGGGGCCTTACGGACCCGCCTGTGAAAAATCAGTTTTGATATTGTCTACTTAAATTACTAAGATCTAGGCCAGTGCCTAGGTCGTTTACTCTATTGATATTTTGTGTTCCAAGCTATTGCCTCAATTTTTGTTCAAATTATTGGTTTCCAAGTTTACTTACTTACGTGTGAATTGTGATTCATTCTGCTTTTTACTTTTTGAAACCTTTTCAATTCGACATTTTCATTTAATACCAAGGCAAGGCATACCTACAAGTGTAAGTACAGATCTATATCAATAAAATTTATATGAAAAAAAATGATATTTCGTTATTTATATTTACTTTGTACCCTATTATTATAGGTACATAAAATTGATACTTCTGATTAATGTAATGAAGATTTACAAGGTTGGTAGGTATACGTAAATTTATTTTACTAGTGGTATAATAGTGCCGAAGACAAATAATATTTAAAGAAACATAACCCCTGACATATGTACTTTTGCCAATCGTTGAACTTTTATTTTTAATAGCTGGTGCCTAGTTTCTACTAGGCTGCCTATTTTAGCCTATGACCATCTTGAAATTCTATTTTAACTATAGGTAAAAACAAAGATTTAAATCTTCTTTGAAAGATTATGTACCTCCTACATACATACAAACTTTTCCTTTTTATAAAGTTAGTAGATTATACCATCAGAATAAAATATCTTTGCAAGCATTAGACCAGTGTTTGCGATATTGTCAAAAATTCGACTTTTCCTTATTTTTGTTTTGTTCTTGCTAAATCTCGTCAATCTATACTAATATAATAAAGAGAAGAATAAACTACTGGACCGATTTTGAAAATTCTTTCACCTATAAAAAGGCATAGGCTATATTTTATAAAGGTACGCGGGCGAAGCCGCGTGCAACAGCTAGTAGCAAATAAATAGAAAATTAGTTTTCTTCTCCACGTAGGTAGGTATTATTACATAATGACATGCCTCTGTAGATAAGTAATTGATAGTTAATTCTGTTTTATTTGGGATACGTACATAGCTCTACATAATTAAATTTAAAAATATTATATTTATTCTATTTTTCATAAATAAATAGATTAAAAACAAATTGGGTATGCATTTTATTAATGTTGTCAGCACTGTACATGTTGTCACACATGAGTGAACTATCGCCGTCTCTTTTCGCTAAGGCAACTTCTCTGTGTTGGAAAGAGAGAACTAGTGTAAAGATGTGTTCATTAAATTGACGCCATCTTATCATTATTTCATTATTCCAATAATAAAGTAAAGTAATCATATATTAAACGCACTACATTTATTGGTAAATAAAACAAAATATTTTTGTAAAAATATAGTTTAAAATATGCTCGTAATTTTTATAAATATCTATGGTTTTGGGTTCGGAATTAATCCTTCTCTGTGGTTGTACTTTCGAAAAATTGATTTATTATTGAGTTATGTTGGTCGCATTGTATGGTATGTTAATTGTGGACAACTTCAGTCCGTATGATTGTGTCGATACTGATTGCGCGTACTGTTATTGTTTTGTGGGAAAAATTGTGAAACTTAACTCAATTCTCCTCAAATACTGTAATATTTGCGTGCAGTTTGTGTCATAGTTCACCTGTGTACGTTTTGTTACCGGAATATGTCATTGTATAAAGTGGTAAGTGGAAATTTTCTTGTGCACTAACATGATAGCATAGGGCGGAACTATTGTGTGGAAATGGTAGGAATTGTGCCTTAAACGCGTGTTTTCATCACTAAAAATGCTCATAATTCTTCGGGAATCTCTTTAAACGGCTAAATTTATAAGTAATCGTCAATTATTTTCACGACAAGACCAGTTTTCGGATGGTACGGGATAGCATCCTCCATTTTTTACTGCTACGTGCATGGTACCAACCATCTACATAATATTAAGTATCTTATTATAGTGAAATTTTAGGCCAAACCAGATCAGTTGCAGTTAATATTTCACCGATATTAGTGTGAATGCGTGGAAATTGATGTTTTTTATGAAATTCCCCTTTGAAGTAAAAACCTTATCATTGACTTGTATGCATAACGTACCTTTTAACAATCTGTGGACCTGTTATTTGTATACATAAGTCAAATATCGTTATTATTGTATTTTCAATAAATAAAACATTAATTTTTAAACTGCAAAAAAGTTTAGAAATTTAACACGTTGTTGCCCTTATTATATATTTTTGCAATTTATTTTGGAAATTCGTATGTCCCCCCCATTAAGAAAGAAGAAAGCTTTTTTATCCTAATTTATCTCTATAAATAAAACATGTATAATTTATCATCATTTGAAAACGGCACTACTGATTTTGTTCATTTTTTTTTATTGTTTTTGTAATTGTCAATACAAGGTTTGTATGAAAAAAAAAATCTGGAAAATCCACAGGCAAAGCCGGAATTTTCGATTATATCTTTATATGAAATTAACAGGCAATTAACTGGCCAACATTTCCGTATTTACCCTCAGCATGTGGGTAGTTCCAGAAAATTATTTAATATTTAAAAATCTCTCACACGGCTAAGCACTATTTTAAATTTTTACAAAAACAAAAATGTAATAATAAAATTTGTCCTAACCTCAATTTTGTCAAAAGTAGTTTACCGGGTTGGGTGCATTTGCAATTGCACCAACTTTGATATACATTTGAGAATCAAAGCTAACAGATTTTTTAATAAAAATGAGTCTTTTCTGAGATAAAAGTAGGCAATATGCCAATTAGGTAACCTCCCATAAGTTTTAAATAAACCATCTCCAAATAATAATGTATTAATTGTTATCCATATTGTCTGTCAGTTACCTTTTACTGTTACTATGCATTTTTGCAATTGTGTTTGTCAGGTATGCAAATTTGCATACCTGGCAATCACATTAGTCAAGGATAGAAGAAAGGACATAGTTAGGGTACTTGTCTCCTTGTCTGCTTCTCTTTGTCCAGAATTTAAGTTATAATTATTAAAAAAAAAATGTATAACTAGTAGGTGCCTGTGATGTTGAAAAATGAAAAAATATAACACCTGAGAAAATATAATGTAAAATGACGACTGACATCTTTATCCCTGTTTGTTATGTTGTTAGACATTCCCACGGGAACCTGACATTTTTTCAGAATAAAGAGTATTCTATATGTTAATCCAGGTAATAAACTATGTGTGTGCCAAATATCATCTAAATTGGTTAAGCTGCTTTTGTGTGATTGAGTAACAAACATACAAACTTTCGCATTTATATATTATACTACTAGTGACCCGCTCCCGGCTTCGTTCGGGTTCAAAATAAAAACTATCCTATCTTTTAAGTTGGACCAAATTACACATAGTTACGAAGTTTTATCAAAATCGGTTCAGTAGAGTTCGGAGTTCATCGAGAGAGATTTATATATTCAAATCTTTCTCGTTTGACGCCTTTCCATTAGTGAAAACCGCATTAAAATCCGTAATTTAAAAGATTTAAGTGCACATACAGACTGACAGACGGTGGAAAGTGACTGTTTAAAGGTGATAGGGTTTAAATATGAGTTGGAATCTCATTAAAAGGACTTATTGATTGCCATAAGCTTATAATTAACTATGATATTAAAATAGATTGCATGATTAGTTACTTAAACACTTTCTCTGATATAAATACCTACTTAACTAAGTCTTGTTTAATGTTATTTCTATAATTCATATTTTCATATTATATTTATTTATTTATTTTCAAAAGGTACACCAACAGCACAAACAATAAACTTACAATATGTATAGGCAACACAAGGCAATTTTAAGGCATACACAGATAGACTACAAACTAGAAATTAAGATGAACGATAACAAACGCATAGCAACTAAACAAGCAATATTAAAACCGAAACTTAACTTAAATTATATTAAAATAAAATGATAACAAAAAGAAAGAAAAATTAAATTAAAATTAAAATAAATTAATTATTATATTATTAATCTTAATTTTTTTGAAATATCTTTTAAGTAATATAGTAAAGATATGTTTCATATATCATACTATTATTATAAATGCGAAAGTTTGTGACGATTTGGGTATGATATTAGGTAGATATATGTTAGTTCCTCAATAATGCAAAAAGGGCTGAAGAAGGGTTTTGTATGAAATTTGGCACACACATACTTTATTATCTGGATTAACATATAGGATACTTACTTTTCATCCATGAAAATGTTAGGCTCTCGACTGATAGTCTAAAAATATTAATAAATAATGCCAAACTAATCTAAACTAATATTATAAATATAGAAAATTTGTATGTTTGTAATGAATAAACTCAAAAATTACTGGGATTTTAAAAATTCTTTCACTTGCATTGCCAGGGAATAACATAGGCTATATTTTGTAAGATTACGCGGGCGAAGTCGCGTGCAACAGCTAGTTTTTAATATTTTTAGATGATCCACTTGGATGGAGGTGGCTACCGTCGCCTATAACACAAGCAACGCCACATGTGTTGCAATTTTCTGCCTTTGTCAGTTTTATGCAAACTGTGCAATCAGATTTAATAGTATTTTTTGGTTTATTCTTGTTTTTTTCTGTGCATCCGTTTAGATTTATACCAATTTTTTTTTTACATGCGAGTTTTATCCTACATTATATTTTAGCCTTCAGGATTATGGAAATTTCCATTTGTCCTGTTTTTTTTTCTCTTCTGGCAACTTAAGTCAGACGTTTAGATAAATAAAACAACACTCAGTGTATTCTTATCAGTTGCATGTAAATGCAAGTGAACTCAGGTCAGTGAATTTTCAGAAAAAATTAGTGTGAGATTATATCTTGAAGGTAATGGAAGTTGCATTACCTATTACTACCAATAATTGTTAGTTACTTACTTAAAACTGATAATTAGCTGTTCTCATACAATTTAATTTTAATGTTATATTGTTAGGTTTAAAAATATATTAATTTTACTTACATTTATGACTAAATTGGTGATTGTGAAGTTTAAAACATACTGTGAAGTTACTATGCCTAGTTGTGATACAATTACAAATGTAGCAAATTGTGATTTTTTTACATTCAACTCTTTTACGCTAAAACTGCTTAATTGATTTAGATGAAAATTAGCACACGGATAGTTTATTAACTGGATTAACGTGTAGGATACTTTTTATCCTGAAAAAATGTTAGATGTAAAAAAAATGTAATAAAATAAAATTTGGGGCCCCACTTTTACACTGATTTGTCGGTGGAGAGCATTTTGTGTTTTTTTTTTAATATTAAATACTAGCTGTTGCACTCGACTTCGTCCGCGTAACTTTATAAAATATAGCCTATGTTGTTCACTGATAATATAGCCTTCTATGGGTGAAAGAATTTTTAAAATCGGCCCAGTAGTTTTTGAGTTTATTCATTACAAACGTACAAAAATACAAAAGTTCTCTCTTAATATTAGTATAGATCACCTTTTTAAATTGTATTACCAACCATATTGTATAATTTATTTCACCAACCAGTTAAAATACAGTTCAATCAAAGAGATTTCATTATTATTTCATTCATCAATACTAATAATAAATCTGTACGGATCGGTCGTGGAGTAAGTTACTTTGTTTTCAGAGATATCGTGTTTATAGGCTCTATACATGATACTGAAACTAAATTGACGATTTTTACAATTTTTTTCTGTATGTATGTATGTATGTATGTATCTTGGTAGATAAACATTTGGACGTACGTGACACAGGATAGGCTACTTAATATTTTTCAACGCAGACGAAGTCGTGGGCACCAGCTAGTAGAAAATAAGAAGAGACTCATTATTATAAAGAAA
Organism: Synanthedon andrenaeformis; assembly: GCA_936446665.2. Lineage (NCBI taxonomy): Eukaryota > Metazoa > Arthropoda > Insecta > Lepidoptera > Sesiidae > Synanthedon > Synanthedon andrenaeformis. The sequence continues at coordinate 464,892 of OW387776.2, read as the reverse complement.
ACAAATTCAAAGGCAGATTCTTATATATTTTTTCTAAATGTTATATTTCCAATGATTCACAGTCAGTTTAGTTAAATCATGGATTACAAAAATAATGTTATGTTACAGAATGTTATACCGTTAAATAATTATTTTATCTTTTAATAATTATTTAGTCACACGACTGTCGTTATTTTAGACAATCTAATTTTCATGTTTTGGTAATTGTATATGAATTATTTTGTCATATTATGACTGTCATAATTTTAGATAATCTGAATTTAAATTTCAACGATTCTGAAGGAATGAACCTATGACGCCATTTTTAATATAATAAGGACGTTTCAGAATGAAATTAAAAACTGCAACATTAAAAAGAAAATAAATTAAAAATTCAAAGCACAACGAATAAAATTATTTATTTTAAATTGTTGGTTGTACTTAATAATTATATAATTTATTTGCTGAATATACTTAGGTTACCATTGGTTTTACAATAGATAAAAATCGCTACATTTTTCTGCCCTTCAAGAGTGTGCAAACATTTTAAGTATACTACATAAAAAAAATAAAGCTAAAGCTATAATAAGAAAATTGATTTAATAACTACATTTGTATAAGTCGAAACAAATCCAGTATACTCTTTAATAAATAGTTAGTTCCTAATAAATAAGACAGACAGACAGGATGGACTTTCACATACAATATGTATGTCGGGTTAGCAACTTGTACTTTTTTTTTCAATTACCTCTAGAAATATTCCCTCCAATTTGTTGTACATACAGAATAAGTAGACTTAAATTTGTAAATATATATGTTTATATGTTAACTACCTAATAATAATAAAATATAACGGAATTGCCGGATCTCACATTTACAAGTTCTTTGTCTGAATAGTTATTAGACTTTTGCTATTATTAAGTTCTTTAAAAAAAATTGTAACTATAGTAAAACAAATAATTTCATTTATTACATTAAAACATATTAGTTAACTAGCTGTTACACGCGACTTTGGCCTTAGGTTTCTATAAGTGAAAGAATTTTCAAAATAAGTCTATTGGTTTTTGAGTTTATTCATTATAAACATAGAAAAATACGAATCTTCTGTCGTTATAATATAGTATAGATTAGAAAAATAAGAAAAGCTACAATAGAATACAACGGAAGTAATAGAAATAGCATGCCCTTGTCGGATATAACATGCATTATTATTGTAATGCAATTGCTACATACGAATCTAGATCTAGATCTTGACGTGTGTGTTTGTGCAAATAAAGATTTAGTTATTTATATTTATTCATATTTATATTCAAGTGAACTCGGAGTAGTCTCGTCTTCTACTTGGACTGATCTTAACTTGATGAATATATTATAATATATCGCTTAGGCCAAAAGAGCGTCCGGGTCTAACTTTGAATAAACTTAAATGTTGAATATGGTGCCAGTATTGGCCACTTACTTGTTTGATAGGTATAATAATTTTTAAAATTATAGCGTTTTTATTTCCCTTAAAAAGATGTTCATAACTTGAGATGTGTCCATTATTTTATGTACTTTTAAAGCTGGCCAGTCCATCACTTATAGTGCAGCCAGATTGATTTTATTTTTATAATTTTTACTAGTTGCACCCGACTTTGTCCCCGTAACTTTATAAAATACTAGCGGCTCGCTCCTAGCTTCGCCCGGGGTGCATTTTTTTTTACGTAAAAACCTTCCCTGATTATCCCTCTATCCATGAGTGAAGACAGAATTAAAATCGGCCCAGCCGTTCTCGAGTTTTGCGCTTAGCAACACATTTAGGGATTCATTTTTATATTATAGAAGACTATCGTGTCACAGTGTTTGTAACAAAACTCCTCCGAAACGGCTTGACTGATTTTTATGGATTTTTTTTTGTGTTTTTGGTAGGTCTGAGGTTGTAAACTATTTTTATAATTATTTTTTTCATACCAAGGAATAAGTAATATCTTATATCTTATAATAATATCTTCACACATTCCACACAGCACCATCTAGTTCCACACTAAACAACTTAATGCTTGTATTATGGATACCAGATAGTTGATATAATACATAGATTACTTTTTTTTTTGTAAATACAAACATCCATGACTCAAGTACAAAGGTAAATGTTAATACATAAACATTTGCCCCTAGCGGGATTGGAACCTATTTATTTTTATTTTTTTATTGAACACCCCTAGTAATATTAGTGCAGATAACTATTTCACAAAGAATTCTAGGCTCTATTTAATTATTCATTTATACCCTTAGGTACATGTGGGCTATGAATTTGTCTACCAATATGTATTGAATGAAATTTTACAAAAAAATATATATGAATTTGAACTAAAAGTTTCCATTACTGATGATTTTACCTTAATATATGATGTAACTAATGATATGAAGATGAGTTCAAACGACTGAGGGCCAGTTTTATAACAATACGTTAGTTAAATTTTATATCAAATAGACGAAAAAATGATCTAATAGTATAATATAGTGTATTATAACAATATATTCGTAAGTCAACAGTATAATTTGACAGCTAGCGTTTACTGGCTCGTTACTGACTATGATAGGGTTGGTTTATCTTACGTATCGTTTATTTTGTTATTTTTGTAAATAAATATGTTTGTGACGCGACACTTGACAGTTCTTGACAGACTACAACGAAACCATCGACAATATTCATAAACTTCGGCGTATTTTTACGGGCAGCTACCGAATGTTTAATTTCTTTTATAGAACCACCGTCAGTAAACGTTATTGACGGACCGTTAACCGTTCGGTTACCAGCACTGTAACGAACGGGAAAAAGGTATGTCGTTTATAAAACTGGCCCTTAGTGAAATGGATAACAGATTCGGTTAACGTGGTGTTAACAGTCTGACCTTATGTATGTATGGAGGTGCTAATTTTACGTCATAACCGATGCCGATGAGTATCTGATGCAAGTGAAATGGTGTTTTCATATTGTGAACGTTGTCTGAAATGTAAAGTGATGCTGTATTCAGAGATGGCGGGATTATTTGTGGCCAATTGTCGTCACATACGGCGACGTGACCAGAACTTTGCATATCAAATGTTGTTTTTCGAGACGCACTGGACAAGGTCTCAATTGAGTAACTACTCTATTGAGACCAACAAATGTCTCGGTGACCCTTGTCTGCACCTATTACTTTGATTCCTCTTACAATATGAAATTGATGATCGCTCACAACATTGAGAGGAGGAGGAGGAGGAGGAAACAAGATAAAACAAAATGCCATATTGCATTAATTTTGGTTCTCAATGTTGAGATTTGCATATATGCGTTTTTTTTTTTTTTTTTATATAATATATGTATGTACCTAGCTAGGTACTAGCGAACCGCACATGGCTTAATTTCTGGATGTCCAAATTTTCGATTCATAAGAACATTGCCCTGACTTATTTTTTATTTTATTTTATTTTATTTTAAAACAAACAATTTAGTATAGTGTATAGTAAATGAGAAAAAAAATGACATAAATAAATGTAGATAATAGTGCAATTAACAACATTTTTAACTAATTAGTAAACAAAATTCATACAGGAGGAGCAGTTTAAAATTCATATTTTATTTATTTATATTTTGTTCTTCAAGAGACATGCTTAACTTTTTAAACTCGCTTCTTTTTTCGGTAAAAAATAAGTAAGCGAGAAAATTTTTTTATAATTTCAACAAGTTTTTGCCCAGTTTTTCACTTTTGGCTCTGATATGCCCTATTTTTCTTGTTTATAATAAATTGGACCGACATTTTCATCAACGTAAATCTTTTTATTAAATAGTTAACAATTTGAAATCGTTTTCCGCGTCTGTCTGAATGGCCGCTAACTCCTCCTAAAAACGCAACGGTTTTCACCATCAAGTTAGATAAATTTCCACGATATTTTTATATGTAACTAATATTATAAAAAGAAAAGATTTGTATTTTTGTTTGTAATGAATAAACTAAAAACTAGGAGACCTATTTTAAAAATTCTTTTACCTATAGAAAGCTACATTATCAACTAGTAACAAAAAGTTTATAAATTTACGCAGATGAAGTCGCTTGTAACAGCTAGTATATAATAAAATCTAATTAAGTTTTTTCCTGACGAAAATGGGATTGTTGTAAATTTTATAAGTTGGCTTAAATTTATTGACTAATTTAAACGCGTCCGGTATACTATCTTGAGTGATAAGTTAGTGTATGATGATAACATTTATTCGCTAGTTAAATATTAGGAAAGGAAAAGTGACTGAGAGTGAATGGACGCTTCCAGGAGGCGTCTGTCGGGCCGCAGGGAGCTGGCAGCGCGCGTCCGCGCCCGCTGTGAAGTAGTCGGTGGACATTTGCGTGTTGGCCACAGCGGGAGAAGGCGCCACGTGCGGGCCTGCGTACACCCGGGGGCGGGCGCCCAGCGCCGCCCCACAACTGCATACGTAAGTGGCTAATTGCATTCTGCGTTCGGTCGCAATTTCCGCCTTCCGGGGGGAGGCGGCGAGGTGCGCGCGCTTCTCTAGGGCGCAATCCCTAGATTTCCCCCTTTACCTGGCCAGGCAAATGCGTTATTACCTCGCTGCATCCGGACCGGGACGCGCGCGACGCCGGTCCGACATGGCGACGCTCTTTGTGTGAACCCCGCGTTTTGCTCCGATGAAATGGGCCTCAAGTACAGGCGACACTTGTTCCCGCACCGCGCAAGGTTCGTTGCTTTTGCCTGTTGCCCTCTTTCACCTACATACAATAACATACGGATCCACTTGTTGCGCAATCCCGCCGCCTCCGCTACATTTTCTTAAATGCTTTGCGATTTGATTATGGCTCATTTTTAATTTTAACGTGATTTGTGTTCCATTAAACATTAAACCCTCGGGCATAATGTCTCATTTTTCAATTTATGTCACTGTACCTACGCTGCGAGCTTGCATTGCGAGGTTGCATTTGACCATATGTTGACGCGTTTGAGTATCGCTTAACTATTTTGATACGTTTGTTTAGATCACCAGATGATTTATTGACGACGGGAGAGTCCATACATAATGTAGAGTCGGCGGCACCACTTCACTTCGCACCGGACCCGTCGGCTTCGGAAGAATGTTTGTTTGAACTGTCACCGGTCCCTCCGTTAACACTGTCTAGGTAATCTATTCGCCTCTATCTTTTCAATAATTGCAGGGTGGTATGGGATAACGGGTTATTTTATTTTTTCGTAAATTTAACATTAATGCATGAGTTGACTTGACTTTTAACTAAAAGGGAGATATTAACGCACAATACAAAATGTTATAATTTTTTTTAATCGTGTTTCAGGGCCGATCCTTCCAAAATAGAAGAAGACTTTAGTAGGTTTTACACATAGCACCCTACATTTATAAAAAAAAACCGTTTATGAGAATATATGTGTTTGTATTTCATTAAACGTTTTTGTTATTAGGACTGATGAAATAAACACCATGAATACGAGTGAAAATGAACCATCTCGTGGTTTAAATGCAAGGTTAAGACCGAGGAAGTCGAATGTGAATAGTTCACAGAGCATCAGATCAACTCCTAGGAGGGATGCTAAAGGTGACAGAAATAAAAAGAAGGCATCGCCTAATAAACCAGATGATCTCACAATTAAGTCTGATTCTTCATCCACTCCACAATTTCTTTGTCCGTATTGCGACAGAAAGTTTGCTTCCAAACAAACACTTTCAAAACATGTGCGTCGTACGCACTTCTCTTTGTCGAAGCAACGCTTGCTCATCGAGTGTCTCTTTTGTAACGAAACAGATTTCGATGCAAACTATATTATTCGACACATGGTCGACAGTCATCCCAACCATTACTTTGCATGTCTCAACTGCCACACCAGGTTCCCTTCGACGTCCGAACTGGCCGATCATAAGGCGAATATCTGCGAAAAACAGAAACCTTTTCGCAACAAATCGCGTTCGAAGGAAGCTTTGGAACTCGTTAAGAAAAACCAAAGAACGCTAACCATCCAACGTGGCTACCCCAATGAAAAGAAAGAGTACTCGGACGTGCGCGGATTCAATGCGGTGGTGATCTCGTGCGAGCTCAAACCCTCACAAATTCATGACGAAGATGACATCGAGGACAACATAAGGACCAATTTGATTTTACCCCCCGGCAAGAGTTTAACCAATTCTGTAATCGAGAAGAATGCCGTTATTGTTTTAGATGATATACAATGGAACAAGAGGATTCCATCCAACTTTTCGTTCCATAATACAGATGCTGACCAAATATTATCGCGATTAGGCGTAGTACATCGTTCCCCCAGGACTGGAGACTCGACCAAACGGGACTGGCATAAAATCACCGAAGAAGCAACTCAGAAATTCGAAAAATGTTTCGACACAAGTTTCTATTCCAAAGTAGCCAGTAACGTTCAAGAAAATTTGTCGAAATTCCTGGATGGGTCATTCAATTTCAACCCCGACGCAGATAGCACAATTAAAACTAGAAAGGCAAAGAATAGCGTCGTCATTAATACGGCCGAAGGTTTCCCTATTCTTCTGGCCTTTGAACAGTTCTCACGCAATTTGTACGACACGTATTTGCCGCGCGTGTTGGCGCCTAAGTATAAATGGAAATGGGACAATTTGGACAGCGACAAGAACTGTTTGAGTCCCGATCAGATAAAGCGTGACTCGCATACCCACAATTGCATAATAACTTTCATATCGTGTTTGGACATATGGACCCAACTACGCATGAGGCGCAAATTTGAAGACCTATTTAGTACTACAACAGAGAAGAAAATCGATAGGCAATCTGTGATTGGCAACGAATTAAAAGATATACTGGAAAGTAGGGAAATACCGCGACCGTCGTCGCAACTCGTAGCACCCTCAACTCAAAGCATATATCCGAGGAGTGCCTCGTCTGAATTTCAAGAGCGTTTGGGACTAATGCCGCTCACACCAAGCTTGGAACTGCAACCTGCAGTACTTAGCGGCGAATGGGTGCGACCGAGATGCTATGTGTGCTGTGCTTGCGGTGCCCAAGCTAGAGATTCTCGCGCTCTCTCTCTTCACATTTCTTCTATGCACCCGAATGCTCAAGTGCAGAGCTATGAGATTGTGGGAGAACTGCTTTTGAATTCAGATATTTTAAAACATCTGTATGTTCCACCTAGTCACACGTGCAACAGATCAAGGCCGTTGAGAGGATTCAGAGAGTGCACTAAATGCAACAAATCAATCAGTCTCGAAGACCTACACCAACACATGTTAGATTGTGCGGGAGACACACCAACTGTACGCAGAAAGTGCCGCTATCGTCCATTTGGCGTTCGCCGTCGTAGAACACGTTTGCCTGATAATACAATACGCAAAAAAATACGCAAGGATATTCGTCGACAGACAAGACAGAAGACTCATATGAGGTCCAGACCCAAAAACAGAAGCGATGTTGGTGATGGTAAGTTGTATTCAATCGCACTTGCCTAATATGTTTTTCTTTATGGTAGGTAATACTTTCATTAATTTTTACTACCTGTTTTTTTACAGCTGAAACCATCCGAAAAATGTTAGCAGACTTACCCGCTAAACGCCACCGTGTATTGATCAATCCAGCTAACTCAATGCTCCGGCCACGTAAAAAGCTTGACCGTCAAAGAAATTTACTAATAATGAAAAGGCGTTCTACTGATGACTCCAAATGTCGGAAACAAACTAACAAGGATATGAAAATCACTTCTGAAGGCAGAGACAGCCGTGCCGAAAAAGGGGACAGTCAACAGAAGAATGAGGAACATATTGATGACGAGGACAACAAACCGTTAAAGTGCAGGCGCTTAGTAACTAAAAATCAACGTCAAAATCAATCCATCAAGAGAAAAAATATTATAAAAAGAACACAGAGAAGAATTATATGTGAAAAAAATAAAGAAATCATCAAAGAAAATATGAATAAGGAATCGAAATTTCGTAAAGCAATTCACAAAGAGAATAAAGAAATTCCACCTGATAAAGTTTTAAATTGCCAAATTTCTAAAAGAAATGATAGCGACGAGAAAAGTTATCAAAGAAGTGAGCCCGATTGGGATAATTCAAAATATTCAGATTCCTGTGACTCACAATTGAGTGGTTCAACTAGAAGTAGTTATAAATTCAAGGAGAGAGAGCAGATCGTGCCTGATTTTTCTGGGCACATTACGAAAGAGAAGAAGCAACATTACTCGGAAATGGAAGCAAATAATGCGGAAAACAGGGAAGTAGTACCACGTGCCCCTGAAATACGTGAACTACAAAAAGCAAAGTCAAAATTTATCGGATTATCAAGTGACGAACAAGAATCTCCAGTGAGGGGTAGACTTAGGCAAAAAAGATTACCAAATAGAAACAAGGCAAAACGAAACGTAAGCAAATCAAGTATTCGCGATTGCTCCACACCTAAATCGCAATCCGTAGAAAGCAGTGAACTTGATTCTGTCGACCGTGATGTGAACCCAAAAAGAAGATTAAGATCTAAAGACTCTAAACAGATTTTTTTAAGGGATTCTGAATGTCCAACCAATAAAAACGAATCCAGAATAAAGTATCAGCAAATTTTGAGTACGCCAGAACAATCTCTATCGGGATTAGACGACCTGAATGAAAACAGTGCGAATGCTGATAATTTTGAAGATCAGGACTTGAGCAAAAGTTTTTTAAGATCCAGTAGGTCACGAGATGCCCCAAAGTTACGAAAAGAGAAGCAAAATGATTTAAGCTCACCTAAACCGAATGTCTCGCCTGGACCCAGTGACCCCGGTCGTAGTAGGCGTAAAGGGAAACGACTAAAGGAGATAAAACAAGGTGCATTGAAAAGCAATGACTTTGAAAAAATTGAAAAGAATATAGATAACAAACAAAACTGTATGGATTCTAATTATCAAGATGAGCCGGTTAATGTAAGACGACGAGGAATAAAAAGAAATGTTTCAGCTCCAAGCGATTCAAATGAAGGTAGCTCTCAACCAAATGAATCTTCGGAAGAAGGACATCGTTATTCACAAAGAAGCCAGCCAGTACAAAGTAGATCAGGAGGTGCTCCAGAATCCCAAGGTACAGAAAGAGGTGGATCAGGTTCTAGAAGATCCGAATCCGGAGGGCCTGAAAGAGGGGGACTGAATAATCGCGATGGCCATGACCCGAGTTCTAGGAGAGAGAATGGGCCCTTCGAAAACCCAAGAGCTCCAATCTCAAATGCGCCCCTAAAACATTCAATAGCTAGTTTAACAGCTAACTCTGAAACACATGACAAGTCTGTACAATTTCATCAGATGTTTCTAATCCAACAAGAATGCAACAATGGAAACGAACATGTACCAACAGGGCACGAGTTATTATTTGAAAATGAAGGTGTTATTACCAAACTAGATAAGCCACCCTTATTCGGCCATAAAAGAATGGATACTTCAATACAAAAGAATAAAATAAATAAACCCCGAAAAGGCTTAAATGATTGTATAAACATGTTGAAGAATAAACTTGTAGATCCGATTCCGGGTGGTCCTGTTACCCACATTTCAGTCCAATGCGGTACAGACGAGCCGTTGTATCCAACTATTCCCGGAACTACTACAGACATTTTAAATTCTAGCTGTATCGAAATTTCACATCTCTCCAATTTATATCAAGGAAAAGCGGCAGAGACCTCCGATAACAGTAGTTTAACCGCTGGGAATATAGCTCTTGCTCAACATAGTCATAACACTGAAAAATCTAATGATAAGTCGATAAACATTATTAACGAATCATATTCTGGAAACACACATGTGAAAAGCGACTATAATTACACTAAACGACCATACCGTCGGAGGTCAGTTGCTCAATCTCAGCAATTAAAGGAACCGTATGTTTGTAATAAATCCGAATCTAGCATACAGATACCTTTAGAAGTCTACAAATCTAATCCCACTACACTGAATAAGCCAGCTAAAGTTGCCCCGCGTCGGGATTCAAACAATCTACAACAATTGATCAATAATGATGCTAAAATTAAAAGAATTACCCCTGATAATTTCATTACAAATGACATCTCGCCTAGGAAATTAGTAACGGAACACTGTGACCAAAAGTTGCCAAAATTAAAACCGTATTCGTATGCAACACCGAACATTACAACAGAACATTACAACAGGCAAAAGTATTCTGATCATAGTCAGTATGTCATAGTCAGTCAAGTACCAAAACATATTACTACGGATCATGAGAACTTAGCATATAAAAATGCTTCATTAGATGAAATGTCACCAGTTACGGAGATGAGACTGCGTACGATTAGGAGTGCTTCAGTTGAACAAAAATGTGCCACTGCATATGATGCAATTTATCAACCTAGAAATTCATCAAACGAACAAATTTCACCGAGCAAACAAACACGAATTGAAAAGCAAAAACATGTTTCTATTGAATCAAAAATGCACGGTACCACTTTCAAATCCGATGTGCAAGCTAAACTCAACGTATATAAGAGTTCATCAAGTGAATTGAAACCAAGCAACCGATCACAAATGATTTCACTCAGTCCTTGGGTGGAACCTCAATCTCCTCAGAAAAGAAGAACTAGTACTTCATTATGTGAAAATATAAGCAGTATCCAATCCTTAAAAGACCTAAAATCGCCAAATCAACAAGTAAAAATGTCTAAAACTGCTTCCCATTCATCAAAATTTGATTCGTTAGAACAAAAATCTCCCAAAAACCGAAAAGTTCCTACCGAAATTAAAGAAATCGCCAGCACATCCAACTCCAATCAAGATATTACATCAAAATGTACTTGGCCTAACCGACCAGTAAAGGGAACAAGTACAAGTAAAGACGTTGTAAAAGAACTGCAGAAATCACCTACTTCTAAAACAACTTGTGATGAAGACCTTGCTTCTAATGTAAAAAACACTGTTTCTAGCGAAAATAAATCTGGCTATCATCATCTAACAGTTCATATACCTAAACATACTGTTAATGACCGAAAATTTGGACAACATACGAGCCCAAGTTTATCTAAGGTTTCTGTTACTAACCAAAGCCCATTAGATCAAGGATTGCTGATCTATGCATCAAAAGGTTCCAGTATGTTCCCTCAAAATCCAAATCTAGTTACTCGAGAGATAAGAGATCAGTTGTCAAAAGTGGAAAATCATGTAAAGATACTTCCACATTCATCAAAAACTGTCGATAAGGTATCTTTTTGCGCTGAAACTGTGCCTAAACTAAATAAAAATGATCACGAAAAGTCATTGCAACAGAAACTTAATTCAGATAACGAAAAAAGTATTTTACAACTTTCCGAAAGTCCCATTGAAAGAGATTTACAAAAAAATAATGTTAATAGACTTGGAGCCTCCACTGAAAACGTTAGAAAATTTGCAAATATACCGCCAGCTCATGCTAGTACGCACGTAGAACTAGCTCCATTAGATTTGTCTGGTAAATATCAAACACCTCCAAACTTGCAGAATTTTTCTGTACAAGAACATTCATATATTTCGGAAAACTATGGACATTATGAAACACTAGATTTATCAAAAAAGTACACTCAAAATGATGCAACTGAAATTGATGATGTCGTGGATCTACGCGTTAAATCAATGCCCAATTCAAGCGAACAAGATAGCGTACAAGAAACCCAAGCTATTGAACATGCTACTGATTTATCTTTAAAGCCTTACGATGAAAGCATTCCAACAGATTTGTCTGTTAAGGGAAGAGACAAATATGAACCACAAGCAAGAAATAATTTAGAAAACACACTGTACATTCAACGCTCTTTACATTTTTCGTCTCAGAATACGTCAAGCTTAAATCAATCGTCTTCAGCAAACATTCATCAAACAGCAACAGAATATAATTGCGAAATAAATGTCATACCACCATCACTCGTACCGAATGATTCAGGAATGGGAAATATTCAGCAGAGCATACCATTATCCACCACCGTGTACACACCGTTCACAGACGAAGCTTGTATTACATCTGCTTTCGGAATTAAAGAACGTTTAGTGCAGGAACCTACAACACAGCCTGCGTATACCACAGCGGAGGTAGTTCCGACATATTCTAATTTTCAAACTACTAAAATTGAAAGTACAACACCAGTCTATACTTTGGCTCATGCGAGTATTTCTGTCACAAAAATTGAAACTTCATCGGCTCCCTCTCTTACCAGTACAACTTTAACAGGAACGACTGTTCCAAATACTACATCGGACTATACTTTAACTGGTATGTCTTTAAAAAACACATCTCCTTTGCCCGCTAATGACGATAATACGAATTCTGAAGATGATAAACAAGAGTCTGCTAGTAAAACTTTGACAACACAGTCTACTAGTACTTTAGAGAAAGTTATCACTAACAACGAAAATGCAGATGTTTCTATTGAACAAGATCCTGACACTGCAAGAAAAATCGCAATGCTTCCGAAAGAACTAGTTGAAATCTTAGGAACCATGCCTATTGATCATCGTAAGCAGTTGTTAAATGTGTTACCTCAATACGTGTCAACTACGAAAGATATTTCTAAGCACGAAACTACAAACATTTTAGAAAATACTCCTGAAACACTTTCTTCGAGGACGCCAAATATAAAGCTAACAAGCTTATCGGAGAGTCTAAGTTCTGCATATGTCAGTACATTACATGATTCTGCCTTATATGTGACATCAAAAACATGCTTACCATCTCATTCATCGATCAAAGGAGAAATTGAGAAGACTCAAGGTCCTGCAGATATGCCTCCATATCAAAGACAACAAACTTGTGTAAAAATTGACACATCCGAAACTATAAATACGCACAATGATACAATTTTAGTGGATCCTATCAGTACAATTTCAGAAAAATGCAAGGAGGATAACATTAATTCCGATCAAATAATTGATTTGACTGAAGATGAATCAGCATTTTTACCAGCACAGGAAGATGCAAATGTAGCGATCGACTCTGTCACAATGCTCAAACAAGAGGATAAAATATTACCAAATATTGTCAAATCTAATGTACTGAAGTCTAATAATGACAACAAAACAGCAATTTTAAGAGCTGTTAGAATAAAAACACCAGCGGAAAGACACAAATCAAAGTCGCTTGACAACCAAATAAAAAAGAATTCTGAAGAACATTTGGCACAAGCCAAAAATATTCAATTGGACATAGATGAGCAAGTAGTTCAAGAACGCGTTGATATCAGCCAGTCTTTAGCGATACAGCAGGCTGAAGTTAGCAGCACTCAACTCAGCAGTAAGAATATTTTAGTTGAGGCTAATACCGGTTTAACAATTTCTCCTAACGATCAACAACTAACATCAAAATACGAAACCATTGAAAAACTTCGTTCCATATCGATTTCATCGGATGATAACAATACACAGGCAGAGAAAGATCAGCATTCTCCTCTTGGTGATTGTGTTACGAAGCCTAGTCTAGTTACATCATCTGTGACAAACGAAAATAATGCATTCAGTCCGGTATGTAAATCTACTACTGATGTTACTGGAAACGTTGATATGAATTCCGACGTGACAACATTATCAATCACGAAAACCGATCAGATTAATGCCGATTCTGTTCTAACCACATCTCTAATACAATGTTCTACACGAAATGAAATTCAGCAAGATGATTCTGATTCAGATAATGTATCACTAGCTGTTATAGTAAAACAAAAACAACTAGACCAGAAAAAAATGGATGAAACAATAAATGAGTCATCGACACAAAAAAATAAAGCTCAAAGTAATAAGCAGAAGGGCAAGAAGAATGTTGAAAAATCACAATCCGAGATTAGTTATGAATACGGAAATAGTTCAACATTCAACCAGAGCGAAACCCAAAAAACGAAGAAAATTAAAAAATCCCAGCGTAAAGAATCGAAAGAAATACCAATTAATGCTTTAGAAACAGATTTTGAAATTAACGAAGAAAATAAACGAGATGAAATTTCAAAAACTACCGAAGGTGAAAAAACCGAAATAAAAAGGGTTTGTAGTGAAAATACCGAACAAGAAATTATAACAGCAGAAATAAAGGATATTGATAATGAAGTAGCCTTGAATGAAGTTGCAACTGAAGCAATTTGTTACAGATTACCTTCTACGTCGCCAGAATTTGAAATTGTGTGCAAATATAAAAATATCTCAAAATCGAAGTTACTAAACGACGAAATAGACTTGATTTCTGTTAACGAATTGAAAAACGAGAGTGTTGATGAAGTGAAATCAAATAATAAAATAGAGTCTGATCCACTGCCAGCAGTCATACAAGCTGAAGAGTCTGTCAATACTGCTAAAAATCAAACACCACAAAATCGTACGAAGAAATTAAAGTGTTCTGTAACTGATCTTAAAGAAGATACAAAATCAATGCGTCGTAGTAGACGCGGAAAGTCTTTATTCGTTGATAACCTTAAAAGTGACCAGGAAAATACTACTCAACCTGATATTACAATAGAGAATCGTACACCTCTCACGAAGAAACAGTTAATATTTTCAAAGCTGTTATTGGACGAAGAAAATAATTTAAAAACCTCGGAATGCGTTTTACCCGTCACGGAAAATATTGAAGAATTTGAAAAAGAGTCACCCGAAAATAAGGCTTCGTTTTCGGACAACAACGAGCAAAACTATACGGAATCAAATAAACTCACTACTCGGAAGAAATCTCTACAAGTAAAACGTAAGCATACTACTAAGGAATTAAATAAAGGTGATGTGGAGTCTCTGCATAGTGACATCGACGTCAGCAAGGTCGCTGATAAATCTGCAGCTGAAATCAGCGAGGTTACAGATAATGTTACAAAGCCAAAAAAGTGTTTTCAAAATCAAAAAACGTTTAAATGCGAACTTGAGTTGGACTCAACAAAGAATGTCACTGATACCATAAATAAGGATATTGTAAGTGATAAACACATGCGTGTGGAGAAAGTAAATTCCGTTACACCCGCACGAACTACAACTTGCTATAACGTGCCGTTTGCAGCAAAAAGGACCCGTTCTAAGTCTGTATGTGTTAAATCATCAGGAGCTTTGTTTTATGATCCTTACGATATCGATTTGGATGATATGGATTGTCAAGTAGAGCCTCTCAGAAAACGAAATTATTTCGAAGAAAAATGTCTCACTAAATTAAAAGAGACAAAGGTTTCCATTTCTAAAAAGATTAAAGACATAACAACTGTGGCGCCTGTTACCGTTTCTGAAAAAGTTACAGCTGAATCAATTTTGCAAGATCATGTCAGTGATTCTGACGATTCCTCAAAGAGCGATGTACCATTAAAAAACTATGTTAGTGAAAAAGAAAAAGATTTAACAAAAACAAACCGTCACGTAATTTCAAAAAATGAAGCCACAACCAAAGACATGGAACAGAGTGATGCAAGTGATAAGGTACAAGATGAATCGAAACAAGGTAAAACTGTTGAAGAACTTAGATCAGAGCAATTCATGCAAAGTTTTGGTTTCTTCTCTGAAAGGAAACCACGTAAATCCAATCTTTTAGCTACGAAGAAAATCTCGGAAACATTTCATAACATAGCAAACGAGAATGACGACGTATATTTTGGATTTAAAAATCGACCAAATAAAAAGAGTTTACAATGCGATGAGAGAAAAACTATTGAATCTGACATTAATTCCAATCAACAAATGCATTCGAAAAAATCTTGTAAACGTGGCAGAACCAAGACACCTACAAAACCTGTACGGTCGTACTGTCGCATATGCAAAAAAGAATTCCGGCGCCCTGATAATTATTTGAGGCATCTGACGACTTTATTACATGTATCAAAATTATCAGAAGTTGAATTGAAAGTGAAAACCGCGCCGGTCCATGAAGAACCAAATTATTTAATAGCGTATAAACAACAAATTGACCAAATTCAAATCTTAAAGAAAAAAATTGCTAAACGTAAAAAGAATTCTAAAGCACCAAAGATTATTTTACCGACTATATCAGAAATTTTAGAAAACGTTAAGAAAACTGTAAGGGAACAAGAATTAGCGCGAAGAGCTCTCAGCACAGATGAGGAACTTTTTATAGACTGTTGTGAACTTTTGAAAGAATCTCATAAAACAGAAATGGTGCACATTGATGTTCCCTTAGCGGCCAGTGATATTTCAAACGTAGGCGCATTTACTCCACAAACGACAACTTTAGGAGTTAATCTAATTAGTGGCGTTAGTGAACAAAATTTTGATATGAGAAATGAAGAAGAAGTAGATTTGATTACGGCAAAGAATATATTAGAAAGTGAGGAAGTACGCAATCTGGAAAATGACCTCATCACCGGGCTCAAAGAAGCTGCAAAATCTAATTTAAATAACCAACAATTATCTTGCCCGGAAACAAGGCCAATAATTTTGTCTGGACTATCGAGAACTTCATCTGATATCATTCGAAATAAAATTGTTATACATTCTCATGAACAGGAATTTATTGAAAGCTTAGAAGATAGTACTACAAACAAAAGTAAAAAACCATTCGAAATCAAAGAGAAAATGTACCCTGACACCATTGATAATATTGATATATTTGAAGATAAGTTCGATAAAATTAAAAGAAAGAGCAGATCGCAGGCAGCAGCGGCTAAACAAATACAATCAGTAGTTGAAACTACCATCAGGTATATAAAATTAATTTAGGTAATTATTTTAGGTGTTATTAGTTTTTTTTTTAATTTAAATTTGTTTTTGTTTTCAGCAAAAAAGTTCGAAGAAAAACTGACAAAAAAAAAGGAAAAAAAAGAGCGAAGAAAAGCAGAAAAAATACGGTTTTGACCAAGGGAGCTTTAAAAGGTTTCGACGGGATTAAGGTTTCGATTCCGACATCCGATATTAATATGTCATCTATTGTTTTACCTGACGGTACGTATAAACGGAAGAAAAGAAATAACAGCAAAAAAAAGAGAACGAAGCAAGATTCGGAATCAAGTGGAAAATGTAACGACTTTCGTGCCAAAGATTTCAGCAAGACTCAGCAAAAAATTGATGTTTACGAATTTATGGACAATGACGACGCTGAGTTATTTGAATTTCGACCATCGACCCTCATGGAAAGATTTAAGAGTATTAATAGTAAAGAAATAATAAATACAACACAAACCACAACACTTACTGCTCCGAAAAATATTGCTACTACAGAGGCTGAAGAAGATTCTACTGCATCATCTAACATATCTTCAGACGGAGATGATTTTGTGTACATGTCTGATGACTATATGTGTAGCGACGACGAAACTGAAAACAGTTTGATGTCTTGTGAAATGAGTAATGGGAAAAGTATAACTGACATAAAGAAAAAAAGAAAAGACGTAGTCGAAAAGAACGCTGTTATGGGTAAGATATTTAAAAACAATGCTGTTAGAGCTGAGAAAAAGACTGCAAAATCCAAAGATACAGAAAAACCAAAAGCTAATCTCGATCAGTTGTTCGATAGTTTATTGGAAAAAGATACTGTGCCGGAAGAAATATCGTCACCGAAACCACAATATACATCATTGAAACATAATAAAGACAGTGTCGAGGCTGCTCCGAATACTTGCGATACACAGTCGTCTGAGAAAGTTGTGATACATAAGAACCTAGAGGAATCGCCACCAAAAGATGTGCCAACTTCCTCATCATTACGGTCTACCGGTAACGATTACGGATATTTAAGGCCGAAAATGTCAGATTTATATAAACAAGAGTCAGAAGATAGTAATTATTGCTCTTTGTCGAAGTGTAAAACAACTGAAAATAAGGCA
Organism: Synanthedon andrenaeformis; assembly: GCA_936446665.2. Taxonomy (NCBI): domain Eukaryota; kingdom Metazoa; phylum Arthropoda; class Insecta; order Lepidoptera; family Sesiidae; genus Synanthedon; species Synanthedon andrenaeformis. The sequence goes on along the minus strand of OW387776.2, from coordinate 447,163 downwards.
GACGGTTTAAGATCTAGAACAGAAACCACCAAATATAAAAGGTTTAATATGTTTTCTGATGATGATTATGAACTCGGCCTACCGAAACGAAAATCTCCGAAGTTGTCAGCGACCAAGAAGGATTATCGATCAACGGATGTGGAACCTAAGCCACATTGTCATTTAGATAATGACAAATCAACGAAAAGCCTCTCCACTTCAGTCTCAATGTCTTCGGAAACATGTAAACGACTCAGTTCAAAGTATGATAAAGAAGACAGTGCATATGACACGACATTTAAAACTATGAGCAGCTCTTCTAAAGTTAATAGCAGTGGTTCACAATTAGCACACAATGAAATTGTTAATTCCAAAAAGCGTAATAAATTTATAGAGAAAGATTCGGAATTCAAAGGTAATGAGCATTCAGATTCTAAAGAGCGCCACTCCTCAGATTTGCATTATCCGTTACCAGTTAAAAAATATAGTGCACAAGCAAAATCGTCCCTTGATAAATTGCCTCCGAGAAAAAACTACGATTCTTTAGTTGACGACTGTGTACCATCAACTTCGAGGGCATGTGGCTCTGGTTATATGCCAGATTATCGATATCCAATAAGCAGAAAATATAGCTCCTCTGACAGCGACGACGATGACACTTATGAAACCACTATGGCACATAAATATTACGAGCGTTTTATGTTGAGAAAGTACATATCTCCTCAGTTAGATTGTGAACCATCGACTTCTAGACATAACCCTGACGAGTTTGAAGCAGGACCATCTAATGTAAGAAGGCACGGTAACAGCGCTTCCGGGTTTGATTACGGTTTGGGTCCACCATCTAGAAAACGTAGCTTAAGTTTCGATAGCGATGATGACTCGTCTTCGTCATACAAGTATCCCTCTCCAAAATATGAAAAGACGACCAAGTCTACGAAAAAATCAAAGGAACGCGCAATAGAAAAATATAAATCGAGGGAGGACTCGCCGGAGAGCGAAAGCCTCGATTGCAGAGACGGTGCGTCCGAGCGAACTTCACCCTCTGACCAAACTGGTGTCGCAATTCAGAGAGCTCGTCGTAAATGCACAGTAGGCAAACAGAACGTACTGGCAGAAACTTGGAGTTCGGAGTCCGAACCTGACGACGCGCCGCCCAGACCGAGGAGTGCTGAATCGGTCATGTATAGCACTGGACGTAAGAAGAAAGGTAGGAAAAAGGACGGGCGACGCGGAAAACAAGTGACTTTCAAGAGCACCAGGGTAACCGCTGATGATCGCAGCGATGAGAGGGAGGAGGCAGTGGCGGAAGAAGGTCCATCCGATGCGTTGGACCCTCCTAGCGAACCTAGCAGGTCGAAGCCCAAGCGTCTAGGTCCCTACTCTTGGTCGGCTGAAGATGTGGACCATTTGCAAGAGCAACATGGCTGGATCGTAGGTGACAGTCATAAGAAGTTAGTGACGATGTTAGCACACGCCAAAGGTCGCAAGCGGTCCAGCGACGACAGACGTCGTCACCACTCTGGCCACGACAATTAATTAACAAGTCTGAACCGAATCAAGTTATTGTTTTTAGTTCACGTCTTGTGTATTTTTAAGCATTTTTAATTATACCATATGTGCATCACAATTAGCGAGTACGGAATCGGAACAGGAATAGATTAAATTCTCACAATTTTAATTGCTCTCAAACCTGGATTATACATACCTACTTGTAGAAAGTTTGTCATGTAATTGTAAATAGGCATAATTATTGTAAATAAAATAAAATTATTGTAATGCTATGATTTAGTTAAACATGTCACTTTTGACATTCGACCAGAGTTTTTAATGCAAACTTGTATTGAGTTTTGTAAATACTGTAAATCTTAAATTACATTTTAGTTAATTTTTTAATGAACTACATACCTTGAGGACTGAATTATTTTTAACAGTTCTAGTAGATATATTTATATTATACATTATATAAATTTAGTTAATTCTTTGAAAAATAAAATTTAAGATATTTTTGTCGTTAAATGACGGTAAATTAAGAACAAGTCTATGTATGTAAAGTTATTGTGTTCCTTTCAATTATGAATTAATTAGCTGAATATGAAATGAATTATTTTTTGTTCACAAAGCTGAATATTTTTTTACCTTGATTGTTTTGGGCTATTTCAATGAGTGAGATATTATTTTTAGTGTCGTCAACGTGGGGCTGATGAACAGGTTTCTTGACTTGTATTTTTGCGTTTCATTCAATAATCATCATATGTTGTTGGCTGTTTTTCTATGTATCGTGAAATATTTTTTAGTAGTGAATAATATGATTAACATAATAAATGTCATAATAAATCTAGTCCCGTGTAGGAATGACTAAACCCCGTGTCAGCCTCTAACTTATGTGATCGTTTTCCAATAAATGTAATGAAATTCCTTATTTGTGTACCGTAGCATCAAGTTTACTAAATGTAAAACCATTACGAGAAATATTCTCCGACTAGCTTTTTAATATTAATTAAATGTATACATTAAATCGAATTTAGGCATAATATGAAGTTAGAAAATGTGTCATAATTAAATCATCACACTAGTTATATTAATGAATTATATCAACTTGCATAAACTATTATGTCTACATAGTGTTTTATTGGAAAATAAATATATGTACAACTTAATTTGAAACTTATTTTACCTGCACATTATTAGACCCCTTCCTGGAATACCTTTTACATACAATCACAAGATTGGTAAGGGTCTACAAGAATCTCATGGCAAATGGTGAAATGAAAATTTATGAGTTTGATATGAATAATTATGATTTTAAACATTTTATTTATTTTTTAACCCTTTAGTCGCCAGAGCCAGATAATTATTTCCGGGTCCATTCCTCTACTTGTATAATGTTTATTTTTAAAAAAAACTACAAAACCAAGCGGTTAAAGGGTTTAAATGCTGTGTCAGATTCTGGTATACCTACCTAATTCTCAAATTCCCTCTGTAAATCCAGTCTCAAACTCTAGGACGAGCCACAATGGCCTTTTCTGTAAGGGACTGGTCACGTCAATTGTGTGAAGTATTTAAAAAGGCTTTACTTTTTACTATTGATCGCATTACCTATTGTATGTGTTTTAAAAATGAGAAACTTTCTTTTCTAATGTGAATTAGTGTTTTAAAACCAATATTTATCATAAATAAAAATATATATACCTATCCCATGGCACTCTTCGATAAAGGCGCCCTCATTGTGTAGTGAAAGAATCTTTATAATAATATAATTTTATATTTGTACGAGAATGTGAAACAATGATATATAATATGCATACTCAACTTCGGAGGTTAATCCATCCAAATTTATACTTTTTTTATTTTAGGTATACTTTTTCAATACGGATGTCCAGTTAATACCAGATGGCTATAAATAAATAATTTATTTTTTATACTATTAGGTGTACAACTTAATTCGGTCCGTTTTTTTGTTTAAAATACGCATTTATTTGAATGATGAAATGAATTAATACATTAATCAAAATATTGTCCATTGCTAGCCACTACCTTTCCCCATCTTTCAGATAATTTATGAATTCCGTCGCGGAAGAAGCGTTCATCTTTTGAAGCCAAAAATACATCGAGCCAATTTATAATTAATTGTACCTACATAAAAAATAATAAAAAAATTTATTTAAGTAATACTTGATTGGTACGCATTTTTGCGGCCGTATCTCGTACTAATACAAGTTATTTTCAAAATGAACTATTTTGTATCAGATATTTTTTAATGTTAAAGTTGTCAGTCAGACAGGCTGACGGCTATCGTCGCCTATAACACAAGCAACGTCACAGGTGCTACAAGTTCGCTGCCGCTACATATCCTTAATAGGATTAAGGATAGGTACTGGGAACGGATAGGCATCCCTTACTCGCTCACCGAAAGACAAGCACACATGCTGTTTATGTCACTGTGTACTGTCCAATTTATGTGTGCGAATCAAAGAACAAGTTACAGTACAGTGTTTAAAAGAAAGACAATTTACTTGGGATCCTTGAGTTTATTAGCATTTCTTTTCGCAACAATAGTTAAAATAATTCCAATCATTAAAACTAGACAAGAAACAGCAATAAGTATTGGCAGCACAATATTTAGCAGGTCCAGCGTCGACAGGAGTTTACTTTTTAATTCAGTGACGTAAGTGTCGGGAAGAGACATTGTCTGCAAATGAGAAATAACGAATTAGGTACATGACTGACGACATCACAACTAGTTATAACTAAACTGCTGCAACGCAAAAGCTCGTGGGTGAGAGAATGTACAGACACGTCCTTGTGTTTTAAGCTTGGATTTAATAGAGAGAAGTTCTACATAATAATTGATAGATAACTACGAGTGACTATTATTATTGGTAGGCGTTGGTGAAGAATCCACAAATTCTTAGGTCGAGCATGCTAAGGTTAAGTAGTTGGTCAATGTGAAGATATAATATAATATTTGAGAATATATTAGGTACTTCCTAACTATCTATACTGTCCGTACCTTTTTTTTACTAGAAATGGGTTTGCTCTTGGCCAGCATCAAGAAAAGATGCCTAATCACTCGAATTTTGAAAAGATTAGGTATATGAGCTCGGAAACACAGACGCTGTATATTATGTTTAGATATTTTTAACTACCTACGCAACGGATTTTAATGCGGTTTTCACTAACGCAAAGAGCGTTAAAGATTTTTATTAATGTGAATGTGTCTGTCTGTTTGTGATACCTTTTCAGACCTAAACTACTTAACCGATCATCATGAAATTTTGCATACAAGTTGCCAGGGATACAGCATAGGATATTACATACCTCTCATGCAAAAAAGTAACGATCACAAGGGATCATATAAAAATAGAAAACCAACGCCTGTGAAAAATATAACAGCAATGAATATGTGGCGTTATATTGTTCATATTATATTTAAATTATACCATATACAATCGAATCAGTCAAAAATTAGTACATTACTGCAGAGTCCGGGAAGTGACGGATTGCCGGACGAAGTGGTTTCAAGGCCGAGCATTAGCGAGGCCTTGACAAAGAACTGAGTCCGGCAATCCTCATTCCGGTCGAGGCTGGTATAGTGCTTTTCTTAATAAATGTGAGGAAATAATCAAACACGTGATACAAAAAAAAAGTATAATATGAAAAAATTATTAAAAAATTAATTTAGGTAGGTACTGAAAAAAAGTCTGCTTTCCCACTTTTTTTATTTTAATGAGTGCAAAGAAAACAGCGCCATACAGCCCAGTCATCAAATGAGCATGCGCTCGCCGCGGCCTACTAGATTTCATCAGTGCAAAGAAAACAGTGCCATACAGCCCAGTAATCAAATGACCGTGCGCTCGCCGCGGCCTACTAGATTTCATCGGGCTGAGCAGCGGCCAGTAATCAATTAGTGCAAAGAAAACAGTGCCATACAGCCCAGTAATCAAATGACCGTGCGCTCGCCGCGGCCTACTAGATTTCATCGGGCTGAGCAGCGGCCAGTAATCAATTAGTGCAAAGAAAACAGTGCCATACAGCCCAGTAATCAAATGACCGTGCGCTCGCCGCGGCCTACTAGATTTCATCGGGCTGAGCAGCGGCCAGTAATCAATTAGTGCAAAGAAAACAGTGCCATACAGCCCAGTAATCAAATGACCGTGCGCTCGCCGCGGCCTACTAGATTTCATCGGGCTGAGCAGCGGTCAGTAATGAATTTTCATACAACATTCTTGACCTAGGCCGAGAAAGAAATGCATGAGCCAAGAATTACAAACTTCGCGGCTTGTTTTTAGTACAAGAATGCCTACATTTCCGAGCATGTTTGAGAAAAATAAGTTTCCTTACTTCCTCTACCCAAAACATTGGAGTAAGCGTCGTGTTGAGGTTTTGTGTTGCCGTAATACTCCTGATGGGTCGCAAAAATACGTTGAACTGAGCACGCTTCGCGCCTCTCAAGATGGTGCCAGTGATCTGAAAAAAAAAAGTATTTAGCGGAGCTTAAAGCGAGTTTGCGAGTCACTACAGTGCAGTTACTCACCGGTTCCAAATCAAGTATTATTCTATGTAAATCTTCATTCGGCAACATTCCAACAACACCGTTTCTGTAGATAGGATCGGCGTAAAGGAAGTGAGGGTAGGTCAACACTGTATACGCTCCTGAAAATTAAATTTCATCATATCAGCCATACGGGCGTTCGAGTTTTTTGCAAGAGAATTCATTATGATCTGTTACAAAAAGAGAATTTTAAATTTACTCCTTTGAAAACGGTTTCAGTGGAAACGTGTACGTTATAAGTAAATATTTTTTGAGCGTATTATATTTATATATGCAAAACGAGTTCAAATATATACCTACTTCTATACTAACAAATGTTTTCTATTTCTATATCTACAGTATTACAAAGAGAGAAGTTTTGTATGTTTGTAATGAAAAAACTTAAAAACTACTGGGTTGATTTTAAAAATTCTTTCACCTATAGAAAGCTATATTATCAGCAAGTAACATGGGGTATATTTTATAGTTCGGTACGCGAACGAAGTCGCGTGCAACAGCTAGTATACCAAATATTCCAAAAAATATTATACAATAAATTCTTTCATCCTTTACCTATCAAGAGGTGTTATTAAATTTTGGATGTATATGATAGATATTTATAACTACAGCATTATTGGGAGACAGGTTCTCTTTCCAACATCCATCCAACACAGTCTATCCTAAGACATTCACTGTTCAACAAAAATATATTATTATTTTTTTAAGAATATTAAATTTTTAATTAACTTAGTTTCAAGGATTCAAGTAAATTTGTCAAGAATCACTTTTTTTCTCAAATAAATCAACGCTCGCACTATGTACTATGCACTATGAGATTTTCATTTTATATTGAGGCAGACAATTCAATATTTCCATGGCCCGCAGTTAATAAAGGAGGCACCGAGCCGCTTCAACTTTAGTTCACTTTAATTTACTTAGCAACAGGTACTGAAAGCTTTCTCCGTGTCTTTTAAAAGATCGATAATAGGTAATATCCTCTTTGTGAGCTGCATTGTTCCTTACAATAGAGTAATCATATCTTAAGACTTTGATCGAATTGGCTCCGCTCCATCTCTAGAGAATTAGGAGATGCATTCACCGTCATATTGTATCGTACAAAGTATATAAAATTATTTAAAAAAAAACCAGTTTTCATAAGGAATCACAATTTAAATGTAAATGCAAAAATTCCTCCTCGCTTATTTTATTTCCATAATAATATAAATAAAATAAAAAAAGCCTTTAATCTGTGACAAGTTACAGAATTGAATGCATATGCTACTTTATAAATGAAAATAAGTATAAAAAATCTAAATTTGTTATTATTTATCTTATATTTATTTCCGCTTCAAGGATGGATATTTTTTGGGTAATAATATACGTAATTAGGCCAGTCACTGAAGACATCTTAGGTCGCAATAAATTGCACTCTCTTGATTTTTTGGGATGTTGTTAGGATAGATACCAATAGTGTAAAACCAAGTTTGCAGTTTCGAAACTGTTAGTATTATAAACAATTTGCTTTTATTTTAGATATAGATATATATATAATAACTTAAAAATGTAAAATATGGGTCCAGTTGCCTACAAATAAATGAATTTGAATTTGAAACACCTTTTTTTTTACAAGGAGAAATTCGACATGAATACCCACAGGCCTGGGGCGGCCGGTGGGTTATGTCGGACTCCTACCGACTAAAACCGCCTTGGCGTTCCTACGCGCTGCCTATGATGGTGGGGACTGGAGAAATGAAGTGACGTCCATCTGAGACCCCCACCGGCAGTTGTCCGCAGCCGGTCCCATGCATCGCGAAGTGCTTCCGCTCTCCTGATTAGACGCAGAGTGTGACCTCCGCGCCTTGCTCTTTCTCTACGGCACAACCTACCACAGAGTCGGAGGCCGCGGTCCCTGTGCGCAAAACCCCAGACCATGTCTCAGCGCACAGTGGTCGTGGGTCGTGGGGGTTCCGTCTCTCGCCGATGGGCCGAGTACGTATATACCTAATGTACGCACACTCTCTATAGTGCAGATAGGCATGCTACTTTGCGGCGATGCTGCAGGCTTTGAAGTTGAGACTCCACAAGGGCGTCGTTGCCAATAAGTTTCTTAGCTCGCAGCCAATCGATAACGGCAGACCCATCCCAGAGGTGGCAGCAGTACTCTAAGCAGGATCGGACTTGTGCTCTGTATAAGTCAAGGAGCTGTCTCGCAGTGAAGTACCGCCTAACCTTGAAAAGGATGCCCAATTTTCTGGCAGCCCTTTTGGCAATGGACTCGGTATGCCTACCAAAGTTCATTTATCTATTCGCTTACCAGCGAACTGAATGGCGCCGAAAGATTAAGAAAGCCGTTCCCGCGTAACGAGAAAAGACGAGGGCAAAGAAGAAATAAGACGAAGAATGTTTAAAAAATGCGATTGATCTCATGCCATCTGACAGTCATAGAATTTTTATTAGTGCTGATCAAACACCAGTTTCGCTTATGCGGATAACGGACAAACAAAAATGTAGTCCTTTCACTGGCTTTTAGAATAAAAAATAATTTACAATGAAAAAAATATTAAGTAAGATAAGATATTAAGTTGAACAATGTGTCTTTCGGTAAACCTATGTTCGCTAGAGTACTTTTATTTACAATTATAATAAATTAAATATAAGACTGAGCCACAGTGAAGCGTGGTCGGGTTCATCTATATAGTATTTATATATATGTATTTTGTAATTCTAGTAATATCCAAAATAACATTCTGAATTGACATTAAAATTATAACATGGAATACATAAATAAATATTTTTAGTTAATTTCTCGAAATATGGTAAAATTAAAACATCTTAAGGCTTATTCAACAGACATTTTTAATCTCGAGGAAACTTTCAATAGCGTAAAGTTTTAATAAGCAAAACGACCGAGCTTATGCTGAACGCTCTAAAGAAGATTCTCAGTTATTCAGTAGGATGAAATGAACGTTGCGGTTTCACGCCAAATTTTGCAGTTAACAACATCGTAGGCGCTTACGAATAATCACGGCGTCAAACAAGTCGTTCAAACTACATACCCGTTTTCATTCACACGGTATTCGCTAAACTGCCAAGGCGGCAACATATTGTAAATTTTTTATACAATTAAACTGTTAAAAGTCGACGTTTGGGTTTTTATTAATAAAGGCTTTTATCAATACTAATAATAAATCTGTAAGGGTCGGTCATGGAGTAAGTTACTTTGTTTTCAGAGATATCGTGTTTATAGGCTCTATACATGATACTGAAACTAAATTGACGATTTTTATAATTTTTTTCTGTATGTATGTATGTTCCTTCATAACTGAAACGAATTAACTGATTTTCATGAAACATGGTAGATAAACATTTAGACGTACGGGACACAGGATAGGCTACTTAATATTTTTCAACGCGGACGAATTCGTGGGCACCAGCTAGTTATTAATAAGTTTTTATTAATTGTATTAATTTATTTAATCTAATATAAATTAAATTAAATTCATTAATTTAACAATTAATTATTTATTGTCAGTGTTTCCGAGCTCACATAACCCAAATCTTTTCAAAGTTCGAGTTCTTCTGGGTGAGCTCGCTCCATCATAGGCCTCATCTTCGCTACACGGCTGGATGTTGGCCAAGAGCAAACCCATCTCTAATAATAAAAAGAATGTGTATTAAGGCCTCTTAAAAGGAACTAGTTCATCATTTTAATGGGCAAATGGGGCAAAGTTACAAATCACGTCGACCTTCATTCTAGTGATCCTACGAATCAAATATTATGAGGTGTACCTGCGTGTCAAAATGAAACAGCGATACACTCTCTCCCTCCAACTAGTGCATGTTTGAGCCCTAGGTAACCCATTTGCGATGCGTTATTGATTTTAGGGGAGTAGCTCTAGCTACATATTATGAAGGGCGATGTGTTTCAATATCAAACTTAATAGTTTGCTATATGTGATTTCTACTTATATTTGCAAGGCTTAACTACGAGCTTAGGGTCAGAGGGGGCTTGCCCTTGATATATTAAGGGCACTTGTACATTTATCAGCTGATGGATATACACGCAGACAGGGAAGGAAACTGCTATCGCAAAATTGCTTAATGAAATTTTTTGTGGGTTTAAATGGGTTTAGAATTAAAATTATATCTGGTTTGGAAATATTAGGGCAATACAATAGCTAAATTTTAATAAATGCAGGGATAGAATTCCTTAAGAGAAAAAACCATGGGTTTCAATCTTATGTAGTGTAGATATTAACACAAAAACAAAACCATTCCCAACCAAGAAAGAAATAATTTTATTCACGCAACACAAAGACACAAACATAATACAAAAACCACAAAACAGAAGTTAATATACAGATAAGATTAATATACAGGTAAACCAAAAGGTTTTGCTTAAAAAAGAAAAGATTAAACCAAACCTCTTGCTATTTTCGGAGGCTTGTTTATTTGTTTTATTTTGAATTGGTTCGTCCGTATTATTATTGTGCCTGTTGTTTATTATAATATTACGATGTAGGTTTTTACACGTGACCACAAATAAAGGACAAAACAATACAGGGTGTGGCCTGTAATAAGAGCAATAAATTTAAGCGATGATTCCATAGAGTATACGCAGTTACCTTAACCTAATCATAATGCTCCAAAGTGCTTATACGCAGAGATATAGCAATCCAAAGTTACAATACATAATCAATGAATTTCACGATCGCTTAATTGTCGGTTATCAGTCGTTAGATGTCTTTGTACAGGGTACAATGTAAAGTAATCCGACTGGACACATTATGTCTGTAGTAGTACATTGCTGGCTCGATTAATTTTGTTAGAAAATAACAGTTTTGTTTTTTATTTTAATTAATTGAAACCATTTGGAATTAATTACTGATTTGTTAAAGGATCTATATTTTAATTAATTGCTCTTATTACAGGCCACATCCTGTATATAACGGAAAGACTGATCCGAATATTCACAGCCAGTATAAACAGATTTGGCCACCTATAGCACAACACGCACACATTAAAATTATGATTAAAACATGTATATAGTAATAAAATATTTATAGCCAGTCAACATTTTCTTAAGAGTTTACAAAAAAAATGTATCCAAATAATTAGATTCTCCTGAAGCTAAGATACTTCGAAGCTAAGATATCCTAAGATATGGAAGATAAGAGTTAAGATGAACGGTCAAGGCCGTTCAGTCAACGATACCCATCTATAATTACAATAAGCAAATAAAATATACCTACTTATACTGATAATGTCAGTTATTACAAATTGTGCAACTACATGATATTTATCTACACTATAAAACATTATTCACATAATGTTATAATGTATAGTACTATTTTGTAGTAAATTTACACCATACAACATTTAATAGACATGTTAAAACACAAGCATCTAAACAAACAGTCACGCACACACATGCACGCACACACATCTCAAGATCGTCATCTTGGCTTGGCTTGGATAAATAAATATTTTGATTTGATTTTGGTATATGCGGTATACTCGATGAGAGTCTATTTCACTGTAAAAACAAATGAATTGATTCACAAATGCAATTAATTAGAGGTGCAGATTAGAATGATGGACCAAGGTTTCAAAACTTTCATCTTATCTTATCTTTTAGGTTTAAATAATAGCATCTTTATCTTTTTAGATAGTATAGAAAAGTCGCACTTCCCTCTTTCCTTAGAACTTTTAAAAGAGTTAACGAATTTTAATGTGGTGTTCATTAATGTAGAGCAATTAAATGAGGAAGATTCACATATCTAATTTGCAGAAAAAAATGCACCTGTGCGAAGCCTGGGAGCAAGTGGTTATTTAGAAATAATTAACGCAGTATTTTCTGTTAGGCCTTTTCAGCTTCCGTCTGATTGAAAAACATATATGATAATAGCGATGGGTAACCCTTGAACTTCAAAACCTAACCGGCCTAACGAGAACGACCGACTCCATCTCATATGAATATTAATGCGCATTAATTTAAACGTTGTGTCATCATCACATCGTAAACTAAAAAGGTCATTTTAAGCTGATCATTTATTGACGGTTTTTTTCTGAAATTTATATAAAAAAAACACATCTCTCGTTTAACGCTCTTTCCACTATAGAAAAATCGCATTAAGATCCGTTGGACAGACAGACGGCGGAAAGCAACTTCATTTTATACTATGTTAAAATTTTAAAACTAAAAATAACTCTGACGATGTCATAACTTGTAAGCGATCCGATTATATTAAATAGATTTTGAATTTTATATTGAATTTTAAATTCAATAAATATTTCATTTTAAACTGAAGATTTTGAGGTATAAAAAAATAAAAAAATTGAGATTAAATTAACAATAAACTACGTTTAAAAACTAAAATAAAAATACAAGTTTTTTTTTTCAAAATACAAGTGAACCAAAAATCGCGAATCGTTTTTTGGTTCGGAGGCCAAGGAATTTAAATAAAAGAATATTCTTCGCCTAGCCTTAGACATATAAATTACATTGTGAAATACTTACAAAAACAAATATTTGTTTGACACTACTACCTATTTGTTTGACATTGGTAATAAAGTAAACAAACTACTATTATTTTCTATATTAAGATAACTTATAACGACCAACGACTAAATGCTATTTGGCAGTCTTAAATTATTCCGTAAACTCGGAGACTTGTCGTCTAAAATGGTTTCTGGCTGCGCCACCGATGGGCGATTTCGGGCTGCGCTCAAAAGGCTTAGGAGTTGTCCCGTCAGAGAATATTCTCAGCTTGAAACGATTATCTTCCTGACGTCTGAATGTATATGGGGCTAATTTGGGCCGACCTGTATTCAGGTAGAAATCGAAGACTGACTTGGTAGTCGGTGTTCTTCGAGTGCTGCTCTCTTTCTCTCTACTTTGCAATCGCGATGTTGACTCTTTTAAATTACTTCGCGGTAATGACGTTACATAAAAGTTGTAAGGCGAGAACGTTTTTCGATATGGAATCGAATTTGCAAATGGTGTTGGAATTTTTGTTGTTATTTGCGGTATTGTTGCCAGTGGTACTCTTCTTGTTGTAGTGAGTACTTTTCTTGTTGTAAAAGGCAATGTCCTTGTTGTAATGGGTACTGGTCTTGTTGTAGTGGGTACTGGTCTTGTTGTAGTGAGTACTCTTCTTGTTATAGTGGGTACTGGTCTTGTTGTAATGGGTACGGGTGTTGTTGTAGTGGGTACTGGTTTTGTTGTAGTGAGTGCTCTTCTTGTTGTAGTGGGCACTGGTCTTGTTGTAGTGGGTATTGGTCTTGTTGTAGTGGGTACTGGTCTTGTTGTAGTGAATACTCTTCTTGTTGTAATGGGTACTGGTCTTGTTGTAATGGGTACTGGTGTTGTTGTAGTGGGTATTGGTTTTATTGTAGTGAGTGCTCTTCTTGTTGTAGTGGGTACTGGTCTTGTTGTAGTGGGTATTGGTCTTGTTGTAGTGGGTATTTGTCTTGTTGTAGTGAGTACTCTTCTTGTTGTAGTGGATACTGGTCTTGTTGTAGTGGTCACTGGTCTTGCCGTTGTGGGTACCGATGCGGTAGTAGTAGTAACCGCCTTGCTGAATACGGGTAGAGCCAACGCGTCTATATTATCCACTGTATAGTGAGACCAATCGGTTCGACCGCTCTTGCGGTAATTTTGTTCGAACTCGAGTTCGGTTCCCTTAATGAAACTGCCGATGGACAAATACGGCGGCCTCAACTTGTCTATGGGACTGTAGTACTCGCGCGTTGCGTTATCGGCGCTGTAGACGACGGTGCTGGTCGGCTTTGCTGTGGGCACGTGTTTCGTCTGTCCATCACAATCTACGAGGTATTTTTTCGTATTGTGCTTGCAGTGCTGTGGGTATACTACCCACGCGAGAAATCCGTCTCCCTGCAGCCTAGTGTGTTCCTCGTGAATCCTCAGCGCGCACTGGACGTCGTCGGTGATGTCGTCGTCTTGGAGGGCGGAGCAAGGCAGTCCGCAGGCTTTGCCGACGCCACACCAGTACAGTTCGCTGATTTGCAACAGACCATGATCGCCGCTGTGAGGGTTGCGCGCGGCCGTATCAAACCTCGACTCATGAAAAGCGATGCAGACCCACGTAGCGATGTGTTCGCGGTCGACCCCCATCAGGCGCAGGTCACTCGCGAGCTCGCAGCGATCGTAAACGCGCGCAGCGGCTACCGTCACCACCGCGCACATCCACCACGCTACGCCAAACATGGCGACGTATGTTCGCGAGGTGCGCCCGCGCATGCCTTTTTACTTGACCACCCGCCGCCCGGCCCCCGCGCCCTTCCGCGATCTGTATGTCGCGCCCGCATTTCAACGGTAATCTTAATTGCTTCGGTGTCGACGTACTCATTAGAATACAATAAAGGTCATCTTTTCAGGTGGAGTCAAAATCAAAATCAAAATATTTATTTATCAATTAGGTTTCTCACGAAACTCTTATGATCGTCATTATAAATTTAAATTTACTATTTACTAGGGTTTCGGAAAAAAAGCCAAGATGACGATCCTGAGAAGAAACCCCGAAAGAAACTCAGGATACTATTCTTTTTGTCATCTTTAAAATATAAAAATTACAATTATGTACACTTAATACAAACATAAAGTTCATATACAATACTAAGCAAAACATAGTATGAGCTCCGGATCCAAGCTCTAAATCCAGGCTTCATTGTCACTTAAATAATCAGTGACCTTATAGTAGCCTTTCGAGAGGAGTTTGGCTTTAATGACACCTTTAAATTTATTTATAGATAAGGCTCTTATCATCTCAGGTAGTTTATTATAAAACCGTATACATTGACCCATAAAAGAATTACTTATCTTGTGGAGTCGCGTCTTATGTAAATCTAAATTATTTTTGAACCTAGTATTTATATTGTGTACATCACATTTTTTATTAAACTGACTAATATTTTTATGAGCGTAAATTAAATTGTCATAAATATACTGACATGTAACAGTTAAAATCTTTATTTCTTTGAACTTTTCTCTGAGAGAACACTGCGGATCTAGTTGATAGATGGCTCTAATGGCCCTTTTTTGTAAAATAAAAATAGTATTTATGTCCGCAGCGCTACCCCAAAGAAGAATCCCATAACACATTATACTGTGGAAGTAACTAAAATAGACAATCCTAGCTGTATCGACATCTGTTAGACGTCGAATCTGTTTAACTGCATAAGCTGCAGAGCTAAGCCTTTTACTTAATTTCTCAATATGCTGTGTAATTTCTCAATATGAGTAGGCTGGATGATGTTTAGTTAGGTTCCGCTGCACGCACAAACGAGGCGATGGCTATGGCCTGCAGCGGTTCGCCTTAAATGAGCCGCTACGTGTACGGACAGTGACGCTCAAACTTTGATCTAAGTAAATATTCACTTAATAATATACTAACAAAGTAACTTATCTGTCTTTGACTGGCTCGCAAAATTTTGTCTGTCGCCAGTAAAACTTTCGCAAAACTTTGCAATTTGTACGACGGCGCTAATATTGAATATCGAAATAAATGAAACCGGCTACAGTTTAAGAACCGACGTACATTGTAAACACTGGGTAGCATAAAATTGATTTCCGCGGTTGGGTCAAAAGGTCTCAGCCTCAGCCTCAGTGCCTAATTCTGCGTACAATCATCAGCGGGCTACTCCCACTGTGTTTTGATTCATCTTACATATTAGATAATTGCGTTCAATTTTAACATTTCTAACTGGAATTGTGACATTATGAATTCAACCGCTCAATTATGCTCGTTAGCGGGCACAAATAAAACAAAGAGAGTCCATTTGATTTCTATTAATGTCGATGATTTTAGAAGCTACTGAGTTTTTTTTAATACACATCTTTTTTTGATAAAATATTTTAGTAAGAGTTGTGGTTAGGTTAATTTTATGTTATATTCACTTGAAAAAAGAATTATTGATAGCTATAATATGTTATAATTTGTAGTAGTTATAATTTATAATAGCTATAATTAGTAAAGGCAACTTAGAGCAACGACCGAGATGAAATCGAAACGCCTCGATTGTTACAAACCAAAATGAATCCTAATCGTATTGGATTAACGTTCCCGTTCAATATTAACATTATATTAATCCTTTTACAGATTCGTTGGTGGCCTTTTAATAAACCTAAACTTTACACGTATGTAAATAAGTGTATCTATAATAGGAGTAAGTTTTCCGCCATCCAGCGATCGCGAAACCTTGAGTTTTATTGGCTGCGATTTGTTCGCAAGATCCTCAATAACACGCCACTTGTCGGTTTGTTGTTTACTCTTGTCTACTTGCGGAAGTGTTTAAACAAAATCATATATTATTCGTAGCATGATACGTATTGGTTTCATTGCTTCATCATCTCAGCCATAGGACGTTCACTGCTGGACCTATGTCTCTACTTCCCCCATAATTTTGTAATACTTATACTTTATTACTTACTTTAGCTTTATAAATGAAAATAAAAAAGTTAACGCCTGACGATAATATATGAGCAACAAAGCTTATATAAATGTTTTAACACTTTTTTTATTTGTATACGGAAAAGCGATTGGCCTCAACCAACTATGGTAAGTGAAGATGGTAACTGTAGTGATGGTAAGTGACGATGATGGTAAGTAAGATGGAGTTCGCTTGCCCGTTAATAGCCTACTCTTTCGGTATTGAAGAGTCCCGAGTTATAAATTTAAGGGAACACTGAAGAAAGAAGAAAATTCCAGTCCTTCGCTGTAGGCAAATTAAAATTTTTAACGATTCAGATATCATGTTGTTTTAGATGATTTCTTAGGATGACAGGGTCACATAGCCAGTCAGGCATTTCGCTTCAAGTTGATTGCTATTCAAAAAATCCAGGCATTTAAATTCACTTACAATTCACTGTTAGAGGGACTTTTATCCGTTTGTAATAAGTATGTTAGAAATATGCATATAAAGTTGAAAGTTGCGACAATGGACAAGCTTCTCGGAATTACATGAAACGCATGAACGAGTTCACACGTTTCATGAACGTAGAGCGTTTCGCTGGAACTCGAACGGAGCACATTTATTACAAAGTGAGAACTTTATCTACTGTTAAAGGTATAAAATTGATTCTGACTCTGATAGTAGGTATATTGAAATAGTTTCAGTCAGGTGTCATATAAAATAGTAGTTGTCTGGAGAGATTTTGAACTTTTATTTTTACGGTCTTCAAATTTGCTTTCATAGTAGGAGTAGGCAATTGTAAAAATTTCAAAAAATAATTTAAATACCCCACTCGATAGCTGAAGGATGATAGTATTTTTTTGGTCTATATATTCGAATAAGAAAATATTACTTGTAACGTACACACGTATTGACGTAAAATCATTTTAAACATTTTTTTTTCTATGTATGTACAGGTTACGTTTAAAGTATTAATATAATTGTTAATAAGTTAAGTACCTATCTTCCGGACGAGATAAAATCCCATCTTTAGAAATACCTAGGCTCTATCAACTCACTTGTTTATTTACTTAGGCAGTATATAAATGGACTTAAAATCAAGTAAGTAAATGAGGGAAGTTGAATTCATTGAATAAACAAGTTGGTGCCGATTAACATTTCTACTTTGACATCTATGTTGCACAATTATTCTCTAATTTATTGAGTCCTATTATGCTTCTGTCAACAATACTTACCTATACTATATGCGTACTATAGTATGCGTTCTTACGAACAGTACGCGTATAAAGCATATTTGCACACTTCAACTAATAAGGAAGAAAAGTAACAGTAATATTATTTATACGATACTACATTTGATAGTAGATAACAACTGTCGCCAAAAAAGTGTGTCCTGCCACTAATTTTTATGGGAAGCTGGCACCTAGTGAAAATTACAATTTTTGTCACAACCAATTGACTATTTATGAATTTAACTTACTAACAAACTTAAATAAACTTAACTATTTAACAATTTGCTATTCTATATGTATTCCCTGTGAAAACATAAAACAGACAATAAACGAATGTTGAGGTTCTTGGATTGAAAGTGTCGAGTGACTTACCGATACAGGAGAAAAGCTCCATAGCACCTTCAAGCAAGCACCCATTGTACCTGGTGACGCCTCTGGTCTCGTTGATGCAGTAGCAACCCTCATGGTTGTCAAGGAACCAATCCTTGGCAGTGAATCTTAACGCGGGGATGCCCTCATATTCCACATCTTCGTCATATCGCAATTCAACAGACCTACAAATCGAAATAATTATGGCTACAACGCTTCTTCGGGGTGTAAATAAATAATGTTGAGTGTACCCATAAAGTTCTCACTGGCTACTTTTTCGTTATTATGAGCAGACGGAGTGAAAATCTAGATGCTAGTTAGTATTTCAATACATTTTGGACTATAATCAATAAAAAAAATATGTAATAATGACATCAGAATCCAAAATAATCTTAATACGTTCGGGAATTTTAATTTATTTTTACACTCAAATGAACAGTTATTAATGAGCAAGGGAGATTAACAGCGCAAAACCATTATTCCCCGTCAATGAATTTATGATGTACCAACATTTATAATTCCTAATGTTTATTTAATATTATTGTGGAAATTGACATTAAGTAATGTTTAATTACTTTTGATAATTAATTCAGTTATGATAATGAAACGTTGCAGAGGCGTGTTTGTGACGTCCCTTTCCTCCTAGGGATTAATCATTTCCAATATTGATATCAGGCAAATTGGTTTACGCCACTGCAAAGAGAATTGACGAGGCAAAAAGGCTTTTATTGGTTTTGAGCTTATACGTACAAAGCCTTAAAAGCCTTTTAAAACTGATAACATATTCATGTTAACATGATTGGAATAAAAATAGTTGAAATCAATCGCTGGTTATTGTTAAAGTCAGGTATATTATTAAAAGTAGAAAGGTTATCCTTAATCTCATCAAGGTCCGCGGCAAACTTGAATCTCCTTCATGATTCTTTACTATTTACAAAATAATTTATTATATATATATATTTTAATTAGTTAAGATCGACAGACAGGCGGATGTTCAACAACGCGGTGTTGATGGCGTTAAGAGGACGCTGTCAAGTCATTTTCGATATTCAATTTAAGGTTGAATATCGAATGATTCCGTAAGCCCCAAATCAAATTTTTGTCTTCTAATAAACCGTATTTTCCTTCTATGACTAAATATTTATTTTACGGTAGTAACTAAAGTTGTTTCTGAGAAAAACGAAAATCTTGAAAGGTCTCTTTTTTTATAAAATTAATAATAATAATAATAAAATTAAATTAATAATTAGTCATTCTATTATAAAATAAATGAAATTATTAAATTCTATTAAAAATTTCTATCAGTCAACTTTTATTATTACATATAATTGTGATTCGTTCTTTAAAATATTTAGAAAAATGTTTTGAAAAAACATATCATTTTACATTGAAGAGATACCTATATCCGGCGCTTAACTAAGGGTTTTTCTAAAAAAATGCTTTATGGTTAATGCGTTACCTGCAGAGGTCAGCGGTGTAGACATATAAAGAAGAGTGACGATCGACAAAGGGAGCAAAGATGCCCGAGTCGGTGCCCCTTAGGGCG
This sequence comes from Synanthedon andrenaeformis, assembly GCA_936446665.2. NCBI lineage: Eukaryota > Metazoa > Arthropoda > Insecta > Lepidoptera > Sesiidae > Synanthedon > Synanthedon andrenaeformis. The sequence goes on along the minus strand of OW387776.2, from coordinate 427,569 downwards.
TTGCATTCGCTGTGAGTTTGCCCATCTATCATCTCGCTGTCGGACCAAAAGGACAGACGGGGCGAATTATCAAACTCCACAATTCTGCCCAAATCCGAAGAGCTCGTCAGTCCTCTGAGCACTTTATAATCAGCACTCGGAAGACCATTTTTCTTAAAAAAAAAACATCTTTTTATTCAGGGCGTGCTTTACTTTGATCATTTAGCTATCGAGCGGTGTAGGTAATTAAATTTTTGATGTAAATGATAGATATAAAACTGTATCCCCCGATTTTATTATAATAACTTTTCTGAAAATTCTCCCACTATAAAAGCAAATTCACGTCAAAAATACCTGTCTGTATTATAGGTGTATGGTGTCACCAGGCTGTAGTGCAGGCAATTTAGTAATATCGAAATCATTTCAATAGGTAAACAATAGGGAAAGAAGTATGGAAACAATAAGTCATAGAATATAACTAAAGGCATTTTGTCTGCATGGTTCCAGTTTGTTTTTAGCTACAAGGGTTGAAGCACCTCCTTCGTACGGTTGAATCTTTCCAAAAATCAACTGCTATGAATAAGAACTATTTATCAAAAGATTTAAATCGAGATATACGCCTTTTCTAGCGGAACTGTATTAGAAGAGACAAATATCATAGCAGACATTTTGCTACAAAGATACTGTAGTCACTTGGCCAATATTATTTGAGCTCCGACAGCGCGCAAACGTGTTCTAACAAGCGTTCTAGTTATACTGGTATATCATAGGGCCATTAACTTAATGAGCTCCAACAAGGTTCTAAAAGCGTTCTGGTCTTTTACACGTCCACCAATCTGTACTAATAAATAAAAATAATGTCAAAATAACTGCTTTTTACTAAGTAAATCTATATCAAAGTACGAGTATCTATAAAAAGAAAAAAGAATATTAGTTGTAAATATATATTGTAATTTTTATAGCTGCTTATATGGATTTAATATCTGAACTAAATGATTAAAATTCTGTCTGTCTGTTCTGGCTAATCTGCGAAACTTTCAGCGGATTTTGACGGGACTTTTACCGGCAGATATCTGATGTTATAAGGAGTAGGTAACTTAGGCTACTTTTATTTTAGCTAAATCGATTTTAGCTATATCGATTCAGCAGTTTCGGAGATTGGCCCTGACTTTTCTAAAATGCTGCCAAAACATGTTCAAACACTTACAAAAGAAAAAATGCCGAATGACATGGAGCCGTCGTCGTGAATTTGTATATTCTTGGAGGAAGCCGCACTGTTCCTTATTTGATTGCAAACTTGTGAGCTTAACAAGTTGGTGTTGTCGCAAAAAGTGATTCCATCGAAGAGCATATCCCTCACTCTCAGTCGGACTATGGGGCTGTTGTATTCCCCGAAGACGCCATTCAGCGCTAAGTTGACGGCAGCCATCAACTGAGGCGTGGTCGCTTCGGCTACTTGAAGGATTGCCTAAAAAGAAATGTACTCAGGTGACAGGACAACGACCCGAATCCACCACCAGTCGATCCGATAGATGGATTATCGATTTGTAATCCAATCAGTTGTGACACATTTTTTAGATAACGCAATAACGCAATTACTTATCTCTTAATGCACGAAATTATTACAAAATTCATATATGATTGGGAAATTTAAGACAATTTCGATAATACCATTTAAGGGCCCCATAGATGGTCAAAAATTTGGATCAATTGGAATAAGGTGTTCATTTGGTAATGATTAATGAAAAGTTAAAAGGAAAATTAGTATGGATGCATGACAAAGAACGCTGTTATATTGCATTTAGTTTATTTTTTCAATTCAATACGGATGAAGTTGCTGACACCAGCTAGTATACCTAATATACAAGAATCGAATGAAATTTCGCAAGCATAAATATACCAGAAAGTAAACATTACTAGATATTATCATGAGCCTTCCTCAGCTGTTTATTATATGTTAATAATATTCTCCTTACATGATACATTATATTTGCGATGGTGACGTAGTCGTCATCGGAATATCCGAAAGAATCCTCTGGCACGAATTGGAAGTTCTCTAACCGTCTATAAGTCAGAGTGTCTTCTTCAAATTCATCTACAATACGGCTCTGATTTATCCTGCAAAGAAAGCGTTAGAAAAGCATTTGTGTCGATTGTTTTGCCGCAGATAGCACACTGGGGATAGTTCACCTGTATACGTAAGGGCCTACTTCAGTGAGCACGGGCATAGCGCCCTGCAGCACTTCTGCGGAATTACTAATGTTGAAAAATCTCACGTTAAAGGTGACGACAACTGGCACATTTTCAAATCTCTCCAATTGCACAGTGTCGCTTGTTAATACAACCTCCTGGAACAAATTATTAATGTCATGTACAACTTTTTAATAACACTTATTATAAATGCGAATTTTGTCTTTGTTACTCTTTCACGCAAAAACGGCTCAACGGATTTGGTTGAAATTTGGCACACAGATAGTTTATTACCTGGATTAACATCTAGTATACTTTTTATCCTGGAAAAATTTTAGGTTCCCGAGGGATCGTCTAAAAATATAACCGTCGATAGAGCTATAAAGTGTTTATGTCAGACGTAGGTAATATTACTCATATATTTCTTCGTGCGTTATATTTTTCATTTTAAAAAGCGGACGAAGTCGAGAGCACAAGCTAGTTACAAATATTCGAAAGAAAATTAACAAGTTGTCTTCATATTCAACATGTTGGCCTTTTGTAACGTTTCGCTGTCATATAAATTAGACAATCTGTCTGGCGGCAGTCGCCAAAACCTTACAGAAGACCACAATGAAATAACATGTGCGTTGTTGTATAGCAGGAGTAGGTAAGTAAGTGATTACCTATTCACTGCTAGCAACTTACTCTTCATCCTACTAAGGTCCAGCAGCACCTATGGCTTTGCTAACACAATTATCAATTTGTTTAATCACAAAATATTTTTTTTACCTAATATAGAAAGTTATATCCCTAAGTGTTTTCCTATGATGATGTAGATATATTTACCTGTTCTATCATATCATTAACGATTGAGGGAATGACAGTAAAAGTCATAACACACGCAACAATAGTTAAAACTGCTCCCACGGCCAGTGTGACCACTCCGCCGATAATGCCACACATGATCCCAGCCACTTCACAATTCCTTCTGAATTATTTTTAATTTAAAAGCGAATTGAAAGTGTATTAGTTATTAAAAGACCACCGCGTAATTAGACAAGATAAATCCAATCGATTTCCATGATTAGGGTTCCCTTGCAACGTACTTGTCTATCTATCTATCCAATACTAGCTGTTGCACCCGGCTTCGCCCGCATAACTTTATAAAAATAGCCTATGTTACTCGCTGAATAATATAGCTTCCCAACAGTGAAAGAATTTTTCAAATTGGTCCAGTAGTTTCGGAGCCTATTCAATGCAAACAATCGCCAACAATACCTACATGAATGATGTTTATGTAAAAATTGTAATTTTCTCATTTAATATAATAATACTAGCTGGTTCCCGCGACTTCGTCTGCGTTGAAAAATAAAAAATATATTTATAAAAGCAATATAAGGCTTGATCCCCGTTGCTATAACACTTCGACGAGTCGTTAGTTTTTTATTTTAAGTATTTTAGATGATCCCTCGGGAACTGTACTTTTTTTCTGGGTGAAAGGTACCCTATGTCCTTTCTTGTATCCCTGACATCGTGTATGCAAAATTTCATAAACTTCGTGAAATTTTTTCATCGTCCAATGCTGTGAAACGTATTGCCAGTTTTGACGAGCATCCTTACTGTGACGAGACATGGTCTCTATGTAAATGTTAGTCAAGGAATGATCGTTCTTTGAAAGATATTATCGGAAATACTTACCAATTTCAGTCGAACATTATGAGACCACCTTAAAAGAGCGGTTGGTAGTCTCAACAGTGGTATGTTGATGAATTACTTGGTGGAAAAGTTTCATAATGTAGGTACATACTTATCTAGTTTGTTGGTCTTCTCATGCAAGCCCTATGTAGTAGATTCGGAGCCATTATAAGAATAGAATATAAGGCCTGAAGAAAAATTAAAATACAAAAACATACAGAACCTCCCGTGACACAATAAAACGTACCTATATGTTGTTTTGATTGCATTATCTCTAAGTATGTTTGTAAAAATATTTAATGGGCGAGATAAGTATATATTACGCAAACTTAAAATTCATAATCCACCTTCAGCTTATTAAGTGTTTACCTAATTATGTGATAAAATTATCTAAGTGATTGGTGACAACGTATGAGAATTATATTTTCCTATGTTATTCGCTGATAATGTATCTAGGTGAAAGAATTTTTAAAATCAGTCCAATAGTTTCGGAGCCTATTCAGTGCAAACAAATCAAATTTTTCCTCTTTATTTATAATATTAGTATAGATGAAAAGTTCGTTAGATATACCTATAGCTAAATTCTTCTTTAGATATATTTATAGGTCGTCATCACCAGCGGGGAAGCTAAGAATTTCTTTTCTCAGAGTCCCCACTTATAATGTTACTCGCTTGGACTTGGCACATTCAAGAAATAAAATGCATTTAATTTCTTGAATAAATGAATCAAATATTTTTTTAATTAATTTTGTTCCCCCACACCTTTTAAAGTAAAAAGGCAAATTCTCTCTCCTCAACTATCCTTTTATCCTATTAGGGCCGGCAGTGTACTTGCATCGTTTTTGTCAAGTCTTCGCAAAAGGAAAAAAAAAACACCAAATATTACTAAAAATTTTTTTTATTACAATTAAAATATTACAAAACTACTCAAAACAAAATAGGGCCCACCTTGTTTTTGTTTTGTAAACTGTATGTCATTTTGATGGATAATGTTTAAGGTTCCATTAATCGTTTAATCTTTATTTTCTTAAAAATACGCACAAAAACTGAAAAATCGAAATTAACCGAATCGAGGTGGGCCCCATTTATTTTTAATCATAAGTATTCGTTTGGTCGCAATTGACACTAAACTAAATAAAAGTAATATAACATATAAATGCAAAAATAGTACATATGTAATATAAAATAAGTACCATAAAGCTTTGCGTACCTACTGTTTCACAGAAGGATTCAATTGTCATTTGGACATATGACAGCCAGGCTGTCAATTGGCCGTCACATTGGCTTAATCAAGCCAACAGTATAAAGCCCGTCACAAACGGAAACGATGCTATAATATACATTTTGCCTTCATTTCATTGATGGTCGTAATATGTCTTGGTATACCATTGGTGACAGACAAAACTAAAACATCGAAAATCAATTATTGCATAAAAATCATTAAAAAAAAAATAGGATACTCTACTTCTTTAGATATTTATAAATTTCTTAACACGCCTAACTAACTTACGAAACTCAATATTACGGGTGTCGGACCCTATGGACCCACTAGTTCGGACTCGTTTAATAAAAGTGCACTTTTGGCCCACTTTTGAGTGCCCGTTTAACCCTCCAAACAATATTTTATTAATATTTTTTTTGTCTGAACCGTTAATTTTTTTCTTTAACTGCGGTAAAATAAATGCATTTGCAAATTAGTAATCGTATTGTACTCAAATTAAAAACAAACCCTTTTCAAAGTCTCTTCTGGATACAATATTTTGTATAGCACTTACCGTTTTATTAAGTCGCAACCTATAGAAAAAAATATATTTCATCCATAGGTTTTTTAGGATAAAACGGAGCTTTAATGCCGAAAAGCACAGAACTAATGATAGTTTGGAAGGAATTAATTAGCACTAAAAAAATTATGCAATTTGACTAAAACAAACATCATGCAATTTTGAAAATACTAGCCAAAAAAACGCCCTTGGCAACTATAAAAAGTGAATTGTAATAAAATTATTGGTATTGTGGAGAAATATTTAAATATCTATACCCTTTTACTATAAAACTGAATAAAATATTATGCTTTCACAGTTCATCATAATGTAAACATATCATAATCATATTATACAAAGTCGAGTGGGTCAAATAGGTACTTCTTCGTGAGTCCAAAGGGTCCGACACCATATGTTAACACTAGAAAGAAAAAAAAAACACCCGAAAATCACAAATTCTCTATACCGACCTACATATTTATAAACTAAGCTATTCACAAAACGAATATTACAAATAGCTTAATATTATACACGGTATTAAAAGAATCGCCATTCGAGCTTCAATGGCATTAAAAATTTCACTTATCATTACGGACACGGATTACTACTAACTAGTATAAAATCATTTGAAACATCCACTTGACATCCGAATTCATTTTCTATATACTAACACACGCGAAATTTACTTTTATTAAAAAAAAATTATCCTACACTGTGTTCCCTTCAGTCACGTTAAAAGTCTTTGTTCAATTAGTGTAAAGTTTTTACTTACATAAATATAATTTATAGAATTTAAAATAAAAAGAAATGAAACTATAACAGTATTCGATTGTAATAATATGCGTTGTAATAATAATTGGTGCGTTGTCGCCACGTAGTCACATACATGTACACTAAAAAGCGTCAGTCCGTTGGTTGCGGTTAGTGGTGGGGCGGCTGTGTGTTGTTGTTGTTGAGTATGGCGTCAATGGAGAAGTCTGGCGGTGGCCGCCGCCGCTGCTCGCACATGATGAACGTGTGCACCGCCTGCAGCGCGACCGCGCCCTCGCTATCGGCGCTCTCGTGATTTCAGCTGGGCTTCTGCTGCACCTCCCGCATCATCAGCTGCTGCGACCGCTCCGGGGGCATCGGCTCGCCGGGTCGCATCGGACCCGCCGGCCCGCGCACCTGCGGCCCGTGAACCTGCGGCCCGTTCTCGCGCGGACACTTCACACTCTCCGTCGGCCCGCTCGATATCGCTACACGGGACACACATACACAAATAAAAATACTTTCAACTTCTAATACTTTGAATACATACATTGGAAAGCCTCTGGCCTCTGAGGCATTGCCTCTGGTCCGGTCTGGCGGCGGTAGCCACCTTCTTACAGAATACCACCCTGAAATGTTTCTGCGATTGGGACGCATTCTTCTATGGTCGGCAGCGCACTTGCAACACGTATGGCGTTGCTTGTGTCATAATAGGCGACCTTGATAATATATAAAGGAAAGAGTTGTATTTGTACTGACCGGCGGTGAGCGGTATGGCCAGCCTGGCGTTGACGGCCAGCAGATGGTCCCTGCGCTGCAGCAGACTTCCCACGTGGTCTTCGAGACGCACGTTCTCCGTTCGCAGCTGGTGCAGGCAGGACAGCAGCGACGCTACTGCAACGCGATGTATTAGTACGAGTAATTGTGTATTTTCAAAATACATATATATAAAAACAATTTTCACAAAACAATTAAAAGTTCTTTGATAAACAGTTTTTTGCTTTTTGCATTTTTACAATCCTGTTAATGGACTACAAAAATTGCATGTTGTCAGGAAATACAACCGAGCAATATTTATAAGCATTTATAGCGACATTTTGTTGTGTTATGTTAGTGTGTATTCCAGTAAGATTTTAACAATTGTATTGCTGAGTCATTTAAGTTAATGCAATATAAAGTCAGATGTTTGCATACACATTAACGTTCTATATCAAACTATGTCCGAACATGCTTTTTTTTAACCCTATAAACCTCTTCAATATTGGATTACACATCCCGTAGGGGACTAACGAATTTCGTTAATGAAATTTATAATCTTCTAACGGGGCTCGACAGATATAATGGCATAAAACATGGCATTGAAAAAAAATAATAGTTTTTTACCTTCAGGTAAATTAGTCGATAAAGTTGTAAAAACTTTTCGATTCACCTCGTATTAGTATGAAAATGCGACTCACTATCGAAATGTTGCGCTTGCTCCATGAGGAACTGCGAACCCTGCTCCCACTGCCTCTCGAGCAATTGGTCGAGGCTTTGGGCTCCCGACGAAGAGCGTCCGCTGGAGCAACTCATTGTCTGTAAGCATACCACACGAGTCACAACCGAGCACCAACCTAAACTATTCGGACCGAACTAACATCGGAATAATCAGTGGGGGTGACACGTGACATTTGTCTATAACGTAGAATAGAATAGACCACAGAATGGATTATCGATAACCAGGACAATTTACGGTTAATGTTTCAAAGTGATATTTTAAACAATTTACGCAGAAATCTAGAAAAAGCGTCTAAAAGTTATAAAAACAAATATTTGACATATTTTAGCAAAATATTCTATAGAGCATTGATTATAAGAATAATAATACATTTTATTTGTAGCAAAGGACATATAAAAATATACATAGATACAGAAAGACAAACAACAACGATTTTATAAAACCGAAACTTTTTTTATAAGTCCGATTAGGTGACATCGTTATTTTTGTATGGTCAAATTTCTCCCTCGGATTATGGAACGCACTTTAATAACACCGCTACAACATCAGAACAAGTGGAGGACCATCGGGAGTTGGCTCGCGGAAGGTTGAGGAGGGCCAAGGCAGGCTTGGCCGCATGGCGGCGGCGGTGTCTGTGGGGCCCGGGGATAATGTGGGCTCGACACAAATGTCGACACTAGTGTCGATTGCGTCCACACGGTAAGCAATTTTTTGTGACGACATTGGTGTTCCGATTCAAGTGTATTTGGCTGTCTACGCGCACGTCCTGTCTCCACGGCTGCAATACGGACACTGAGCGACACCGACACTACATCTGCAACTAAGTGTCGCGACATAGACAGTCGATGTATACACTGAGTGTCTAGTGTCAAGAGTCGTCGCTGTGATCCCGGGTCCGGTGTTGTATGACAGTCTTAATGCCCTATCTTAATAGCGGTTGCACAAAAATATTTTACTCGTGTCAAAGTTCATAATTAATATTCATGTGCATTTTTTTCCCAACTTGTTTCAGTTAAGTAGGAACAAGTTAAACAAACAGTACCCTATCTGATTCATGGTACAACATACAGACATACTTTATAAATGACATAGACTTAGATATAATCGTAAGACTACTTAAAAATAATAGTTTTTTTTAATGCTTTATTTATTTATTTTCCTCATTTTTTATTCTGCTTTTCGCTTTTTGTACTGTAATCATTTTTTGTTGTTTTCTTTTACCTTTTCTAGTATTTATTTTGTTATTGTGTAATTTTTTAAACATTATATTATTATTGTGTTTAATTCACCTTAGAAGTTTGTGTTTGTTGTTTGTTTGTTTATTATAGTTTTTCGCTAAGTTGTTTGTTAACTGTATTACGTATGAGCAAATGTTGGTGGTTCTTGTGTAAAAATAAAATAAATAATAATGAAAGGTTACCGGGGCGGCCTTGTTGATGAGGGGCGGAGGTAGCAGGGGGTCGGGGCCGGCGCCCCCCGCCGCGTGGGCCGCCAGTTCCGCGCTCAGCTGCTCCTGGAGCCTGGCAGCGGACATACTCTTTGGGTTTAGCTCATTCCCAAGCATATGCGGAGCTGAGTAGTTGCCAGCAGACCTTTTACAGTTATTAGCACACCTTTAGTTATCTCCCTCTGTCTTTCTCTCTTTATGTTTGCGCTAAACTCGTATACTTTATGTTGGTTGATAAAAAAAATATCAAAACAAAGTCTAATAATCATAGAGCGCGATCACAACTTTTGCGCACACGCTTACACAATGGTAAGAACCTAATACCCTGTGTATTTATGTGCAATATTGTGCACAGCAGATTTTTATAGCTCTGGGGAGATAACCAAACATATTTAGAATTGGAAGGTTTTTCTGGATTACAATAATCAAGAAAAACCTTCCAATTCTAAATCTGTATTCTAAAACTATGAAGTAAAACTTTTGTACAAAACTTAAGCTAAATGATAATATGCCCAAAAACAAAGTAGTTACCGTTGAATTTTTTTTAATTCAAATCAAATTTATTAAGGTGACCAGAAAGATTTTTCGAGCAGTATTTTACTATTATATTTTTTCTAAGAAAATTGAATTTTTAGCGAAAGAAAAATACAGTCTAGCATGGACTGCATTTTTATCTAACTAGGCAACGAAAAGTAACACTTTTCTTATAAGTCATCGCCTTAAATTCAAAAATAACTGAATAAAATAAAATACAAAAGCAAAAATTAGTGGACAAGCACTAAACAGAGTAGTCTTTTTACGGTAGCATTACTCCATCATTTAATACCCTTAATAAATATTCATAAAAAAATTCCACAATCATAATCTAATCCGTAGTTTGAAGGTGCCTGAAGTGGATTATCTACATGGTAACCAAGACACGTGATAATTAAAAATAAGGATGTCTAATTATGGACTTACTTCTTTCCCTTAGCTCCCCTTTCGGAACCTGGAAAAATGTTAAAAAAAAGTATTAGTACAATTTCCCTAAATATTTTTGGACATTTTATAAGTCAGTTGAAAATTACAGGCTAGTACTGAGTGGCTAGTGCGAGTTCTGTTCGATCCAACGCATCGAACGCGTTAACGTGAATTTGTATAGGAATGTATAGCTCTTCCATTGCAAACACTTCCATAATATGGACCCAATTCGAATTCACACTAGCATATAAATGTACATCTCAAGGTCAGGACACTATTTTTGAAGTTTGGTTGTGGTCGACCCGAAACTAGCCATCGTGATGATAAGAGGGGGGAGTATGAGATCCGGGTATGATAAGAGGGGGGCCTTTCTATCGGTAGTAGAAGGAGAACTTTATTTTGTGTAGTGTTCGAAATGAAGAGATTTCGAGCTAGTTCCGCGACGAACGCACCGCGTTTCCAATTAAATCCGTTTGCTTCTGTATAATCGTTTGCATTGTTAATTACAATAATGTATATTACAAGTATCGAGTATTCTTTCGTGTTTGCAGTATTCTCAGAATGCCCAACAAATACCTCAGATGTTTACTCAGAAGAATACCTCAGAGGAGGGCCCAACAAATAAATAATAAGAGGATTTCGAATAGGACGTAGACTATCACTCATCTGTTTAATGAATGTAAAGTACTTTATATCAAATTTTATACATTAAGTAACTAGCCACTTCGTCTGCGTTGAAATAAAAAAATATAAGCAACTAGTGGCCCGCTCCCGGCTTCGCACGGGTGCAATTTTTTATTCAATCCAGCCGATAAATTATCTTACACCGCCATCTGTTAGATTCTTATGGAACTCACAGTTAAATAATTGCTCGATTGAATAGGTATCAACAGATGGCGCTATGTTAATAATATTATATAATTTGCAAAAAATAATAAACAAAATGAGATATAAACTATCCTATCTTTTAAGTTGGACCAAATTACATATAGTTACGAAATTTTATCAAAATTGGTTCAGTAGTTTGGGAGTTCATCGCGGACAAACAACGTGATACGAAATTTTTATATATATAAGGATATAAACGCTTGACCTCTTGTTGCTATTACACTTTTGCCAGGCGTTAGTTTTTTTATTTTAGATGATCCCTTGGGAACAGTACTTATTTTCTGAACGAGAGGTACCCTATGTCCTTTCTTGTGTCCCTGACAACGAGTATGTGTCGCAGTATAATCGGACAAAAAAAAACGGATTTTTGTAAAAATTCTAGTACGATTGCAAAACACCGGATGACCGGACAATGGGAAACTAACAACGAATTTTGTAATCATCTGAGGTATTGTTGAGATTATACTACGACATATGCAAATGCAAAATTAGCTGTCATTTGTATGGGACAACCTGTCCAGTTATATAAATTACAGGTCAGCGTGCATTGAGCAGGTCTTTCTTTCCAAATTTTCCAACCATTTAATTAGAAATTAAAATATTACGAAGATTAAATTTTTTGTTTTCTCATTATAAAAGTGATCTTTTAACTTTCTATAATATATAAATATTTCATTATTTTATTAAGCTTACCACATGCGTAAATGTGATTTCCCCTCCTCAAAAAAAAAAAAACACAAAAGGGTACATCTCTAAATCTCTTTAATAAAATAATAATAATAACATTTACAAACCGATGAAGAAAACATTCACGCCACGCTTACGTGTGATTGAGAGAATAGAATGAAGACTGAGCTAGTGAAGCACAAGAACTTTTTTTTATCACTTCTAGATCACTTTCTATATTATTTAGTCAATATAAACCTTCAATATTAGTCAATCGAAAAAAAAATTTCCTTGAGCTTTTAAGTCTTCCACTTAGGCCGAAGGTTGTGGTAATAGACGAATAACGGGCTTGGGTCAAAAATTGACCACTAATATCTAATAGCTAGCATTAAAAGAGTAGGTACTCTGCATATCAACTTTAAAAAAAAAAGCAGGCAAACTACCAACCACTGCTGAGTAAAGAAAAAACTATGAATATAAAATACTATCAACTTCAATGTTAATTTATTAAATGTTTATTAATCTAGATAACTAGAAGGATTTACAGAAACATAGTAATAATAGTAAAAAAAAAACCAGCCAACAAACAAAACAGCCACAGGCAAAAGAAAGGACGAAAAAATTAAAAACCTTCACCATTCGAAGACAGTGCACATCTCAGTACATAACTATACAGTTCATAGACGTTAACGTAGCAGCGTAACAGACAGACAGACCTATTTCCTGTGTCACCAAAGTGTGGGAGTATATTTTAGTGGTGTCGTTGCGTTATGGATAGGTAACAAAATATCTATAAGTAAGACGTATCTACTTAAAGTAAAAAAATATATATAAATTGTAATTTTTTTTTACTATTTTTTTTTGTTAGCTTTTGTATATAAATATGTATAAAGTTTCCTTTCTCTGTATAAAATTAGTTTACCAATTTGTGGAAAATGTTGTTGATTGCACTGTTACCTTTATTTATGTATGTTTCTCTTTTTTCAAATTTACTATATACGGGTGTCATTGTTAAAATAAATAAAATAAACAAGTATCCTCGAGTCAGCTAGTTAATTAAGTATTGATTAATTTAATAAGCCGTATGTAATAATAATAAAAATTAATTAATTAGTTTTATGTTATTCGTAGGATTAATAGTATTTACTATTATTAACTATCTATTATATAAAAAGGGATGTGTGTATGTATGTCCCCGTATGTCTTCTATAGACTCCAAAACGGCTGAACCGATTTTGATGAAACTTGATGTTCCGTGTGTTTCTGTGAAGTTTGGTAGCGATCGGACGCGGACGAAGCCGCGGGCAAAAACACTAGTTTATTATATTTAACTAGCTGTTGCACAATATCACGCTACCGCTGCATCTATTACGATAGTACACTAATGTCTATGTTACATTAAGCGTGTCCGTCACAAATTATAATAAAAATAAAAAATTTGAAAGAAAAATAAAATAAAAACAACCACCACACAGCCAGCTTGACTCTCGTACAAAAAAAAAATGCTTATTTGTGAGTAGTTAAGGGCGTGCTAACAAGCACGGGGAAGCGGCATGCTTAGAGTGACATACCAGGGGAGCTGGGTGGTGAGTCTTTAATGGTCTCTTGATATATCAGCGGAGGCGTTGACTGCGGTTGGCGACGTACATTCGCAAGACTCTGTGTACTGGGCGCTTCTACAAAATACACCATAAGAACGTATGTGGTTCACCACTATGGACTCGGTGAGGTTTCGGTGCGGGCCGGACTTCACTTACGTATCATGGACGGAGACGGGTTGGTCGGGGCCGGCATTCCGGCCATCGTAGTGGCCATCGAGGTCGCCACGGCCATGGCGGCGCGCTTCTTCTTCATGCCGGGCGGGCCGGGAGGCATCGGCGGCAGTGGGATGTTGGACAGCGATATATCTCTATTGCTTACACCGCTCACGCTGAAATTTTTCCATTTTTCATCCTATTTACAAACGTTTGAGACACGCGATGACATGTCGCACCATCGGTAAGTTCATTATTAAATTAAAAAAAGCCCACAAGAGTAGGGCTTATTTGATGCAAAAAAAGAATTGTATCAATATAAGCAGAATACGATATTGAATGCAAAAAAATAAACTCCAAATGGCTCTCCTGTAAAGTTACAAAAAGTGAAATTTATGCCCTTGTCTTGGCGAATGTCTATTTTACATTTTATGAAAAATTTACTTCTTTGATTAACAAAGTTAATATTAACAAATACAAGTAAAACTCACCTGGGTTGCTGCATCTCGTAACCGACATTCAAATTGCCCCATGCCGACGAACGACCGGCGCCATTCTGCAAACGATTACACATTACATCAATTATTGTAGAGTATTACGAACATTTACTAATTGTTTGTACTAATTGTAATTACCCAAGGGCGTTATTTCATTCGTATAAACAAGAGGAAAACGGAAATCAATTGACATAATAAACAATACACAGTAGGTCACTCTTCGAAGATAACACATTCATGTGAACATTTCCATATTTAAAAAACAAGCCCTCAATATAACCGTTGTTTTTGTACATTGTAACCATGTATACTGTACACATAAAATTTACTTATGTTCTTTTGTTTTTATGATAACTTTAATAGTTTATAAAAGTATTTTTTTAAATTATTAATATATTTAAAAAAAAAAACTAAATATAAAACAGACGATTATATAAAAACAATATACAAGTCGAAAGAAGCGACCCGCTCCCGTCTTCGCACGCGAGCAATTTTTTTCTGCAAACTAATATTATATTATAAAAACATTTCGATTAGTGAATTTAGTCCAACCAGTGTTTATATTTATTTAACTGCACAATGTTTATAAAGAAAAATTCAAACATAGTCAAATTCATTGAGCGTCCACTTCATAACATATCTAAGTTATGATCATCATAACTTAGATATGTTATACTTCAACTGACTGATGGATATATGGGCTCGTTTTATGTATTAAAATTTACAATAACAATTAAGTACATATATTTACCATATTCAGAAAACAAATTATTCTTAATTTGAATTTGAACTTAAAGCAAACAACTTAACAATGTTGACGAATTTATGATAAATAGTTTACACTTGAGAAATTAACATATACTAATTCAAAAACTAAATGTAACTAACTACTATATGATACTCACTATAGTAAGTTACCAAACTATCCACACAAATAGCTATAGTTATATTAAAAAAATAATTTAAGTTAAAATTAAGTGTACAAAGGTGTGACAATGTTCATTTTGCGTGAACTTAGCTTACCTACATTTGATGATAAATCAAAAGACGCGAATTTTCATTCTTCACAAAGTTACAGAAACTATCGAAGGTGATAATTAAAAAGGGGGAATAATTATTTTTACCTTTACAAATGTGTTATCTGCTTAAACATCTTCAAACAATTATTAAAATTGCTACTAAATATTAAAAGATTTTTTTTTAATATAAAGGAATCGATTATTTTTTTAAAGTAATGGATACAAAAAACTGTATTTCAATATTTAATCACTAGTTTTATGCGGATATTAATTATTTTCAAATGCTGCTAGTTAACACATTTGTCCACTTAACCTTTCAAATGTTTACTGACGCTTATAATAATTGAGTACTGCACTGAATGATGCCAACCGTCGAGTGGTTTAAAAGTAGTTAGCAGAGAAACAGACATGACGACAGACAGACTCTTCATATAATATGAAGAGAAGTTTTAATGAAAGAAATGGTTAGTGTGAGCCAACCGTAACAGCGTTTTCTTTGGGATTATAGAAGAACTACAATTCTCTAGTACATCTGTGTGCAAGACAAGCGATTTTTTTTTTCTATTTACATAAAAAACTTATCTAACTGATGGTGAAAATCGCATCAAAATCCGTTGCGTGATTTAGGAGGAGTTAGCAGTTATACAGACAGCCAGACGCGGAAAGTGACTTCAAATTATTATACTATGTAATCAAGATATAGGTATCAATTATCTATACTAATATTCTAAAGAGGAAAAAATTGTTTCTTTGTTTGAATTGAATAGGCTCCGAAACTACTGGACCGAATTGAAAAATTCTTTCACTGTTGGGAAGCTATATTATCAGCGAGTAACATAGGCTATTTTTTATAAAGTTACGCGGGCGAAGCCGCGTGCAAAAGCTAGTGTTTGATAATTATCAAGTACAAAACGTTTGAAAAAAAATGTAGCTCGTATTTCTTGAGAAACACTAGAAGGCGTTAATAACGATAAAATAGATTACCGATACCTCTAGTAATGTGTAGATGGCGTTTAGATATGTGATTTCAACGAGTCGGAGGCGGGGAATCTGATTTTACAACACTATTGTCGTGTCTTCCGACTACGAGATTAGACTTAATTTTTGCACTAAAAATACAGTTAATTTTAATTTAATCAATTTCTATAATCGCTTCGTGTGTATCAAGTTTATATGTTTACATACCTTTGCTACAAACTATCATCGCTCGATCACAATACCACTTTCACAACTCGAAATAAACTATAATATAATTTAACATTGACTTCGCTTGCCGAGCATGTGACTATTAGCGCAAAAAAAACCTACGCCGAGGGTCGCACACGTGTTTTAAAGCGGTCAGTCAAATACTGACATGCTCAAAACAATTTTATTAGTAGACGTGTTTTTTTTTTTAGTTGTAAACTTTACAAGTGGTAAATTTTTGTAGCGGAAGTTGTGACGAAGTTAGTTTCTATTCTAATTTGAATTATTTATTTATAACTAAATAATATTTTACACTGTCAATATTGTGTATCGAGATTTGAATTATTTATAACTTCTCACGTGCATTTTAACTGTTTTTCTGCTTAATTTATTTCAATTATTTTCGTGTTACTCTCAACTTGGACAGATACGGATTATTTTGTTAAGTATATTTACATTGTGAGAGCAGGTAGAGAGAGGGTCTATATTATGACCATGCGATCTGTACAGGTACACAGCCGTAACAATAGGATTCAACTATTCCGCCTACAGTGATTGGTGTCGTGACATTTTTTTTATAAATACTCAATTAAATATTTCACCCCATATCAATATTTTGTTTGGCAAGAAAAATATGGGGAAACTTTAATTTATTTAAAAGGAAAAACACGAATACGAGTCACCGTGTTACCTGACGCGTCCATAGCTTCCCACGATTTTCCCAGTAAAGCATTTTTTCATTGTTAGTACCGTGGGCAAAACAGGTCATGTTGAATTCATACACGTGTGCAATGTGAAACCCACATATCATCGGCACACGTGCGCAAACGGTTTAGTAGTCATCTCGCACAATTTTATGTAGTATGAAATGTGCGAAAAGCCAACTTTAAATTTGAAAATATTTTAGTAGTCATCTCGCACAATTTTATTTCGCATGAAATGTACGTAAGCCAACTTTAAATTAAAAATATTTTAGTAGTCATCTCGCACAATTTTATTTCGTATTAAAAGTGCGAAAAGCCAACTTTAAATGTGTAAATATTTTAGTAGTCATCTCACACAATTGTATTTAGTATGAAATGTGCGAAAAGCCAACTTTAAATTTGAAAATATTTTGGTAGTCATCTCACACAATTATATTTAGTATGAAATGTGCGAAAAGCCAACTTTAAATTTGAAAATATTTTGGTAGTCATCTCACACAATTATATTTAGTTTGAAATGTGCGAAAAGCCAACTTTAAATTTGAAAATATTTTAGTAATCTCACACAATTATATTTAGTATGAAATGTGCGAAAAGCCAACTTTAAATTTGAAAATATTTTGGTAGTCATCTCACACAATTATATTTAGTTTGAAATGTGCGAAAAGCCAACTTTAAATTTGAAAATATTTTAGTAATCTCACACAATTATATTTAGTATGAAATGTGCGAAAAGCCAACTTTAAATTTGAAAATATTTTAGTAGTCATCTCACACAATTATATTTAGTATGAAATGTGTGAAAAGCCAACTTTAAATTTGAAAATATTTTAGTAGTTATCACACAATTATATTTACTATGAAATGTGCGAAAAGCCAACTTTAAATTTAAAAATATTTTTAGTCTTCTCGCACACATATTTTCTTAAAAAACTTGAACGCTACCGTCAGAGTAAAATCGGGAATCGTTTTAGATAACAACACTTCCTTTTTATTATAATTTAATTTTAAGATATAGCATTAGTCTATTGGCTTTTTTTGTGGATCTTGGCTGTCGCAGTAAACAAAATATTACCAAAAAAAAAAGTTTTATATGTTTGCAAAATAAACATGTAGGTCCTAATACAAAATAATTTACGCGGTATGCAACATTATAAAATTTATTGTATACTAGCTGACCCGGAAAACGTTGTTTTGCCTAAAATAAAAAATAAAAAATTTAGTATGGGCCACCCTTATCACTTAGGGGTATAAAAAATAGTTTACGACCTATTCTCAGACCTACCGAATATACACAAAAAATTTCATAAAATTCGGTCAAGCCGTTTCGGAGGAGTTTGGTTACAAACACTGTGACACGAGAATTGTATATATATAAAGAAGATAGAAGATGTTACATATGTTTACGTTACGTTACAGTAGTTTTTTTATCAAAACTTAGAAGAGAATGTCGGTGTCCGCTTTAGACCGTTTCCCTGAAAACCTCTAAAGAATTTCGATACGGTTTCCACCATTAGAAAGAGGGGTAAACGAGCAAAGTTTGGGTGTATGTATAATATAATTTGCAGAAAAATATTGTATCCGTGGGAGGCCTTTATTACTTCTTTATGCAGATATTTATTAGTATTATATATTAGGAGTAGGTATATAGCGTTAGTTAAGCATACCTGAGAATGAACCGGTGACTTCCTCCCGCCTGCCGTGTTTAGGCCACTAGGGCCTGCGACAGGGCTCTGCGAGCGTCTGTCAAATAAAACACATATTATATATTATAATCTTTTAAAGTAATTCCCACGGGAGATAGACATGATAGAAATACGGAAAGTGCGTCTACTTACACGGGACTTTGTGTCCTACTGGGACTGTAGCCAGGGCTTTCGCTTGAGTGGCGCATAGCGTGTGTTTCAAGCAATTTCATCTGTTCAAAACACAGTAAACCTCTTGTTAATAATAATGTATATGCGATAAATACTGTTTCAAAGCGACACAGTAGACATAGGATGAGCATAAAAAGTATTTATAACATCAAAATCATATCTGAAATTGACGATCCTAACGTGTGAACTGACAAAATAACAACTGAACAAATTAAGACCTTGTCTAAAAAGTGCAGAAAAAAAGAGTATGACCGCAACAAGGGAAACAGAAATAATAAAACATTCTACCATTAGAAAACAGACGATATAAGTGGAGGATGGTCAGGCTATATACAGCTAGAGAGGAGTGGAAGGGTGTCGATGGCTAGATGTCGCTATTTCAAAGTATGTGTACATGTTAGTGATGTTTGTATGCATTTTATTTGTAATGGCGACAACGAATGAAAGAGGTCAATTGATTTTTGCCTTTTTTTACTGTTTAGTCCTGATCTTGTTGTGTCAAGACTTCTTAGATCAAAAACATAGATCGGGATACGTTATATGGTAATTGACTTGCCTATAATGTATGAATCAAGTCCAAAACAGTCAAATACGGCAACGAATGATATTATATCAGAAGATGAAATAAATAAAATATAAAAAAATAGTCGCAGGACAGAGAAGTGGATAAGATTAGAGGAGGGCTTTGTTTTGGGAGAACAGAATAAAGAGGAAAAATACAATATGATCTGAGGGTACATTTATAAAATGGAAACGCTTCGATTAAATATAGAAAATGACTATATTTGCCAATGAAATGTGGCACAGTAGTAGGTACATCAATGTACCTGAAAAAATATTTGATCGAAGCCAAGTACACGGTAGTACAGATGTATCTATATATCAACGTACCCTTTTATACATTCTGTTTCCGACACCATCTACATTTAGTTCGCCCATTGATGTTAGAGACCACATACTGTTATATTCCTGCAACGATAAATGTTTACTTATATTACTTAGCGAGACGTTTTAATCCGTATTGTACAATTATTAAACATTTACAACAAAATTACCAGTGTCACCTTAATAGAGTTAAGATAAATCTATCTAAAAACTTGATACCCCGCCTACCACATAATATTTTGATAGCCTCAATCTATATTTTAAATTTACTATGTTCTTTATATTACTTTGAAGGTATTCTTTTAGTGTGTGCAAATACATGCGTAGCAAAGAAAAAAAAATGGCAGAAACAGGGGGAGGCCTTCGCCCGAGAGGGGTCCTTACCAACTTTTTATTTATTATTACTTTTATTAATATGTTATTACTTGCATTTCTTACATTAAATTATAATTATTTTTAATTATTATAAAAAATAAAGCGCAACTACTAATGAAGCACACTATACAGGCTTGGATGCCTAGTGTGTGTTTTTCGTGGTCATTAAACTTGATTCTTATATGTGTCTTTTAAAATAAATAAATATGGGCTTTGGATTTCAATTCATCTATGAAAACGCATATTAGGCAATATTATAAATTTTTATTACAGCTGGTTCTCTCCATAGCTTCCTCGCGAGGCCTGTAGTTAGAGTGAAAGAAACGAACTCACCGGAATCTCTGGCCTCGGGGAGAATCCTCTGATGTGGAGCGCGCTGGTGGATGTCATAGCCTTCCTTTTCTTGGTGAGTTTTGTGTCTACGGCGTCCGTGTTGGTGATGACGGACTCCTGATAACTCCTCGCCGGTGGAGCCACGGAGGTCGGGGGGCAGGCAGCGGTCGGGGACTTCGCTGCCGGTGGCGATTTCCTATTCGGGCTCTCCACGTTGCTGCAAAAAAAGTTTCCTCTCACGTGAATCATAACATTTAATTTCACAGCTCGATAACTAAAGGATAAAACATTTTTGAAATGAAAACTTCTATAGGCGCGTTGGGGACTGTTACCGTAACCGACACGTCTGTCCTAACGATTCAAAAAATATACACGTAATTGTTAAAATTTTCACTTCAGTCGGCACTTCCGGAGTGCCACTGTTTTTTTTTTATATATACTCGTACATATATGGTATTTTCTTACACATTCCCAATTAACAGCAAAAATGCTGTCGTTATTTCACAAAGGTTTCCTGTAAAGCTGTAATGGTTACAGCTGCCAGACAGCAGCTGCTCAACTGCTCAGCTACTATCTATCTTGTGTGTTATACAAAGGTATTTAGTTTATAGTGGGTATGTTTTGAGATTAATTCGTACAGTGGCTGTTTGGTATAATTATTATAAGACTCACTTGGCGGGGACGGTGGTGACAGTAGCGACCGGAACGGGAACTGCCGACACCGTGCTTATCACCCCGACAGCCTCCGCGGACTTGGCGCCGGGCGACACGGCCGGAGGAGTCACCTTGGCGCTGTTGCTCGGAGTGGAGCCACCGGCTGCTGCAATCGTTTTAATGACATTAACTATCTATGTACGAGAAAAAAATTACAATTTAAAAATTGTTCTTGTAAAGTGGCCCGGCTTTGGTTTCGAACGAACTTGAAATTTTGAAAAATCCTTTTTTACGTTACAAAACAAAGCTTTGTTCCACAAATTACAGCTTTGTACACTTAGCAGTTTTGTCAGAAGGGACCAAAAAGATTATAAGTAAGTATAGATTATGTAAAAAAAACCTGTAATTAGCAATACATTAATGTTTTGTGAAAATGTATAATCATTGTAGATATGTCTGGATTATGGAATAGCATTAGTTCGAAGCAAAATTAGCCATTAATTTTTATTTGTAGATTATTTCCTGTAAAGTGATTGTCCTCTAAGAATACACACCTTCCGTTGTGTGCTGAGGAGAGGGCGCCGGGGTGCTGCCCTTGCTTCCTGCGTCCACGGACGACCCTCTGCGGGAGGGCGACGTCTTCTTTTTATCAGACGAGTGATTCTTCCCACCTATGGGCAAAATATTTTTACAGACACTGCTAATTGTAGTTTCGTAGCAAATTCACTACTAAAGCATGCTAGAGTCAATTTCTTTAATCTCTTGCTTTATATAGATGGTACCAACAAGTGCACCATCAAAATGTCAAAAATCGACATGTTGGACCACGGTGTTAGATGCTGTGACTACAAATTTTCAAATCTCTCACTTTTAATTTTTATAGTTTTATTAAAAGTTAGCTCAGTTTGTTAATAAATAAAAGTGTACTATACACTATCATGGCAAGTTTTGTTAAGAGTTAGCCCAGTTTGTTAAGATTCAAATATTCTGTGTGAGTTTAGCGTTGACTTTTGGAATACCCTCGTATAATATATATCTTAATTAAAAAGGCAATAAAATAAAGTCATCTACTACGCATGCGACACAAAAACGTCAACACTGTAGATGAAAGTGTATACTTTTGTCGGTTGCCTTGTACTTGCGACCGGCGATCGGCGTTGGAGACTCCGCCTCGCGCTCCAGGTTGGACTCTGTCCAAACGCGTATCAAACAAACCACAGTGTTAATGGAAGAATCATTACATCAATTCTGCATTATTCTGTTTTTGGAGTTTACTCCTTAAGAATATAATCGTTCTTAAGGAGTAAACTCCAGTCGTGCGTCGGAGCTGACACACACACTTTTTTTATTTAAAAAATAATAATAATAATAATTCTATACTTATACAGACTCAATTTTCATTTTATATCCCAATTCACGGGAAAGGTGGTCATTATTACGCTACGACTAAGAGCAATAAGATAAATAAATGCTAATAAAAATGAGATATTCATGAATTAATTATCCTCAGAAATTCCCCTTTCCAATCTACACAAACAGAAACAAAATCCGTTGACTACTTTCCGAGATCATCGTACACATACAGATTTACAGACAGAGACAGAGACAGAGACAAAGAAAGAGGAGGACTTTGTATAATGTAATTTACCAATCGGCTGAGCGTTGTTGGTGGGCGTCTTGGCGGCGGTCGGTGTATTCTTTCCGGAGGAGACGTTTCCCGAGTGGGAAGACTTCCGCGATGGCGCCTTCGACTTGCCGCCGTTGGTCGGAGTACCGCTTCCGCTGGCCCTGGGCGACGTTTCGCCCTCCTTCTCACCCTCGGAATCGCTCGACTGGCTGTCGTCGTTTGACACCGGCTTGTACGGCGGGATCGTCTTCACGTTACCACCCTTTTTCTGTATATAACAAAAACGCTTTAACTTCATTTATTCAAGTGACGACGCGTTCAATGTCGACAACTAGGGTGAACCGTCAACCTCAAAAAATGGGTTTACTCGGCTCCACTCGACATCAAGCGCGTTAGGATTGATGTTTTCATCGTGCACAAACACACAAACACTCCCATTATTTTAAAATATTTTTATCATGTATATTATAATATCTAATATATTATAATATATATATTAGAGAAATAATATATAAAGATTAGGTACATATACATGAATAATAGTTACATGTTTGATTATATTGAGGCGATAGGTCATCACCGCAATAAACGCAATTGACATGCACAAAAAGATAACTCGATCTAAGATCATAACTAATATTGCAGCCAAACACTTTAAAGAATAATGGCGAACTCCTACACATTTTTTTTGACTTAATTCCTTTTGTGTTTTTATATATGAACTGAATGGTCTTAGGTTTTTGAGGTTATGTAAAATAACTTCCATATTAAATGGTTTAAAAACATAAATTCAGTTTCTAATAAAATAAACAACCTTAACCTGAGACCAGAATAACTGGTTAATCTGAATTATATCTCATACTTAGAAAACAATAATTCATTATTTTCATATCCATTACAAATAAAAATACAAATCTTTTCTCTTTATATAATATTAGTATAGAATAAAGAAGTTTCAGAGTTATGTTTTGCCATAATTCTTTATCGATGTCGTTTTTTTATAATGCTAAATTTTATTACGATTTACTTAATTATATAATAAACACTACATACAAATATATAAACGTTCGATATGCATATATATGAAGAGAAAGAGCAAGCTCAAGCGAAGATCATGGGAACGACTCCTGGTTGCAAATGAAGCGATGCAGTGATAAGCGTTTTTACGGATATGTGAGGATATGTACCTTTGTGATGATGGTGACATCTTGATTGGTAAACTAAAAATGAAAGGTGATAAGAAAATTAAATGCCAACAGTACAAACAAAAGAAAAAATACAACTACATATATTCATTAAAATGTAGGTAGAACAGGATTCCTGACTGATTGATGGTTGGTTGTCTATCTCTGGCTTTTGATTTTCCATTTTCATTTTATTAATAAGCGTTACGAAACTACACAATAGGGTATTACCTATTTTTTTAGAAGTGTTTAAGGGTAAAATACTAAAAATATACATTGTTTAATGATGAATTTACAAGAAATAGACAACGCAAATGGCTTTGAAAAAAAAAATTATAGTTAAACATGTGAAAGACAAACTTCGAACTTACGTTAAAGTAATAGAAATAAAAAAAAAATTATAACACAAGAAGAATTTGACTTTTATTGAAAATTATTTCGAAAATGGCTTCTAAATTCTGCACTGATTAATAAGTTAATGTCGGTTTAAAAAAATGAATTGTCTATTTTAATATTTTTGTATATTGTTCTAATGGTAAAAAAAAAATTCAGGCCTGCGAGCGCTGGAGAGAGCCGCCAACGCTTGTACGAAAGTGCCAATTTGTACAAAGAACATTTGCCCAAGTGAATCTCTTAAACTTAATTATTGATTATTTTTAAACTATTTTTTTTTTGAATAAATAATTACCGGACGACAATGACAAATTAAAATTAAAATATTCACATCTAAATTTTGCCATCTAATACCCCATAAAATAATTATAGAACACTTTTTTTATAAATAGGCAAATACCCCTATTATTGATTAATTATTATGTATTGCCGCTTTTTTACACATTTATTAGGTTAGTGAGCAAAAGCTAACAGAGTTATTGGGGGTTAATAAGAAAACTTGTATTGGAGTGGTAAAATAAAATCGACTGGAAAACAAAATATTGTCAAAATGGTATGTTCAAATCTTTCATTCTAAAGTGTGAATAAACATATTTAACATAATTTTGACTCTTCGTCGCTCAACGAGAAAGATATAATATATATATAATGTTTTTTAGTTGCCATTTACATACCAATTTGCTGTAATGGTGTTGGCAATATCCACAGTACTTGACGTTGTCCAAATAATTTCCAGCCTCCTCGCAAAGTAGTCCCAGACTTTGGGCACAAGTCACGTGAAACTGCTGCTTACACCCTGAAAAATGACAAACAAATCATCACTTATCCTTAATCCTTAACTTAAACTGCGGTCGGCACCGCACTTTGCAGCACCAGTAGCGTTGCTTGTGTTATACGGCTACTGTAGCCGTAATGTTTAACATTTAAAAAAAAAACTAATCAGTATATACTCATAAGAGTATTTTTCTAAATGCATATCAATGCGCCTAACATTATTTTGACATTACAAACAGACATTTCAATTTTATTTATTTTGTATAGATTGTTGGATACACATTATTATGAATCCTAATTGATAATGAGAAAAAATGATAATAACCCGATTTATTGCATTGCATACAAGCGCCAGCAGTTGCCCTGTGACTCTTTCCACTGTCGTGACAAATGTAGCAAGTCTGAAATTTATTTAACACAACATTAGGTATTATTCTTTTACACAGTTTCACATAAAGTATGACTTTTGCGATGTGTGAAGCAGTTTTCTGAGAGTTTTGAAAATTGGTAATTTCGTGGATTTCAATATACTTTTGCCGGGTTTCTACTTTGCCACCTCGTATGCTTAGCGCTCGCGCCGCCATATTGGAAAAATTGCGTTTTAAAACCGCTTCTTGACTTGTTAAGGCCATTTTTCAAAATTTTCAAATTCAAAATTCCCAGGAAACTTTCAAACTATAATGAAAGTATCTTTAGTACTAATGAGAGATATGTAGATATTATTTGATAAACATAATACATATACAATACAATACAGGATGTCCCATAAACTTTCACTAAAAGAGAAACTGGTGTTAGGTTA
Source organism: Synanthedon andrenaeformis (assembly GCA_936446665.2). Lineage (NCBI taxonomy): Eukaryota > Metazoa > Arthropoda > Insecta > Lepidoptera > Sesiidae > Synanthedon > Synanthedon andrenaeformis. Next base: position 401,691 of record OW387776.2, on the reverse strand, counting down.
GGTTAGTTTCAGTTTTAGTAAAGGTTTATGGGACACCCTGAAGAAGACTTTTGTACCAGTACAACTTGTTTGGAAAATACAGGCCACTCCTCTTCGACCACTCGTCGAATGGCTGATCAGTGAGCCCTCTTTAGCCGGAGGCGCTGCCCACACGGGTCTAGCATATACTGCCAGGCCAAACTAAATGCGCAGGTGCTACAGGCCAGTACATTTTATGTATATTAATGGCTAGGTTATACCAGCTCTGGAAAAAATAAAAAATAAAATTCAGGTCTTTTGGTTAAGAAATAATAGAGATACATTTGAATGGGGGGAAAATCTGCACCCTGGACTACAATTTTGAGTACTGTGATCACAAATTTTAGAATATTGCACTCATATATTTTTTGTCTAATCCCAAATAACTGTGTTATTAAATGTAGTCATAAATTCAAAAGTCGATTGTATAACTTTCTTATAAAAAATAAATAAAGTTTAATTGAATCATAGTTGAAAAAAAAAATCACAGCGTAAAAATTAGTTGCATGTGTTGTACCATTTTGAAATCTTGATTAAATTTTTTTTAAAGACGAAGTGTCAAAGTTGGCTGCAATTTTTTTTAACTATGATTCAATTAAAATTTATTTTCTATATAAAAATTCAGAATCAACTATTGAATATGACTGCATTCAATACCATAGTTATTTGGGATTACACAAAAAAAAATGAGTGCAAATTGGAAAAATCGTGATGACAGTACCCAAAAATGTTGCAGAATGCCGATTTTACCCACAATAAATTCAAATGTATTATTTCTTAAACAAGTGACCGGGATTTTGTTTTCTTATTTTTTCCAGAGCTGGTATAATCTAGCCTAGCGCCCCGTGCCCGCTTAGCGTTGATTTCTGTGACACATGTATACCTATTGTATACAGTATAAAATATTTGAGTTGATTAGTTTTGCAGGCGGCATTGTGGGTTTTCCATTAGTGAAAACCGCATTAATATCGGTTGAGCGGTTTTGGTGTCCATTTATATATACATCTATAATATAAAAAAGAATCCCTAAATGTGTTGCTAAGCGCAAAACTCGAGAACGGGTGGACCGATTTTAATTCTGTCTTCACTCATGGATAGAGGGATAATCAGGGAAGGTTGTTACGTAAAAAAAAATGCACCCCGGGCGAAGCCGGGAGCGCGCCGCTAGTAGATAATAAAATAAGCAAGTAGATATTTACATTTTGAAATTAAATACTTTAAAGTAATAAACTATTCATATCTCTAGTACTAACTTATATAGTGTTAGCGCGCTAGTGAGTGGAAATTGGGGCATAATAATTTCTAAGGTGGAGAAAACTAAGAAAGAACTAAGAGAAAGAAAACTAAGTGTGTGTTACCAATTATCTTCCTTTGATAACACTTAAAGATCAGAATCATTAAGATTCGATAGGGTTAAAAGGTCTGAATATCATGATGTAACTTACCGAGTAACTACTAAGCGCGCGTTGTAAATCTGCACCACGAAGGAGTGTGATTAACTTCATTGTAATGATTAATATTTATTTTAAGATATACAATTTCAAATTAACACACCACTTACAATGTAATAAAATGTTTTAATTTTTATTGAATATTCATGTCGGAAGTATGTGATGACTACAACAAAAGAAGTACGTCGGTGAACTAATTGAAATTGTAAGCGAGGCTTTTCATATTTCACAATTTAATTTTTACCTACTAATGTTATTTAACGAAACGTTTCCAATTTCCAACCGAGAATTTTATAATAACAATTTATCTATAGTGTTAATTTACTTATTAAATTTAAACACGTTGCTACGTGCGTTTCTTTAAATATAATTTCCTTATCAACTCTGGTTAATATAAGAGAAACACTCCTACGTGTCTATATTGCTTCTTTGTGGACGGTTCCATCTGCTTACTAAGGTAATTTCCTTAACATACATTTCATCCTGGCGTTTCTTTGTTAATATAATGTACAACTACGTGCTGCATAAAAAAATTATTATGATACTGAGACGAAGAATAATGTTTTAGAAATTTCATCTGTCTTTCTGCGTACGCTAATCTTAAAAACGGTTTAACCGATTTCAATGCAGTTTTCACCGATTTATAGGGCAAGGCTTCGCGTAACATTTAGTGTTTGTTTCATTTCAATAGGTTTACAAACAAAAAAGGTTAAGTTGATTGAAGTAACACGTTCCACACGTACAAAGTTACTTCGAATCATGTACAAGAGAATATATGTAGGTATAATATTCCTTTTGTGTCAGACATTACAAATGTCCTATATTTAATGACAAAGACATATAGTTAATAAGTCGTTTTGGGAAAAGGGTTTTTTGTGTTTTGTTCATCAGTAGGTACATTATGATATTCAGACCTATCAGACCGGAAAGGAAGTCATCAATAGATACTAAAACCGACACTCTCCCAGATTCGCCCGAAATTCAATTTTTTTAATAAACAAAAACCTTTCTCGTTTCTACTTCTTTCCATATGTGAAAACGGAAATAAAAACCGTTGGGTGGTTTAGAAGAAGGGATAGAAACAGACATGACTTAAAACTTAAAATATAAAAACTTAATTAGGTTTTGTTAAATACTCTAGCTGTTGCACGCGTCTTCGTCCGTGTAACTTTATATAATATAGCCTATGTTACTCGCTGATAACGTAGTTTCTATAGCTGAAAGAAATTTTTAAAATGTCCAGTAGTTCTTGAGTTTATTCATTACAAACGAAAATTTTCTCTCTTTATAATAATAAAATTTCCAGAAAAAAAAATTAATTGATATTGAAAACCGCGTCAAAATCCGTTGCGTGATTAAGGAGGAATACAGACAGACAGACGCGAAAAGCGACTTCAAATTATACTATGTAAAGAAGATGAGAATCTATAGCAATATTATAAAAATAGAAGACTAGTATGTTTGTAATGAATAAACTCAAAAACTACGGGACAGAATTTGGAAATTCTTTCACCTATAGAAAATATTTTTTTAAAGTCGCGTGCAACAGCTAGTAAGATATATTAGCAAGTGAAGATGAAGCCTACACTTATGATGGGGTGATGATGTGTATATACTTACCTTATTGTATCTCTCCGAGGGAATCAAGCGGAGGACGATGGGTTCCATAGAAGTGACATTTCCGAAGCGGACCTCTGGTATGTAGAGAGCGCACACCACATGAGCCCAACCTCCAGTGTCAGTGCGCTTCAGGGCACCAGATTTCGAAGGGCACAATTCACATTTCTGTGAAAGGACATACCGTTATCACCTCATCTGCTCGGCAGCAGTGGCCACAAGCTATATAATTTAAAATTATAAAATAACCCTCGACATTATGTTGAGCCCGAACACGCTATATCTGCTGCAAGTTCAAGTATACCATTGAAGTAACCTATGGTGTTGCTTGTGTTTTAGGCGACGGTAGCCACCTACCATAAAGTGGACAGCCAGCTTGACTGCTGACCTTAACTTAAGAAAAAAATAAACACCAATTACAAATCAATAGAACGTGTGAAAGTGTGAACCATCTCGATCACGTCGGCTTTCAAACAACAAAAAAACTGCATCAAAATTGGTCCATCCGTTTGGGAGACGACACTTAGCAGGTTCCTGTTGTATCTATTTTTCTTGCATAATTTCCCATTATGCATAAACTTTCAAAAAGACATAAATACAATTAATTAAATAAATTATATAAAAAAAATCCACTTACTACTTTGATGATCTTAGTATCCAGACCCTCGCATTTCCTACAAAACCATGGCCCAGTCGGTACAGTGACAATTCCGTAGCACGCTGACAACAAAAAAAGAAATCAAATTTTAGTATTAAATAAAATTGAGATTAGTTTCTATTGTAATTGAGTAGAGTTCGAAGCGGGTTTACCTTGATGCACGGCCACAGTGCACAGGTTGCCGTCGCAGTAGACCAGCGGGTTGTCAGGCCAGCCTCGCTCGTCCGAGCACACACAGCATCCTCCTACCATCTCCTTCATATTGACCACTCCATAGCGAAGTCTCAGTCTGAGTACCAAATGATATTGCATTTTAAAAGATTAAGAAAAAAATTAGGTAGGACCGAGAAGAAGACCAAGCGAACAATGAGTGACGAATGACAGTTTACACATCTATTTATAATAAAAATATCGCAGTAAGTAAATGTAATTTAATAATGCATTTACATTTAAGGTATTGCTCCAATTTCTTGCCAGTCAACAAATTCGCGAGCCTTCTGAGAATCGTCAGTTAAATTTCATGCACAATATTGTACTCATCGATATTATTCATGTGACAATAACTCTCTTTGTATCTATGTATTTAAAAAATGCATCGTTACATTGACTTTTGACCGGCTCATGGCTTGTTTGGGGTGCAATGTCTATTTAAAAAAACCTTGCCCGTTCATTCCTTTTTCCATAACTATGTGAAAAACGAATTATAATCGGTCTGCCCATTCTCGAGTTCTTGAAAAAGGAATAAACGGGAAAGGTTTTTATATATAAAAATTGCACCCCGGGCGAAGAAGAGAGCAATAAAAAATTCCGTTAAAAATTATTTATCCGTTGCGTGGTTTATGATGAGTTAACGGCCGTAGACGCGCAAAGCGACTTTAAATTATACTGTGTAAAGATTAAATTCAACTATTTACAAACTTATACCACTAGCTTTAAACTAATGAAGATTGAAGTAAAAATGTAGGTGCCTATTTACCTATTAATATACTGTCACAAACGTAAAATGTAAATTATAAATTAAACCCTGGAGATATCCTAATTTCTACCCCGGTTACTGGTTACTAATAGGGAATGAATGTCTGTATGGGTCCCATATATAATATACCGTAAAAAAATATATTTATCTTTTTTATGGAAAAGCAGACTGGCCGTTTATTTCATGGTGGACAGCTACCATCGTTCATTTCATGGTAACACAAGCAAAGCATAGGTGATAGTAAATATGGTCTTATTAAAACATTGATAACAATGTGTATAAATGAAATATGAAACTCTTTGCTGTGCATATAGAAACTCGGTTAGTCACGTCTACGGTGGATGTTGGACCACCATGAATAAAACATTATTACAATGCTCTCTTTGTTACCTACATTTGCATCTATACAAATATTATTAAGATTTTAAATTGGTAATCTTTTAAACTAATCATCCGATTTATAAAAATCTTTCACTAATACTTAGAATAGAATTTGAAGATAGGCTAAATATCCAAGTGTGGATATAAAAATATCTAAAAAATAAATTCAAAATTGATTACCTATTTCCGTTTTCATCGATAAGTATTTGTAAAATGTTGATTTTGTAATAATAATTAAAAGGAAAAAACTTCACAAATTCTTTAATAATAAGACATGCACTAAGGTTTATATATATTTTATTATTTTAAGGTCGACAGACAGGCCAACTGTCCACTTTCCAAATTCAGATCTAGCGGGCTCGTCAAAAGAAAAATGCGTCGCAGTTAAAGAAGGACACGTTAATTAGGTAATTGTCGTCCTAGCGTCCATCGCTTGAAATATATATTTTGTAATGTAAAGTCTGACAGACACTAAGACTTGATGGTAGGTTGGCAACGGTCACCTATAACACAAGCAACGCCACATATGCCGTGAAGTGCACTGCTTACTACAGTAGGATAAAGGATAAGGGTGGTTATTGCCACCAGACGAGTGGCCCAAATGACTGCCCCAGTATGCAACTATTTTCAAAATTAAGACCAGAGCCACACGCAAGTACAGTCAGCGTCAGAATAAGATGAGCATCTGAAGTAGGCAAATAATTGTTGGCATTAAATTTTTTAAGTAACAACATAATTCAAATTTATGTGAGATATATATTTCATTACAAAGTCTGTTTTTGTCAACAATCCGATCGCCAAAAGTGTAAACAATTATTAGGAACTAGCTGTGCTGTGGCACGCGACTTCGTCCGCCTAAAATTATAAGATATAGCTTATGTTACTCGCTGATAATGTAGCTTTCTATGGGCGAAATAATTTTTAAAATAGGTCCAGTAGTTTTTGAGTTTATTCATTACAAATATACAATTAGTATAGATAAACTTTGACATATTTGTATCGTATTAAGGTTCATATTTAGTTGTTAACCTACTTATATTATCTATCATATTACTCTTGAATGATATCAGTAAGGAATTCTCAATAGACTTCAAAAAAGGAGAAGGTTCTCATTTCGATTACTATAAATGGTTCCATGTCCCATCCATATTAATTTTAACGAAACGAATTTTAATTTTGTATATTAGTTACGATATTATTTCACTCCTATTATGGATTAATTTTGATTTTTTTTTTGTTTGGTCAGGTAAGTCATACTTCAGAAATGACCTTATATAAATTTTATTGAAATTGTTTCAGCCAAAATCAACACTATACCTACCTACCTACATCTAAGTAACTATACAAACTTTTTGACTTTCAATTTCTGTTTTAATAATCATCACAGAAATTTTAGCCATGAACAAAAGAGATTTGTATATACATATTTTTATAAGGAGCCATAGTTAGTGATACTTTTCTTCCCTCTCGTATTTTCTTTCAAACAGTGCTAACGCATTTAAGCAGAGCGTTTTTAAGGTCTGCCCATCTATGCTTCTATACTAGATATAATCTATACTAATATTATAAAGAAAGAAAGTAGATTTGTATGTTTGTAATGAATGATCTCAAAAACAACTAGACCGATTCTAAAAATTCTTAAAAAGCTACGTTATCAGCGAGTGACATAGACTATATTTTATAAGCTTACGCGGGCGAAGTCGCGTGCAATAGCTAGATTATATATAAGGATAAAATTGATAAATAAAATACTTATATCATCAATCATATTAATCAGTTAATTTTGGAGGTGGAGAAGCCGCAGAATTAAACTGTCCTTCTTGGCTGGCACCTTCGTTTATTTAAGTTTTTAATAGGATATGCACACCTACAATATAAATTAGGTATTCGTCTTTCTATTCTTTTATTTTGTTATTTTAGATGCATACCTAATTTAAAAAAAATATATTATATTAATCATTTTGTGTTGTATTTTTGTGATGAGTGGTAGGGGTGCTTGCCTTAACGCTCTGTTTTAAGGTTTTCGGGTTCGATTCGCGGCATGGTCAACTTTGGAAATAAACTTTTCAAAAATTGGCTCTGGTCTGGATTTGGAAAGCAGTGGCAGGGCACACTGCGTTTCGCAGTCACTCGGGCAGCCCGTCTGGCGGCAGTAACCACCCTCTTACAGGGGGTGGTATTACAATACCACCGTGAAATAACAGCATATGTGCTGTTGTGTTCTCAGAACCGCATTTGCAGCACCTGTGAAGTCACGGTAGCGTTATAGGTTATAGGCAACGGTAGCCATCTACCACCAAGTGGACGGTATGCCGACCTTAACGGCCTACGAGACACTCGTCACATATCGGTAGGTAAGTACTCCTTTTCAAAGACTGCATATTAAGTGTGAATTTAATTATGTAATAAAATAAATGGGTAAGGTAAAGGCCAGTGGAAACTGTTATATAAGTTAGAAGTTATAATACTATTTTTTGGGTTAAATACGAATGAAATAGTAATATTTGTAATCCAATGTATATAATATTTCTTGACTCTCGCTCTCCACACAAAGACAAGTCTCTTGCTTTATTCCAAGCTCTTTAAAATAGAAGAGGCACCCATTCACGCTTCTGGAAAGGCTTGTGTTTAAACGCCTACCAGAAAAGCACCTATTTTGCTACAAAAAAAATCGAAATACCTGCCAAAATGAATAAATTCTCACCAAATTGTGTTTCATATTGTAGAATTGAACCTATTTTCCTTTTTATCCTATGCCACAAAAATTTATAAACTCCTTTAAAGTTATTTTCAGACCAAATATTTTATATTATCGCTAAATAGATGTTACCAATATTTTATTTCACGACTTTCAATTAATGCAGTTTTACTGAAGCAAAAAAGCTAAGGGTCAATCGTACAATTTTTTTGAATAACAAATATAATATTGCGTAACCCAAACACATGTTACTTGTTTATTGTTTTATGAATTTGATTAAAATATGATAAAATAGCCAAATAAATATTTCACTCTCAATATTACTGCAACAAATGACTAAGGTAAATAAAATGAATCACTGGTTGGAAAATGGTAGGATAACTTACTAAAGCTATATATTTAGAACGTTCATTTTGGGTATTAATGTTACTATTTCAGGGAAACAAGATTTGGTGAGCATTTATCCATTTTGTTAGGCAAAAAGAATATAAATACAACACGTACAATTATTCTGATGAGTGTATAATTATTTTAGAACTTAAAACGTTGTTCTTTAGACACCTCGGTATAGAGTTGGTTTATTTTATTTGAAGTTAACATATTTTATGTGGTACTTAGTCTTAAGCCTGGTTTACACGATGGCAGTGACTGGACCCAGTGACTCGAATTTTCGGACCCAGTTACTGTTATAATGTGAACGGGATCGCCAGTAAGTCATTGACTGGGCCCGAAAATAGACAGGCAGACTGACTTGAAACTAGTGTCTATACAAGCCCAATAGCAAGTCAGCGCTGGACTGGGTTACTATACTGCCTTGTTACTGACCCCGTCTATACCGGGCTTTAGGGTCTAAAAATTATTTTGGTGAGTATTTAAATTGTACCCTTCTGGAAATAAATTCATAACGGTATTCATAATTGCAATTTCACAATCACATGTATTTTTTTTAATGTTTAGACCAAATTTTTTTTTCAGGAAGGAGAATTATTTATAATACGTAGATTGTTGTTTATCTTTTCTTTTTTTATATAATATAAAGGTGGCAGACAGGCTGGCTCACTTGGTGATAGGTGGTTACCGTCGCCTAAGGAGACAAGCAACACCAAGGGGAGTGCTAGTGCGCTGCCTACCCCGTAGAATCTGGCAAGATACAAAAATATAATGGAGCCGTACCATTCCTCTGAATATCCTAAATCTCCGTGGATAGTAGAGTTGGTAAAATGGCAACGGATCGCTTATAGGCGTTTTCCTAATTGGCCACGATCGTATCGTACGATGCCACGAGCCCATCGTACGATGATGTCATCGCAACTGCGCGACGCTATTTTAACAATGGCTGTTTACAGTGACCAGAATAGTTCTGAAAGTGACCAGAATGGCGCTAGTGTAGCACATCTATAGAAGATGTGCTAGCGCCATTTTAATTTACTCGTATTGTGGGACCACTTTTTAATACATATAGTCGGTATTTGACATTGATATTTGACTTTATCGCACGACCATTTTCCATCGTACGATCGTTTTAAGCACTTTCTGTGGTCGCACGATGACTTGCGAGCTTCAATTAGGACTCTCTTAAGAGATTTGTGTGTTTAATTTCGTCGTGCGACGAAAACGTATCGTTTGCTCGTACGATCGTGGCTAATTAGGACTCCTTCTTAAAGGTGCCGTCAGCTAAAAATGAATCAATATGTTTAGTTTTGTCTATAGAGCTTTTTTCTGAAGAGGTGTCTAATTAAAATGGAAACTATTATAGAACTTCAGTAATGCCCATGGTCAATAACGAATATAACGAATGTCTATTTAAATAAAGAACTAAAAATGTTAATGACTACATTACGATAAAATGTCGGTAAGAAGCGAATGGTATGTGACGAATGTCTCGTATGTCACCTTAACATATAAAATTTAAAAAGATTTAAGAGGGCAAAGAAATAGAAATATTGATAGGCCAGCATATATTTACAGGTATTCATCGACGATATAACAGCGGGTTATGAGCTCAAACCTGCAAGATATAGTTTAAAATAATTAACTAACTTCTATTGATCCCAAACACGCTCTATCTTCTGTAAGTTTCCGAGGAGTTGGTTATTCCGCAGACTACTATCAGGTCAAGGTTACCATGTCATGAAAATACCACAGAAGTAATAGTATACTAAATTTCACATCAATCGAACATGTGAAAGTTAGTGAAATCACTTCTTTAACTAGGAAATGGACTGATGGTCTTCAAATATCTGAAAAGATCTTTATAAATCTATAGTTACTTCTATACTAATATTATAAAGAGAGGAGATTTGTATGTTTGTAATGAATAAACTCAAAAACTACTGGAACGATTTATAGAAAGCTACACTATCAGCGACTAACATAGGCGTATAGCCTATTTATACTATTTTACGCGGGCGTAGTCGCGTGCAATAGCTAGTAGTCCGATCACGACCAGATAAAAAAATAAACACATCCAAATCTGCCCATCCGATCCGTTTGGGAGCTACAATGCCACAGACTAATACACAGACCACAACACGTCAAACTTATAACACTCCGTTTTTGCGTCGGGCGTTAAAAATTAAATATAACCACTACTGCACCATACCTGTGATGCGAATCGACTAAAAGCAAATTGCTTAAAACTTTGTAATTGCCATGATGTTATTTCCTCTACAAAAATAGAAATGCTTATAAACATCACTTATAACCCCAAGGCCCAATGCACTCGGCACCAACAACACCCAATATAATACTTACTTACTTACTTAGTAGAGAAGTGTTTGTTTTAAAATCAATAGTTTCTTAAACATACACAATTACAATCTTAAAATATTATTTCTCTGAAGCAAATTAAATTTGTAGGTATATTATTATTTAAGCATCCTGAATAATGTTTGTGGTTTTCTTTTTTTAATAATAAGTATAGGTTCACTAGGATTAAGGTGATTTCAAATGTATAATTAGCCTAGAAAAACTCTTAGATTAATGAGATTAATGTTTTTCTTTCAACCAGTTTTTTTTTTTTTGTTAAAGATAAAATTTCATATATTAAAGCCAATGTTTTCAAATTATTCTATCAAAAAAATTTTCCCATATTCACAGAATTTCAATATGTCATAAATTACTCTTTCAAATATTAAAAACTAGCAACCCGCCCCGGCTTCGCACGGGTTCTTTACAGAAAGTATAAAATAGCCTATGTTACTCTGAGGATATGTAGCTTTCGGTAAATCGTAACAAACAAAAAATCAATCATATTTCTTCGTTATATACATAATATTAATTTAGATTATTTTTTTGAGTGGCAATTATTTATGAGGCAAACAAAACAGAAAACATTTAGATTAGTAGTTTTTAAGTATATTATTTCTAACATAAAAAAAAAATTAAAATATTTCTTTGTATACAACATTAATAACCTGTAAATCACGTGTAAAAATGAACAAATTTTGTTTATAAATATTAAAAGAAAATCAATTTTAAATTTACAAATCTTCAATGAAGAAAGAAAAAATTACCTCTCATTATACTCTACTATTTAAATAAATGATTAAAAGCACTTTAGCGATTACAAATACAAATACCATATTAATATTCATTAAATAATATAATTTTGATTATAAAAATATCTTTATTTACTTTAGATTAATTTAAAATTTAATTTAAACGTATGCCAAAACAGAATGGAAAGGAGTACGTTAAACATAAAATTAAAGGACAGAATTAGACTTTCAATTATAAGAGAAAAGACAAAAGTACAGTGAAGAGATTAAAATGGAAATGGATTGGGCATACACTGAGAAGTAAGAAAAACAAATGGTCGAAAGATGTGATTACATGGTACCCGCGTGATGGGAAGACAAGAAAAGGAAGACAAAGAAAAAGATGGGAGGACGATATCAGGGAATCGGCAGGTTCACTATGGAGAAGGAACGGCAAGCTGACACGGAAAAGGAAAACCCAATAGATCAGGGGTTCCCAAACTTATTTTGTCTACTGCCCACTTTGAGAGTAAATTATTTTTTAGCGCCCCCATTTTTTCAACTACTTAAAATCAATCACCCCCCCAAGCCTCTACACAACGCCCCCATTTTTTTCTGGGTCTCTTACCGCCCCCCCTTAAGGCCTGCAGCACCCACAAGGGGGCGTTATCGCCCACTTTGGGAAAGACTGCAATAGTTTCTAAGAAAAAAAAAGAAATTTAAAAAAAAATGTAACTATCAAAAAAACTAGAAATATTGTAAAATGTCAGAAATAAAGGCTTTATTTATTTATATATATATATATATATATATTTTATTTTATTTAATAATACGTAGTTGGGAGTGGGAGGATGACATAAGAAGAATAGCTCGAGAGCAAATAATGTTCACATACGGGTGTCAGATCAAAATTCATTGTAAAAGGTTAAATTATATAGTATTATATGTAAAATTATTAAATAAAGGCTATTATTATTATTAATTTAATAATTAAAATCAACGTCAGGCAAGCTTTTCTTAAAAAGAGGCAAGTTTTTCGACGTCAGTCGGTCCCTGTCTTCTGCTTGTAAATTTCCTGCCATTGAAAATAGACATTCCGAGTCAGAAGTCTGACGACGGGTTCCATTTCACTCAACAAATTCATGAAATGAAAACACTTACTACATCTATATGAGTATTCGGCGAATATAAATATACGTAAAAAAAAACCTAATTAATATTATTATAGTTACCACCTATTAAATCAATCAATACTCAAAATTAATTTTTGGGAGTTTGTATACGAGACCGGCTTCTGAAAAGAGTCTCACTATAAATACCTTGCAACTAGTCAATCAGTCTAAATATATTATTATATTATTTACTTTTGAATTTCTAGATTACTTTGGTTAATGGTAAAGTAGGCTGTGGCGCCATGGTTCGTCTGCATAGTTCCCTAAATGATAAAATTTAACATATTTATTCCTGTTGGATACGATTATAATGTCCAACCATGAGGACTAGTCTTTCAAGTTACTTGCTTTGATTGGCCAAACAGATAATTAGTAACCAAATGTTAAATATATTTTAGTTTTTCTATACGGGGACAAAATTTTTTTTATCAGTTTTGTCCATTTCTTCATAAAAATATTAATTTCTCATTATTTTACAAGAAAAATAAAATAAAATGACTGTGATCAATGTTAACTACAAATTACTTTGTTATAACCTCGCTTTTTTTTTCTTACAATATTCAAAAGTGTCCCCAAATGTTATAATTCTTGTCCGTAGATTTAGGTGAAATATATAATGTTTTTAATTTGGAGTTAATTTTACTCTTTGGTTACACTAGTCCTCATAGTTGGGTTCATTGGACCATTGACCGTACGACTATATAAGGACCGGGAACAAAATAGTCGAACCACAGAACCACAGCCCAAAACCCCTCTACTATAATGATAAACTCAAATTTCATGCATCAGTAAAACTAAATCTAATAACTACCAATGGATGTAATGTATTACAATAATTTTTTTCTTTCTCTTTTTGTAAATATATCATAATTCGCAATTTAAAAAAAAAAATGAATGACAATGTAAATGTTTTCTTCAAATTGTACCACGCTCATATTATAGACAATAAAAAAAAAAAAACAAATTTAATAGTTATAATTTTATGTTTGGGAGGAATAATATAAAGTTCCTCTTTAGAACTGTCAAGAGAAAGTGGGATATTTATTGAATAAAAAAAGGACTGGACTATTTGTGCCTGAAAAGGGAGGTGCCTTGCATTAAATCCAGTAGCAATGCAAATTAAATTCTTCTACAATGTGGCAAGAGAAGTTGGAAGTGTTGGTGAATAATTAATAATTAATTAACCTTAATTTTGTAAACTAAATTCACCGATAAATGCTATTTTTATTTTATTTTATATCTTGAAAACTATTGGGTCTAAAGAGTTGGTTCTACTCTCATGTTGTAGCAAATTTAGTCTTATTTTTAAGGCGGTATTATTAAAATTAGTCATTTAGGGTTAAATTCGCCAAAAACTAAAAAATTAAGTAGAATTTTTTTGCAGAATTTCCATTTATGACAAGGTTAGTGCTTGAGGTCTTAAATTGGATTATTCATTGGATCAATATCATAAACAAATCACCAAAAAATCAAAACTACCGGATTTAAAGCAAGCTTTGTATTATAAGGTTAGTGGGTTAAAATATAACTATAGCTACACATATAAATATTGAAGTCATTTTGCTATATGCCGTAATGTAGAGATTACAACAAAATATATGAAATATCAATATGGTACAGGAAATTATTGTTTATATAAAGATGCCGATAACGGACAATATAGTATTGAATAATATTTAGTATATGAACGTATGTATAATTTGAATTTCTAGTGAAAATGCAATGACTCGTGATGGACAATGTGCCCCCTAATTACTGTATATTTACCAAAAGAAAAGGTGTCCATTTATTGTTGTAGCATTGGAGTGTACAAATCTCTCGACAACTAATCATTCATTTCGGTTTTGGATTTAAAAAAACTCTACAATTCACCTCACCTGCTTCTAGCAAAAACGATAAAATGAAGTCAAAACGAGAATACACTTCACATTAATTTAAAGTTCCGTACTGAGCACAAAATATTTAAAAAAACTATACGGTTTTCACGGTTAACTTGTACAATACAAAGTTAGAGCGAACGCAAAGCAAAGCAAGCCATGTTGAATTTCAATTTCAATACAATCAGATACAATACCCACATAACATCTGTCACATAGCTCACGTCACGCAGACGGACCACAAACAAAACTAGTCTGTGTTAGCTCAATAACTACCACAGAGTACTTTTATTATAACTAATTCACACGCAGTGAACGTGTCTATTTATTAATAATATTACCTTCTCAATGCCTTCTTGATATTACGTGTAATTGATTTATTATTTTATTTTTATTTATTTATTCATATTGTTATATTTAGTTTAGCAATGGTTTAAACACAAACTCATTAGAGTTTTACCGCACACCATGTTCATATTACAGAATTATTAAGAATGTATTAACAGAAAGATATATTATATATAAATACTAGCTGACCCGACAAATGTTGTTTTGCCAAAAAATAAAATAAAAATTTGGGGTGGACCACCGTTAACATTTAGGGGTATGGAAAATAGATGTTGGCCGATTCTCAGACCTATCCGATAAGCACACAAAATTTCATCGAAATCGGTCCAGCCGTTTCGGTGGAGTTTGGCAACAAACAACGCGACAAGAGAATTTTATATATTAGAACATATGCAGACAGATAGTATAAATATAGGTATACAGATACATAAATATTCCGATTACGTTTGATTAATACCTAACCTTTTGTTAACGCTCACGAATAAGTAGGTACTTTCGATTTTTCAATAATTACTTTAGAATTTTAGAATTTAGAATTGAATCTACGATAATAAGTTTTTTTTTATTTATGAATAATTATACTGTTGTTAAAAATTACCTAGGTTGATTAATTCTTACAAAACTAAAAAAGAAACTTTTTTTAATGTTAAGAGCATTCATCAATTAGAATCACGCTGGAGTCAAAATTTATGATTTCAGTAGTTTCAAATGTTTTAGTTTGCAGATAAGATGTTAACGTCATATTATTTGTAGTTGTATAATCTAGTAAATAGCTGAAAAATATTTTAAAGTGAATTTTCATTAGAACATTTAAACAGCCCTTTTTTTAAAACTAGCGGTCGACGGCCTACGCAGATAAATATACAAGTTATTAAAAAAATTATAACACAATCTTTTAGAACATTAATGACTTCACATACTAGGTCCAAGAAAAAACAGAAAAATCTCAAATTTGATCCTAAAATAAACACGTTTAATATCACGAAAAATTACTAAAAGTGACACTTTTGATTATACTTTTCTTTAATGAAAATTTACAGAAATCGTATGTTTTTTTCGACTATTATCTAATAAATTATATGAATTTTTGGAAAATCAATATTTTTATAATTTGTCGCATATACTCGTAATTTTACTAATATCTCGCTTCTTCGTAGTAGTTCAGTCGGGGGCTCGGGGCAGACATTTAAATAGAAAAAATTAGAGGCCGCGATTTTTTTTAAACGTCGAGGGGGGGGTGGTTGGAAGTCTAAATATCGATTTTCGGGGCAATCCCGCCGCCGCCGTCGCCGCCATCTTGATTTAAAGTTCAATTTTTTCGTTTTTCTGAAATAACTCGTTAATTTACAACTTTAGAGCAAAAATGGTGGTATGCAAAGTTGTTGGAAATTTAATTTCCTACAAGTTTGCTCATTATCATTTTTACGCTAGGATTAATATTTGCAGAGTTATACTATCAAGTTTATAAAAAAAATCGTAATGGGTGGAGACCCTATAGACGGAGAGCTGAGCTGGTGCTTTCTTTGTCAAGATATTGTATATGGGTATGCTAGCGTAATATTACGTCAGCATACCCGTCGTTACTCGTAAATTAATGGAGCTACAAAATTTTTCTTTTCTGTACAAATTAGCAACAAATTCCCATATAGATTTCAAGTCCGGCTTATGAAATGGGTATGCCACAGTAATGATACGTGAGGCAATGGGCTCTGAAGTCCCTTACTCATTCACCGAAATACAAACGGCACACATGCTGTTATTTCACCATAGTCTTCTGTAAGGAGGTGATCACACTGCCCAAATGACTGCGCCACTACTTAAAGTAAGTTTTTTTTATGTTAAGCATCGACAGACAGGCTGACAATCCACTAGATGGTCAAAAAATTTAATTCGTTTCAAACTACGAGTACATCTGATACATAAATTAAATACACACTAAAAATTAAAAAATATTGCAATAGGTAATTGATTTGTTTTCTTTTTATAATATTATTTTTCTTTCCCTGTTTAATGGATATGTCTATGTTATCTATATTTTAGTAATTTATAAAAAATGTTTGTATAGTGTTCCGTGAGTTAGAAAGGGTGCTGTCTCAGCACAATGCTGAGCCAGTATCCAATTCACTGCCGCAAGGTCACACACACATCTTTTACCTGTTTTTTATATACATATTTAGTCCAGTCATTATATCCGTTAAAAAGGCAAAGAAATCAAAATGAACATAAAAAGCTGATTTTTATATATTGTGTTCGGGGGGCTCAGAAAAGTTTAACTTCAAATTTTCGACCAAGATTTCCTATGAACTTTCGCCGCCATCTTGAAAAAGGGGTAAATTTTTATTTTTTTAAGGATAACTCGGCTCTCCGTCATGATACGAAAATTTTGATGATATACTTTTTGGTTACTTTTTTTTTGCTGTACAATTTAGGTCATTAGCATTTTTCCTTTATTGTTGATCATTGTTGAGATATCGGACGACAAAGTTTAAAATTGATATGTTGAAACTTGTTTATTGCTATTCTTTCTTTTCTCGTAAAACATATCGAAAATATGTCTATTATCAAACTTGTACTTACAATGTGCTTTTTTGGTTTTTTTTTTCGAAAGTCGACTACTTGTGTGACGAGGATGATGTGGATGATTGTATTATCCAAGAATCATCTCATGGATCATCATCCATTCATCCAAAATCTCAACATTTCAAAGAATACCCTGAAGAGGAAGAATGTGGACCGGGACCATAGAAACGACAAAAATTATAAATACAAAACGGACCTCGATGAATCTTCAATTTCTACTTCTATAAAATAAAATTATGTATTTTTCAAATAAATATTGGACGTGTCATTCATATTCTTGTTGTTATATTTGTTTATATTGTATTTTTTTTTTTTTTTCTGGAACCATTAATTCGTCGAAACATATTAAGGGTCCCTTACGGCAATCGAGGGTCGGGATTGTAAAAGAATTATATAGTAAACGATGCTCCACAACCTTGAAAAAAATAACACAGCTAGCCAATGAATGTTACTTTTTGCTGAAACATTCGAATTTAAGATAATGCTTATGGATAAGTGTAAAAAAAATCCAGAAAATCACTAAAAACGTGTAAATCGCACTCCCGTTTTGTTACAATTGTGTCGGTAAGTATCAAGAATTATTAAATGAATTTTATCAAATAATAAAGTTAAAACTATAAAAAAATAGATGCAATCTTCATTTCTTAATAAACATATTCCTATTTTGTGTAAAAAAATCACAAACTTGCCCATATTTTTCGCTCAAAATCTTCATACAAATTACTATGAAGGCTATTATTATGAAATCACGCTCGGGCCACGGTTCAGTCTGGTTCAGTCGGCCATGCGCCTCCGAAGTGAGAGCACGTCGCTTTGCGCCGCACTGACAGTTCGTGATAAAACCGTGTACTTACACAAAAAATGTCAAATATGTCGTCTTTGATGTTGAAATTATAGCCCAAGAGCCCAAGGCCAGACCTTCGTTCAGTGTGACCATATATGGCAGGATTTCCACCCACATAAGAGACGACGGTAAAGGTCTACCGGGGCAACGAAAAAACAAAAATTTTGGAAAAACCCTTCCCCCCTCCCTTAAACCGCCCTGTCTGTCCGGCGCGACTCAGCCGAGTCGTGATTGGGCTCATCGGAGACGTCTCGACGAGATAAAAAATTTGACGCCCCCCTCGGACCCCCCCGGCCGTAACTCGGAAACGACGCGACGCAGTGGGGTCGTGTTTGTGCTCATCGGGAACGTCTCTGTGAGATAAAAAATTTGACACCCCCTCCAACCTCTCCGGCCGTAACTTGGAAATAGCGCGACGCACCCGGGTCGTGTATGGAATCATCTAAGACGGCTCTCGGGAAGGCGAATTTTTTAGAGTAGACCAAATTTCAAATTTTGGCAGTTGCGGTCTACTCGTAGGACCATGGTCAACGGTTACAGGTAGACCCCCGTGTTGGGTATCATTTGAAAGGTCTCAACGAGGGTGATCAATTGAAACTAATCCCTTCTCCCTCCCCCTTTTAAGTAAAAGTCTGGTAAAGTAGTAAATCATGGTAAATTTACTACATATGGAACGTTCTCGAAAGCCCGAGCGTAGCTCTGGGCGCAAGGAAAGTTCCACACACGTCCGCACTTTGAAGACGCAAAGCGTATAATGATTTTACGGCAAATTATACAAGCGTCCAATTAGTGACGACTTTTGGCAAGTTTTACAGTTTTATTGGAGAGTAAATCGTGTTCTTATACCCCTAAACGATATTTTAACTTACCCTGTGCATAACCATATCTATTCTGATTTATACAAACTCATGCTCAGGATCATATAATTGACTCCAGTTTGAAAATTAAAAATGCTTACAAACGTTTTCAGAACAATATATTATTTTTGTAATTGGGAATAACAATTTCATTTTGTATTGTGCAACTAAAATAATAATTATACACTAACTAGATCGTGCTTGCTACCGCGGTCTGCAAGCAGCCCGCGAGGGCGCGGTTGTGAGTTAGGTGTTGTCATTTGCCATAGTTAATTGTTTTGGTTTGGTTTTGGGTCTTTTTTTGTAATTCGTGAAGAATTAGGGGTAAGTAAAAAAGGGGAGTAAAATTGGTCACCCTCGTTGAGACCTTTCAAATGATACCCAACACGCAACCGTTTATCTAAAACCGTTGACCATGGTCTACTGAGTAGACCGCAACTGTCAAAATTTGAAATTTGGTCTACTCTAAAAAATTCTTCTCCGAGATGTCCCCGATGAGCCCAAACACGACTTGGCTGCGTTGCGCCGTTTCCGAGTTACGGCCGGGGGGGTCCGAGGGGGGTGTCAAATTTTTAATCTCGGAGAGACGTCTCCGATGAGCACAAACACGACCCCATTGCGTCGCGTCGTTTCCGAGTTACGGCCGGGGGGGTCCTAGGGGGGCGTCAAATTTTTTATCTCGGAGAGACGTCTCCAATGAGCACAAGCACGACCCCACTGCGTCGCGTCGTTTCCGAGTTACGGCCGGGGGGGTCCGAGGGGGGCGTCAAATTTTTTATCTCGGAGAGACGTCTCCGATGAGCACAAACACGACCCCACTGCGCCGCGTCATTTCCGAGTTACGGCCGGGGGGGTCCGAGGGGGGCGTCAAATTTTTTATCTCGGGGAGACGTCCCCGATGAGCCCAAGCACTACCCGGCTGAGTGCTGGTCCTCGCTGGTTTTTAATACCTGTGTTGGGGACATGCACCTAGAAACTTTTAGCTTTTATAAAATAACGAAGATCTGGCCGTCGTGGGCTCTTGCTCTATGCATACGTACGTGTGTGCGTGCGATGCGCGAGCCTCGATCGTTGTGAGAGTAACGCTAAAAACCTAAACTTCGCGCGGCGCGTCTCCGAAACCGGCCCTTAACGCAACCGCACGAGCTATGAAATCGAAACTTCGCGCGGACTTGCCGAATTCACGGGGAGCTCAAAATAGTATTTTTTGTCCGAAAAAAAAACAAAAAAGCACATTTAAGTATCAGTATGCTCTACAAGTTTTATAATAAACATATTTTTGATATGTTAATTTTATAGTTAAAACATGTTCAACATGTCAATTTTATACTTTCTCGTCCGATATCTCAACAACGATCAACAATAAAGGAAAAATGCTAATGATCTAAATTGTAGATCATAAAAAAAGCAACCAAAAAGTATATCATCAAAATTTTCGTATCATGACGGAGAGCCGAGTTATCGCTAAAAAATAAAAATTTACCCCTTTTTCAAGATGGTGGCGAAAACTCATAGGAAATCTTGGTCGACAATTTGAAGTTAAGCTTTTCTGAGCCCCCCCAACACAATATCTAAAAATCAGCTTTTTATGTTCATTTTTGTTTCCAAATGTATATAATGACTGGACTAATTTCTATCTTGCGGTTTCTGTATTATGTTTGTCTTTCTTTCTTCTTCAAATAGATTAATTTGAACATTTACGGAACTTAAATCATTTCTAGTATTTATTTATTATAATAAGAAATTGAATAATAATAATTCTAGATATAATAAGATTAATTAATTAATAATAATATATTGATAATTTACTATATTAAGACTTCGTACCGCTTCAAAATCAATAAATGTTGATTACATACATTTATTGATTTTGAGGCGGTACGAAGTTCGCCGTGTCAGCTAGTAAAAAACTTAACAGATGGAAATTTTGCACTAAATACAAGCAAAGCGCCATGTAGAAAGTTTGAAAGAGAATACGATGAAACCATTACCTATACCCTATTTTATTTCGTACTGCATTTATTATAAGGATATGTGTGTGTATTTCCACCCCTACAACAAGTTGGATTTGAAAATTTCTTTCACCCGTCGATATTACATATATTTTAGAAACTTGTGTCAAAAAATTATTTATTTACTAGTGGCCCGGTCCCGGCTTCGCCCGGGTGCAATCTGTTAGATTGTCTTACACCGCCATCCGTTAGATTGTCATGGAACTCACAGATAATTTTAACAAATAATTACTGGATTGAATAGGTATCAACAGATGGCGCTATGTTAATAATATTATATAATTTGCAAAAAAATAATAAACAAAATGAAATATACACTATCCTATCTTTTAAGTTTGACCAAATAACAGATACTTATGAAGTTTGATCAATGTCGGTTCAGTAGTTACAGAGTTTATCGCGAACATAAATCGTGACACGAGATTTTTATATATATAGATTTATTTAAAACATCAACAGGTTAGCACACTTAAGTCTAATCATATCGCTCAACAACAACAGTGTGCAAGCCAATTAGAACTGAACAGATAATTCACTTTAGTATACAAAATTCAAACAAATAAATTTTAAAAATTCGCAATAATAAAATGGAAAAAAATCTAAACAAAATTAATTGCAAACAAAAAAATTCCCTAAGGATCTCAAATTTTGATTTGGTGGTAAATTGTCCTGGACTCTACTGAAAAATAAAAAATAAATTATTTTTATATATAACGAAATTTATGTCAAAATTTTCGTTAAATATGAAATTTTCTAATATAAGCTACGATGTTAATTTTTCATATTTTTTTTATGTTAAGGTCAGACAGGCTGACGTTCCACCTTGATGCCTGGAATGCCGTGAAGACGTTTTGTAAAGCGGCCTTGAGTGGAAAAGAAGCCAATCAGCGGGCCCGATCAAGCTGATCCAATCAGGCGTCGAAGAGCCTGCCGACGTGCCCGGGCGTATGGGCCAGAGATGGGTTCGACCCGAGGATAAAGCCTGGTTGTGATCTCGGACCCGCAGCCAAGCAACTTGATAGTTGGATGTTCTTTTGTGGTGGGAAGGTTCAAAGCGGTTAACAGACCTCCACTCAAATAGTATGATGAACCAAAATTATGTTATTTTAAAAATGAACCTTAGTGACCTTGTCAAATGAACTGATATGCTATGATATCATCGAAATAATATATCTTTGTTCGCTGTTAAATTTGCCAACTTTGTGCCAAATATTATTTAAATTTTAGACATAACTATCTGTTTATAATTTATACAAGGTTCCATAGCCAAAGTCATTCCTTACGACATACACTATCAACTACAGTAATAAAAAGAATTGAGATTTTTTACAGAGGTTCGATTTCCGTTTAAATATTACGTATTAAATATTATAATATAAGCTAGAATACAGTTCTCTTAATTCAAAAATGGAAGCCTTAGTTCCTAAGAATAAATTTTCATATTTGTTATGGTTTCATTAGAAATATCATAAGTATTCATTATCATAAGTATACCTATAATATTACCTATAGGTGTATGTATTTAATATTACTGCAAAATAATGTCCCGGTAAAAAATAATAAAAAGAGTTTACGATTTCATAAAATATCATAACAATCGTTCAAGCACCGGAGGAGTCTAGTTACAAACGCTGTTACGAGAATTTTATACATATTTTATATGTGTATATAGAAGATAATAATATTACTGCATAATACTTACGATTAAGCAACGGAAGTTTACTAAGAATTAATTAATACGAATCGACCGTGTCAAGTTGCATTCTGCTTACATTGTATTTCTATGAATTTATGAAGAAATATATTTGATATTTCGCAAGCAAACTAAGCTATCATAAATATGAATAACAACTCTTTAAGTACATATGTTAAGGTCAACAGACAGGCTGACAGGAAATTTGGTCATTTGGGCAGCCCGTTTGGCGGCAGTAACCACCCTTACAGAAAAAACCACCCGTGAAATAACAGCATAAGTGCTGTTGTGTTTAGGTGAGTGACTAAGGGATGCCAGAACCCATTAACCCATCCCTTCCTTATCCCTTTAATCATTAATACTTTTATGATCGGCAGCACACTTGCGGACCATAGAAGGAATAAGGATCACTCACCGAAACACAACAGCACATAAGTGCTGTTATTTCAAGGTGGTATTATGTAAGGGAATGGTTACTGCCGCCAGACTCCAAAACCGCCCAACCGATTGTGATCAAATTTTGAGGCAATCTTCGCAGATTAGCCCTGTGAAAGTTTAGTAGCGATCAAATAAACACATTTTCCATATAAATTAATCAGAGTAGATTTTTTGAATCTTTGCATAGTATAAAATAAAGTCGCTTTACGCTACGCAGCAGATTTTAATGCGATTTTTACTAATGGAAAGAGCGTTAAGCGAGACTGGTTTTTATATATCAACGCGGACGAAGTCGTGGGCACCAGCTAGTTTAAAATAATGACAAAAATATCGAATTACCTTCCAGAAAAATATCATCGAGTGTACCATATTATGTGACCGGTTTTGTACCATTTTGGAAAAATTAAGCTCATAATTTAACCTCTTTCAGATACCTTCTTACTTCAGTAAAGTTTGGCTGTAACAAATTCCTACAGGGTAGGCAGCGCACTAGCACTCCCCTTGGTGTTGCTTGTGTCCTTAGGCGACGGTAACCACCTACCATCAAGTGAGCCGCCAGCCTGTCCGCCACCTTTATATTATAAAAAAAATGGTAAGGCATTAGCGTTTGTGTCTTTTGAATTAACGCAATAAATTGTCAAACAGATTACTAAATCTATATAAAGATAATAAAAGTGAAGAAAACTAATGTTTAATTTTATTATTAGAAATAATAAGTACTGAATAAAATATTTATTGTTTCTTTTTTGTCCTTATATTTATTACATTATATTTTAAAAAAACGGTAAGAAATTTGCATCGCACTGCCATCCCTAATGTGAGTCGCGTAATTAGTTGCGATTGAGGCTCGGTGCGCTTAAGTTGTTTTATCCCAGTGATTGTTAAATTTGTTAATTGTAACAAAAAGGCAAGTAAAATTAAATTATTACCTATTGAAGTTGACTTGTTAAAATTAATTAATTGAATTAATTGAAATTTAATTAATTGGAAAATTATTATCACATATTATTTCTTGTTGCAAACTTATGGAACTTTACAACTTTTGTTCTATAAAATATAATCGAAATAAAAACTATCCTATCTCTTGAGTTGGATCAAATTACGGATAATTACGAAATTTGTTTTTTATATATTACTAGCTGTTGCACGCGACTTCGTCCACATAACTTTATAAAATATAGCCTATATTACTCCCTGATAATATAGCTTCAATCGGTCCAGTAGTTTCGGAGCCTGTTCAAGCCTCCTGACAATTCGTGCCGTGTTAAGAAGTACATCCAGTGAGAGACCGTTTGTCGATACAACTATGGTCGAATCGACATCTCAGTCTCACATAATGGCGGTTACTTTTATATTTTTAGCAATGTCAACAAGCATCGTCCGGCGATGTCAAGCCTATTGGCGACGATAGTCCTGTCCGTGATTATAGAGCGGTCCCAGTAGAGCGTAGCATGACCTTTTATTGATTATTGTTTACAGATTAAAATTTTTGTTTATAGATGGACGGAGCTGCTGGACAGAGTAGATCGCCGCCTTCGTTGAAGAGTTTGTGCGTTAAAGCAATCAGAGAAAAAAAATATTCTAACAAGAAGCTTGTGCTACATGCCAAGATTATAATCGAAGGTAGACACCTTAATCCTATTCCCACGAATCCTGTTCTTATGAGGCTACGTGAAGGTAAATATTTTTTTTTTTGAAACCGGCTAACATTCGTCATAAGTCATATGCCACTAGAATTGATTTTTCTATAAGTTTTACTTAGGTATACTTAGGTATATTATATATCCTTGTTATAGACAGTGAAATATTTTATAGACAGTGAAATGTTATACTATCGATAGAAATCTAGTCTCTTTTATAGTAATATTACATATATTATGTATATGTAATCTTACTTTACGTAATAATTACATAAGAACGTTACATTACATTACATAATTATATATTACGTTATTTTTATAGTATTATATATTTTTCTTTACTCTTCTCACAATAATTATTACCTACTATAACAATTTAGACAAACAAAAACAGACGATATTAAGAAGATTGGTGGGTCAATCTGGTCAAGGAAAGCGAAAACCGATCACGCTGAAAAACTAATCCGATCCGATGTGTGAACATGTATAATAATAAAAAAAATGAAAGACCATTTGCTAATAATAAGAGATTGATAACCAGTAATTGTTTTCTTTTATATATGTGTTATAAAGTGGTAATCTTATATATTTTAGGCTGAGGCTTAGAGATCAACAAGTCGCGGGCAAATGTTATATTAGTACCTAATATAAAATAGTCACTGTACGCTTCGGTCTGTTCTCCGCTATCCACTTCTAAGTCATCCAACCGATTTTGATAAGGTTTTCACTAATCGAAATAGCGATAACCGAAGAAGGTTTTTATATTGTAGAAAAAAATTGCATCCATCCATCAACTTAATATAAATTACAGGATTTTTTAATATTTATTTATTGTTTTTGCAGGGATGTATGAAGTGTATCTGCTTGAATTGGGAGCAGTAAAACGATTAAAGATTGCCAACGCTTGGCCTCCTAAGCCCTTTGTTCCACTATAAAAACCATAACTGCCATAACTGGAATCGGGGATAACAGTGAACACAGTGAACACGTGCCTACTATACTCTATTAATGGGAAGATGTCCTTTTAGCCTCTGCGTAATTTTAATAATTGTACTTACTCACTGAGCAAGGGTGCATTAACAATGCCTCTTAGTATACATATTATTCTGAAAACTTTGGATCAAATAAAATTGTCTCTTATGAATTGTCAATAGTTAGGGCCATAACACCTTAATGTCAAAAGAGCACAAGAGTCACGTGACATTAATTTCAATTTATCCCCGAATGTAATGAATTATAATGTTTACCTCAACAGTATACTTTTTTTTTTTTTTTTTCATTTTCCCTATCCCTTTCCCATCCCTTTTCCTCAATCATACATTGTGGCGTTGCTTGTGTTATAGGCGTCCGTTGCCACCTACCATCAAGTGGACCGTCAGCCTGTCCATCGAATTTAACATAAAAAAATACTGATATTTATTTCAATAAAGAGTAAGAAAAAATCATGAAAATGCAATTATTTTCTTTAAAATAAAGCTAACAAAATTTAAGTTTAAATAATTTTTTTGTGCTGATTAATTTTTTTTTTTAAAAAATTTGAACTTAGTTTGAAGTTTCAAATCAATACATAATTTATGTACCTATATTAAATAATGGGTAACTTAATATGGCCGCTATAACATTCGCTCTGTCTCATTTAAATGCTCTGTCTTATTTACGAGTATTATGTAGGTCATTAAAATAATATATCTTAATCTTAGTTAGGTATATCAAAATATGTGCAGTTCATAAAATTATATTACATTGCCAACTTTTATATCATATATGTTACTGCAATTTGTAAGACCTGTTAACAGTCCTGTTAAAATCTCGTGTCACGATGTATGTTCGCGATAAACTCTGAAACTCCTGAACCGACTTTGATCAAACTTCATAAATATCTGTTATTAGGTCCAACTTAAAAGATAGGATAGTTTATATCTCATTTTGTTTATTATTATTATTTTTTAATTATATAATATTATTAACATAGCGCCATCTGTTGATACTTATTCAATAGAGCAATTATTTATCTGTGACTTCCATAAGGTTCTCACACGTGGCGGTTTAAAGTAATTTATCGGCTGGATTGCAAAAAAGCAACCCCAGGCGAAGCCAGGAGCGGGCCACTAGTATATCTATAGAAATTACGTGTCACATGTTTGTTCGCGATGAACTCCTAAACTACTGAACTGATTTTGATAAATTTTAATATGTGTAATTTGGTCCAACTTAAAAGATAGGATATTTTTTATTTAAAACCCGTGCGAAGCCGGGAGCGGGCCAATAGTAATATCGCGTAGCGACATCTGGTGTCATCTGGTGTCACCAGAACTTGAGACTGACTAAAATAAACGCAGTCTGCAATAAGTTCAGCTTTTCGCTGTTAGATGGCGACAGCCAATAAGCTTAAATCGCGCAATCGTTTGGTATTTGCCAAAAAGTAAATGGTAATCTGTAATTTGGTCCAACTTAAAAGATAGGATAGTTTATATAGCACCACGGGCGAAGCCGGGAGTGGGTAGCTAGTTTCCTTATATTTTCTAAGCGATTATTACAACTGTTATTATTGCTATGCTTAGTTTTGACCAACAGGATACCAGCGCAGTTGATCCGGGTTCGAATCCCGGCTGGCGCAATCGCAAGTGCGCTGTTTATTTTTTATGACATTTTTTTAAATGAAACAATGATGGTACACTTGATGGTAGGTGGCTACCGTCGCCTAAGGACACAATCAACACTAGGAGGGTTACAAGTGCGCTGCTTACCCTGCAGGAATGTGTCCTTAGTTTGTGATTTATTTAATTGTTTCTATGACTATTCCTCTGTGCTTTGTATGATAAATAATAATAAATAATTATTTGTTCAACAAGAGAGAAAAATTGCTGCGAATGCAGACTAAATCACGAACAAGACTTTAAATCACGTACCACTGCGTACCACTGTAATTGCATTTTTTTTGTGTAAAAAGAACTTAAAAAAACGGCTAAGTTAGTACAAGTTGGTAACGCCAAATTATTATAACGACAGTTACAGCGTTGTAAAGTTTCACCGCTTTTTAAAATTTTCGTACATTCGCGCGCTACTGCAATGACGTCACGCCGCGTGTGTCATGTCCGCGAACGCAACGATCCAAAGTATGTAAGTACGCAAGCGTCCACTCGCGGCATGACGTCATACGTTAGCGCGGGCGCAGTCGGAGGACGTACTTCAACGTTAAATATCTCCGTATATCTCGGTAATTTTTGAATATAGGAAAAAAATAAAAACAGATTCTTTTTTCTCGAGTTACCTATTTTTTAGATATGCTGATAGCAAAAAACATTGGCGTGACTCATTAGAACATAGTTTTAGCTCAGATTGTTACTGATTCAAATTAATGATCGGAGATTACCTACCTACTTTCTTTTGTTTCAATATCGTTGCTTCTTTTTAATAGATTAATATGTCAAATAAAATTTTATTTGCAGTTAGTTTGTGTTGTTTTATTTATTATTAAACAATACCTGCGCAACGCAATGATAGACATAATATTTGTTTTACCATTGCTATTATATATGACGGTCCATTTGATGGCAGTTGGCGACTGTCGCTTAGGTATATCGCAAGCAACGCCACAGGCGCTGCAATTGCAAGAGGTAGGGAAACGGCTGGCATCTGTTGCTCACAGCACACGTGCTGTTATTTCAAGGTGGTGTTCTGTAAAGGGATGATTACTGTTACTAGACGGGCTGTCTAGCGATACAGTTGATCAGTAAATAAAAGAACAGTATTAATTTATAATAGGTATATAATTATATTTTATTATGATTACATTGGAGCGACGTTTGTCTAATCGCATTTTTAGATTAGGCACTGCTTAGTACCACATTTACACCATTGAACTAAAAGCTAAATTAGATTTACTAAATTTACAATATACAAAAACAATCCTTTACAAAATTTGAAAAGAGCTCCGGAATTGATCGATAATATATATTTAACTAGATATCATTCATTAGTACAATAGAAAACGGCTAGAAGTCAACTGAGGTGGTTTATTTTTGAGGTTACCTGAGGTGACCGGACGACGTTAAGTAATTAAAGAAAACAGCATTTTCAAATCTCCTTTGGCGACGGTAGCCGCCAAACCATAAACTCTAAATTAAGCTTGAATGATAATATAATCTGCGCGCAGTAGTTCCACTGACCGCATCCTGCGTTTGTCTAGTTCATTTTTTCCCAACCTAAGGTCTGCGTACCATTGGAGGGCCGCAGAAAAAATAAAAAATAAAAATTATATAAAGCCAAAAAAGTGGCGCACTACGCTTCGCTGTGGCAAATGTTTATTAAATAATGAAATAATTATACATAAATACCAATTAAATATACCATAATAACTGTTTTGATGTTTTTTGTTTTCTTTTTAGGGGTCTGTTGATAAAGAGGTTGAGAAACCCTGGCCTAGTTAGCAGGCTATCGCGTACATCATGACGCCCTCAGAAAACTTTCTGCGCGCGTATTATAGTTGGCAAGGACTAGGGCATGGCTACGGATATTTGGTAATACCCATAATAGATACCTTTTTTAGTATTTGTTGTAAATAACGGTATTTTAAGAAATAAAACCGATATTCGGTATTGATAAAAAAAAGGTGTTGGCAGAATAAAAAATAGAATCAAGTGGCCAATATAATCGTCACTTCATTTTATTTTATTTAATAATATAATAATGAGTAAATTTTAAAATAATTAATTGAATTACATAATTTTTACGTAACCTTACCAAATATAATTAAGTACTTAGTACATATCAAATTTTTGTTTTTATAGATAGACAAACTGTATTATACCTAGAATTTCATAAAATTTACAAAAAAATTCATAAAATGTCATTAATAAATGAATCATTAGTAAATGACAAATTAAAAATCTTATTCTAGTCCATTTACGTCAAAATGGACAAGATCGAGTTCTGAAGCGCTTTTGGTTGGTTAGGTAATAATTATACACTTTTTTAAAGGTAATGACAAAAATAAGTTTAAACATAGGTAACATGAATTGAACATGAAAGTGTCGCCACAAATATTTCATCAAGTGATATTTTCTATTATTGCTAGTTGCGCAATATTCAATTATGACTTGAAAAATGCAATTTATGCAAGAAAATATTGTAATGTATTGTTGAGTGAACATCAGGAAGTTGATTTCAAAACAGTTCGAATTAATTATTTCATTGTCATAATAAAAATAAATCGATTTCACAAAAACACTTAATTTCGCAGGGAATATCGAAATATCGTTATTTCTATAATATATTAAAAATATCAACACCGAATCTGTACCGGTTTGTGGTAAAAGACCTCTTACACCATCTCTGAGTAAAGTGTCAAGTAGGCTAACGGCCACTTAAAGCCACCGGTAAGAAAGCGTACGAGTTTCGAGTAACATTACTCAAGGGTAATTTCAATAAAATCGAAACAAGATACTCGTAACATTTACTCGCCAATTAGCGTTACTTGAAAAGTAACTAATCAGCACTTTACTTGTACTAGTTGGTGAAAGAAGCCCTAATATATGTACCCACCGCCATACCCTAGGGCACTCTGTTTGCTTAAATTTGAAATCCATTCAGCTTTTAGTACTCGATAATAGGTAAAATAGTTCATATTAATACCTAAAACAAATAATACTTTTTAACGGTTTTGTTGGAAAAAACAACTGTAAACACGTACATTTTTTAACTTAAGCCTACGCTAAGTAAGTCCAGGCAAAAGGGCCTTCCTTGAATAGCAATAACTTCATTTTTTTTGTTTCAGTCCTAATGTAGTAGTTGTGTAATGATCACAAACATACAACAGGCGCCACATAGCCAGCCCAAACAGGAACATCTAACCAATTACATAACAATAGTAATACATATACATACTTAATATTGTACAATGAAAAGTCATATGAAAATATGTGTTGCCAGTAACAATTTTATCAATTTCTGAATACAGTGTCTAAATCAGTTCTATTTTATTTTTAAATATCGAAATAAACTTAGCAGTTTATTCACGTCTGATAAGTTCACATTCACATATGATTTACGTATATAAATATGTATATATTAATATATAAATGAAAAAGTTTTTCGAAACATTGGCAGATGAAAGCACCTACAGTTCTAGTTAAATGCTTCAGTTTACGTTTCCAGAGAAAGCTCGATATCATTATATTTAACTACGATAAATCTATGCAGACATACATATTTTTTGGTAATGGAAAATGCCTTCACTTTATCACGAACGATGATACCTCTAAAACATTATATATAAATAACTTTTATCTATAAATAAAATACTTAGTTAGTATATAAATCACAACAGTTCATAATGCACATGGTGATTTCTAGAACTCGTATAGAATCTCCAACAACATTGTCTAAGTAAGTACGTCTATGTTTTTCCAATCATTTTATTTTTATATCATATATATATATATAAGTATATATCATAGCAATCGTAACACCTTTAACCTAAATTTGTATCACATTTGAATAATCAACTAGAAAATTGTCACACAGTATAAAGTTACTTACAATTCCTTAATCTAAATGGCTACGGAGATTCGGTGCTAACGGAAACACAACCTTATAATTAACATAACGTTAATGGTGTTTTAAGTTGTCACTTAAAAGTTAAACCAACAATAAAAAAAGTTTTGAGCATTATTTGTTTTATAAAAACTCAAGAAAGATCATATTTGTTACGTAAGGAATCGGTTTTAGACAAATGTCGATAATACGAGTTGCGAGATAAATAAAAATAATACATACAAGCATTAACCTAAAGGGTCTTTTGTAAGAATCCAGGCTATTCGTTGCTGGTAATTATTTCTATAATACTAACATAGGAACCAGTTAGGAACCCGAGTATTCCGAAAGAGACCAGGAAGATATTCTTCCACATTACCCAGTTGAAACGGCCGAGCCCGTTCGGTCGGTCCCAGAAGGTGACAGTTTCGATCACAGCTGGGAAAATGAGGCCTAGGAACGAGAGGCATACGGCTCCAACCAGCGAGATAAATGGTCCCAAGTTGGGGATAGCAATAGCAATGCAAACGGTCATCACAATTATCGTAATTCTAATGCTGTATTCGGCGAAGTTCTTCTTCGATCCGAAAAAGTGGCACACGTTCTTCCAGATGATCTCCATGGGCACGTAGAACTGTAAACTGTACGTGAGGAAGATGGCGACGGCGATCATCAGCTTCACGCACTGGCCCAATCTGGCAACGATAAAAATATTTTTTTGAAACCGCTATCAGTGAAATTAAGAATCTCCAAGCGGAAGTTGAGATAACAATACTTACATTTCATCCTTCGGTAAGTTAAGCGTGATGCTCCCTTCGGTCAAGTCCCCGTAGCGCCAGTAACCGAAGAAGCCGACGGTGGCGTATAAAGATACAACGAAGAACATTCCAGTATTCAGTACTCCGGGACAGCCGATGAAGTGAGTGGGGGTTTTCATGTTGTTCTCGAGTGGCATCACAACGCCAATGCCTTCGAGAGCAAAGATAGCTGTTCCAAAGAAAATGGGCAATCGCTCCACCTCGACCATCGGCTTGCGTTCGCTCATAGGCGGTAAATCTTGAAACAGGTAATAGAAAGTGATTCCCATTCCGGCGGCGACTAAGATGTTGGCAATCATCGAGAATGGTGCCAAATACTTGAGATTGCGGATTAAGTTCATGAGAATTAGCAGCGGGAGAAGAATCGCCATGTACACCCTGACATCCCAGTGGGGCATCCACTCGTGCGATTCCGCATGATAATCCACCACTTGCTTTACATTCTTGGCCACAAAAACGATGTACACACAGCAACAGCCCAGCAGATCGATCACTAAGAACCAGTTCACCATTGCCCTGAAAATGAAACGGTAAATTATAGATCTTTATCTACCTATATTAAAGTAGCTGGCTGACCCGCTCCCAGCATCGCCCGGGGTGCAATAAAATTTTTATAATAAATGCTTACTCAATCCAGCCGATAAATTACCTTACACCATCATCTGTGATAACTTAAAATGTGTTCCATAACAAAAACTGTGAGTTCCATAAAATTCTCACAGATGACGGTGTAAGGTAATTTATAACTTCCTCATATAATAAACAAATAATTTGCAATAAAAAATACTATAAATTGATATAAAAACTATCCTATCTCCTAAGTTCGACTAAATTACACAGTTAGAAGTAGTTAGAACAAAAATGTCACATTTATTGCTAAAACCAAACTATATGCAATTTAATAGAAGGACTATTTATTATTTACAATAAAAATACTTAGAACATTCTATGAGAAAAACTAAGTCGACAATAGTATTATGTCAGACCCGTGACACATCACCTTTTTCAAAACCCGCGCGTTCACAACAAACGCGATATTACAAATTTATGCCCTCTACCGGTGCACCTTTGTATTAGTTTATTCATTATTGCTGTATGACGATCTAATGCCCTTCAGTAGTAACAGATGTCGCTACGTGTATGATGCAGCTTGTATGTCTTGCGCTTTTAGTGATTTGCAAAAACAATAATTATTTTAAGTTACCTATACATTTGTTTTGCACTATGTTTTCACTTTTGCTTACTCGAAAATATTCCAACTTGGAATAGTATCTTGAAAAAATTTAAAATGGTCCGTGGAATTAAAAAAGTAAAAAAACCAATCAACTAACAAAAGAAGTCATGGAAGAAATTATGAATGCGCTTATAACAATAAAAAAGGTAGACTAACAAAGACGAGAAATCCGAGAAATGGGGAAAAATGTGATGGTAAAAAGTTTCACTTTAATTATAACCAAAAATTTAATAGTAATATCAGTTGCATCTTAGGGTTCAACCCCAGCTGATTGGTAAGGCAGCTGATTGATAATAGGGACGTTTTACTATAATGTAAATACTGGCAATTGATAAACTTACTTGGCAAGTCTCGAGAATTTATGCATGGAAGGCGGGCCCGCCAGGAAAGCCGCTTCAGCAGTTTCAGCAAAGCCAAGCGATGGCTTCTGTATCCTTTTGCATAGCTCGTGCGAAGTTTTCACAAGGACATGGACGCAGTAGGTACAGATGCCGCCAATCAAGAATGTAGCGATGAGACCGAAGTACAAGCCAGCATTAAGGAACGCCATGGGCATAGCCAATATGCCGCTTCCGAGTGATCCTTTCAAAAGATGAATAAGAGTGTCCATGTCTCTGAAAAGACGATGTCGGACATTTAAGCATAAACATAGTGGGTACCTACTCGTAACTCGTAACTGCCATGAAGTTAGAATACTCACGATGTGGGGTGTGCGAGTTTACGGTGCTCGAATGGGTTATAGTCCTCGTCTGCCTCTATGTCACGTCCTGGTATGTCCATGAGAGGGAGGGTGGACCCAGCTTGCTGTTCCACTGGGATTTCATTTGGGTCAACTTTGTACCTGTGGAAAGTCCCCCGGAAACTGTTATAGCCAAAGTCGTAACATACTTGGACGTATCAGATAGAGTATTAATGTTGATTGGTTAGAAGTGAGTGGTATCGTTCGCCATTGTCAATTTATCACAAGGAGTTCTAACGTAGCTACAAATGTAAAGCTCATGACCGAACTGATAAATTATGTGATCGTGATATGAAGCGATTTCTAGCCAACACAGACACTGAACGCGGACCTAGCTCTTTTTATTTGCTGCTCTCCAAAAGGGCTCTCCAAAAGGGTAGAGGCCAATGTAAAGATTGAAATGTACTTGAGTAGGTAGTTGTGAGTGTGTGTGTGTGTGTGTGTGAGTATTGTGTGATACATTCGTTATGGTCTCCAAGGCAATCAATAAGATAATGTAATTTTTCACATGCGTTGCACTCTGTTAAGCCTCGGCATTTACAAAACAGTGGCCCAAACCCAAAATTTAATACAGCTTTACGTTGACTTGGATGAGAATCGTCTCAATCCGTCCACTGAGAGAGTGGACGGTTTTCTGCACGGGTGCAGGCAGTGCAGTGAGGAAGAGAAGACATAAAGCTAAATCAAATTTGTACAAATAGGCGGTTTGCGGCCAATCCCGAGCCTGAACAGAGATGGCGCACGGACGCCCACCGCTGGAGCGCTGCGCCAAGGCCCCGTCCCAGCGACGGGCACAAATATAACTAAACAAAATTGAAACCATAAAATGGAATGATGTACCGGTGTACGAGTCCATTGCAAGATGATCAAGGTCGTCGAACGACTTTGATCCGAGGTACAGCTCACGTCTTCCCGGAACGACTCCGAACTGCTTCGAGCTATAGAGCTCTGTATAAGCGAGTACTTAGCAATAAACATACAATATAAAATACCATTTTCACGGTATGGCAATTCATCAAAGAGTTATACATAACAAATCATCAACATCTCAATTGACAAATTTTCTATTCGTTATCTGATCATAATTATTTAATACTAAAGTATTCTTTTCAGTATCCTGTTGAACAAAAATGTCAAAATTATTAACATCCGTTACAAGTATTTTGACAGAAAATTGTAAAAAAAAAGTATGTATTTCGCTATTTCGCTCAACAAAAAAGGGAAAGCGGTGAGCATGCTCTTGGTTATTGACTAGAAGCGGATTTGAGGAGTTAAATTAACTTTAATGTGAAAATTACAGATCTGAATGTTTGGCAACACAATCATGGCTGTGGAAGCTCCAACAACTATCGAAACTTTATTACTTACTTGACCATCACCACATCGGATAAATCATTTTTTACACCTCTTTTCTTCGGATCATATTCCGCTATCATCGGCCGCATTTGGGGTTTCTGAAACAATCAAAGACCTCATTATCATTCTATTCTATTCTATTCATTTACTTGCATCACCATATTGAACAGCCAGGCAGCCTACTCCTCATTATCATTCGTTTTGCATTTAAACTAATTATAAACGTATTGTGAGCATATTGTGTCATTGCTTTGTACAGGTTAACAGTTGCAGATTGAAATGTGAAACGGCCTTCAAAATTTTTTTTGCTTTGTAGAGGCCAAAATTTTTCAGTGTTTTGTAAAAGTGGAATGACGCCACGATGACGTTTTCAATTGGCACATGTTGCAGGGGCTCGGTTTGGTGTTTGCGGCACGTGATGACGCGAGCACGCCATATCTATTTTGGTAGGATAAAATTAGCTTCACTCCCGTGAACGTGCGGGATGAAAGCGAAATCGGTTCAACTCTTACAGTTCTGGGAATCTCATGCCGGAATCGGGACCAACCAGCTTCCCTTTTATACTATTTAAACATGCAACAGGAATGACTCAAGTATTATTGATTTAACCCGCAAATGCTTCATTTATATAGAATTTTGTTCCCCTACAAATTATTCAGTTCTGGGTTTGAAATGGCTAATGGTGGGGTTGCGTCGTGAGGTTACCTACTCGATTTGCGACTTTAAACGCACGTAGTTAAGGATGAGAAACATTAAAGCAGTGGCCGAACGAGACCGAT
Source organism: Synanthedon andrenaeformis (assembly GCA_936446665.2). NCBI lineage: Eukaryota > Metazoa > Arthropoda > Insecta > Lepidoptera > Sesiidae > Synanthedon > Synanthedon andrenaeformis. The sequence continues at coordinate 365,492 of OW387776.2, read as the reverse complement.
TGTCTGCAAAACTGGATCGTACTGGTTCCGAGTAATAAATTGGGAAGGAACCAGTTATAGTATTCGCACGGCCGCCACACGGCCACTCGTATCCGACTATCATCCATTCAAAATGAAACAATACACGGCTCACTAGTCAGTGCCCGCGACTTTGTTCGCGTGGTAAAAAAATAAAGTGTTAAAATAATACGTATACTTAGTTATACCTATGTTAGTTATAAATTATAATAAGTGCTTTACAAAAAAAAACTCATTTGTATTATTTTATCCCGAAGTCACGGTCAAAAGCTAGTTAAAACAAATTCTCCTTCCATTACATTATGTGTTATATGTACACAAACAATTGGAATTTCGTATAGTATGTAATGAAACTCCGACACTTGGCAGTTTGCGATGATAGTAAGGCGAGAGACGAAATTGAAATTATCTTTATATTTCAAGCCGTTTACTACCTGTGAAAACCACAATGAAAATCCGTTCTATTTAGTCGGTGATTGGCGTCAACAGACAGACAAACATTTTAAAATATTTTCTTAAAAATATTTATTGAGACAGTTTGAAAGCCCCTAGGTACTAGCGTACTTTGCATTTTGATGTGCTTACTGAATATAGGTATGCAAATAAAATAATTATGTTCTGGAACAAGTTGATTCAACAATTCAGTAATGAATTGAGTGTGAATGCCTGAATAGTTAACGCGATCGTGATTATCGCCTATTCGCGATGTCTTGCAGCTCGACACAGAACAAACAAATAAGTGGTTCTAATAGTTAATGCCAACATTGATGGCACGACGCTTCTCGTTCGCTAAAAGGGTGGTCTTTTAATAACAACCATTTTATTGTGTACGTCGTCACGAACTGCTCTAATAGAAGTCGCCGGTGACGACAGCAAAGTGTCCGTTAGTACCGCAATTGCGCATCGCAATTGGCATAAGGCGATCTGCGGTGTACTTTTTATATTAGTTTGTTTGATTTGAACACGCCTCCGTGTTTACTACATAACCTACGTATATAAGATAGTTCGGAATAGATTCTTGTACCAGGCGAGTAGGAACTGGACGGAGGCGGCCACAAATCAATATCAATATTGTGCAAAAGAGTGCAACGCGGTGTGCGAAGAGCATATGCATCTAGATAAAAAGCGAAAGTCACATGCGCAGTGCAAGCAACCCTTTGTTTCAGGCGTTCGCTGAAGCCTGTCCTTCGCTGAAGGCGTGGGTCTGGATTACAGCCATCTCACGTCCCATATCGCTGCATCCCTATCGTATCAAGCTATTCGATCTCCTATGCGACTATGCGCTCCCATTAGGCTTCCTGCTATATTTGCAAAATGCTACTTAAAAGTTTGTTCCTTCTTGAAAATCTTGGGGAAATCTGCTGTCCTCGGCAAAAATGTGGGAATGGTATTCTCTAGAAAATTTTGGGTCTCGACACCACATGTACCAATTTGATTTTGAGCTCAATTTGAGCTATATTTCGAGTTGTGCTCTGGGAGAACAGAGCACCACAGGAAGTGACTGTCGTTAATTGCCCTCCGACTTGACGGTGTAAAAGAGGATTCCCCTCCCAGAGAGGGACAAACAAAAGGCATTGTTTTCGATACTTTTACTTTTGCTATTTCAGTGTTCACAATGGAAAACCATGAGAAACATTAAAATGTCTGATTTTCTCCCATAGTTTTTAAGCTAAGAGTTCTAAGTGTAAGCGAAAGACTTGAACGAAATGGTTGAGGCGTCACCTATCCCTAGATTTTAGTTTTGGAAGCGACAACACAGCACATGCGTACATTGGCTAATTTCAGATGAAGTCTAAGTATTGAGCTGAATTTTGTCCTAAAACACTAGGAGAATATAAAACAAGAGGAGTTCATGTTACAAAGTTATAAAGAATAACTTTCCGTTTTATGTTATTTTATACAGGCATTCATAATAACAAAGAAAGAAGTATACTTGAGGATTGATATATTCTGTCATCTAACTAAGCCGTGGTATATGAAGTCGCAGGGTGGCAGGGAGGAGAAAGAGTAAGATAATATTCTTAGTAAGAGTTCGAAACTATCTTCTTACATTGATAACAAAACTTTTGGATTTTCTATTCCAATTTTCTTTTTCTTTTCATTTAGTAGCCATGGTTTAGTGTTATCTATATAAATAAAAAAGAATAAATGAATTTGTAAGTGTGAAGAGAAAAAATGGAAAAAATACGATTTCAACATTTCGATTATTTTTCGACAATAGACCAGACCTGTCGGTTAAAGTAGTCAATAATAAAATTTGATGAGTTAGTTAATTTCTTTTCCCATGGTTGATTTTCGAGCAATGAGCGAAAATTGGTAAATAATAATTATAAAACGAATCGTCTCCAAAAGAAATAAAAGTTTGATTTCTCTAGTTTGGTTCGGAGGTGAATCGAAATCAATATTTTACGTTACATGTTATTGGAACAGCATAAACAAACAGAGCTCTCTTAGTCACTTTTAGCGCCTTTTTCAAACTTTCTCTGGACTACATATTTCATTTCCACTGGCTCCGTTAAACCTTGCACTATGGCATCACAATTTAACTTGTGGTGGAACTATTTGAGGGTTGCAATAGAATTAAACCTATTTTGTGGGATATCTATTTTTCTTTTAAATAAAGTCTTGGCACTAATAGACTATTTCAAAGAGCAATAAAACATAACGCCACACCCACATTCTATGTGAGTGAATTTTTTATATTTCTTTGGCAGCGAATCAAAAGAGGTGTTTGTTGTCTAAATATTATCGCGCATAATTTGCAAAAAATAAATTTAAATCTTTTTTATGCATGAGTAATAGGTTATGAGCAGTAATAGTTCCACTGAATAAATAATAATAAATAAACATACAGTAACAATATTAATTGCTTAACAATAAAGTTAGTTAGGTTAATTAGGTACTAACCGATTAGAGAGAAATTTGGACTTATATCACGTAAAATTACCTAAGAATTACTGCGCTGGTCTTTACACTGAAACCTTTTAAAAAGGTTACCACTAACACTTCTAAAATTAAAAGTCATAAACATTAGCAAAGCAATTGTTTATCTATATAATGAACAAAGACTTTTAAAGACTTGGTATTAGACTCGAATACAGACAGGGTTTTAAAATTTTTTTCTTCGTTTCAAAAAAAATCGGTTAAAAATAATATATTTAACTTATGCACTTGAAAATAAATGTCACATTTGTATATAAATATTTTTCAAAGTATGCTTGCGATAGTTTTAAATGGGAAAAACTATATATAAAGAGGTTTTAAGTTAGGCGCCCTGTAAAAAAGCTAGATTTTTGCGCATGCTCTAATTGCATCGTAAGCCTCCTTAAAAGTCTGCTACCTTGGTACTTAAAATGCAATATATGCATCCAATGTCCCACAAAGCCTGGATTTTGAATGCCTGCCTGGCGTCTGACATCTCTATGAAAACATAACATAGTAGACAGGTTTCTATATTTAGAAAGATCCGAACTACTCTACTGCACGCCTTATTAGACCAATGGTGAATAGATGAATAGATGTAGGAAGTTGGAAGTACTAACTATTTATTAACGCTAGAAAGAAGCTAGAAATGCCTAGTCAAATGTCACTTAAAAATTTAACTTGCATTCTCATACTCAAATTTGACTCTTGATGCTAAGTGGTTACCGTCGCCACTTAACACTAGGCATGAAAGTGCGTTGCTATAATACAATAATAGCCCATAATATTACGTTCACTGGTTTTCTGCGTAACGCAGTTTTTATCATTCAAATGCGGTTTGGCAACATTCTTACATGTACTGAAACATGGTATTAAAGCAATTTTCATTTAATTAATTGATAAAACACAAAGAATACGTGATTTGTTGAAATAAGCAAGAATATGTGTTCACTTTTCTAATTAAGAAACACGTAGCAATATCAATATTTAGACATAAACAAACACGTGTCACTATTATCATCATTAGATATTAATAAATGTTGCTTTAATTTAAAATATCTTAGTAAAATTGGATTTTAGATTCAGTATAATTAATTATTAACACGTATAAATTTCTTATTTTTAAAGACTAGTAATATTTAAAAAATAAACGTTGTGTTTATTGTTTTGGATCCTGTTCTTTGAAAATCTCTAGTCAATATTTTTTCCAATAACTCGTCCCATTGGCAAAGGCGTCGTGGGACAAGGTAACAACTTAGGATAATATAACAATGCACTATCAACACTCTTGTGGTTGATCAAAAGATGCATTCGAAATTTGAAACGCCATCGCACTATGGATCTAAAAATGGCTGACTGAATAGGTACTTATAATGTATGGCGCATTCATTTACCTAATAATGTCCTAATACAATGCAAAAGTGAGTGTTAGTTCTTTTGTTACGTTTTCAGGCACGTTTTGCATACACGTTATCAGACACAAAAAAGGACATAGGGTATTTTTCATCCACAAAAAAGTGCTGCTCCCGAGGGATCATCTATAAATAGAAATAAAGATTTATTAAACACCCTAGCAAAAAAATCGCTGGCAAAAGTAGGTTAAAATATAATTAGGAATAGATGGAAATAATCTAGTCTGAGTTATACAGATAATATTGGTACGCTTTTTCATCTGTATGTACACTGAATCTGATGATTTTTATGTGCAGGCGCAAAAATGGTGAGTTTAGTTCTTGTTTTATTTATTAGTTACTTAACTGTACTCGTTTAATTGAAAAGTAAACAATAATTTTAGGTGAATGAGAAGTTTGGACGGGAGTCAAGAATCGAGTGTATCTAAATTTGTAGTTTGATGTTTAGTTAGTAAAGTCGTTGCCAAAATGTTCTCCGTTAGAATCCCCATGTCATTAGGAGCAAATCGTGTTTTCGTTTTAGGCTTGTCACTACGTGTGAAGGTTGTCAGATAAATTATCGTTTGAAAATAGATTGTGCCTGTTAGGCCGCGTTCTACTGGAATCATAGATTTAGCAGTAATAACTCTCCAGCAGTAGGATATCTTAATTAACTATAATATGTGAAGGGCACCCAACTTGAAAAAATTCACCTATTTGTAAGAATTCTTTCACTATTAGTTAAGGACATTGTTCCAGGTGGACATAGGCTATATATCTTATCCACACTAACATGTATTATAAACCCGAAAGTGAGTTTGTTTGTTTCACGCCTTAACTACTTGACAGATCATCTTGTAATTTTGCATTCACGGTGAGGTGACAGGGAATCAGAAAGAACATAGGGTATACATTTCATCTAAAAAAAATACTGTTCCCGAGATATTTAAAAATTTCAACGCTTAACAAAAATGTAGCAAATATTGAATAAATATTTCAACACCTAAGAAAAAGGGACGCCTAAGAAGTCGTTGGCAAAAGCTACAGTCTATATTAAAGTAGGTTTGTTTGTTGCGTTTTCAAATTTGAATTCAACTATTTTCTTATTAAATTTGCCATAGTTTCAGCTTAATCTCTGGGAAAAGACAAAGGTTTTTTTTTTATAAGCCTCTAAGGCTTAATAAATGAATAATTAAACTAGGTACTAGCTGGTGCCTACAACTTCGTACTTATCAGGATAAAAAGTATCCCATAAGTTCATCCTAAATAATCATCAACATATAAGTGAAAACCGCATTTTAATCGGTTAAGCCGATTCTGAGATTAGCGTGCTTAAAAACAAACAGACATACACTAAAAACTATTTTTTCGGTAACGTAAGTACAACGTGTACAAATTGATTTTTTGAAAAAATATTTAATGTACATACTGAAATGACTCATTTACGATTTTATTATTTAACTAGCTGTTGCACGCGACTTCGCACGCTTAACTTTTTAAAATATATTGCCTATGTTACTCCTGATAATATAGCTTTCTATATGTGAAAGAATTTTTAAAATCGGTCCTGTAGTTTTTGAGTTTATTCATCACTAGCTGGTGCCCACGACTTCGTCCGCGTTGAAAAATATTAAGTAGCCTATCCTGTGTCCCGTACGTCCAAATGATTATCTACCAAGTTTCATGAAAATCAGTTAATTCGTTTCAGAGTAGTGACGCGGGCGAGGTGGCGGGCGAAAGCTAGTGTTGATATAAACAGTTTGAACGAGCGTTCGTTTATGTGGCACTCCCTCCGATTGATTTGAGCTGAGTGCTCGGTCTGTACGAGCCCTGAGGGAACAATGGCATGTCACGGCGTCTGATCTTATGACCTTGGCGCACCGGAAGCCACCACTTATGGTTCTGCGACAGATTTATCATCAAATTAATTCCGCATAAACGAGAAGTAATTACGACTACTTACCTATATCAGTGTCCTATTAAACTACCTGTCTATTATAATGCCACTGGTTTTTTTTTTACCTCCTAGATGCTCTATTATTATTTCTTTATTGTTCTTTCACAGAATAAGTAGTACTACAAGCAGGTTCTTTACTGTCTGTCTCGCTATGTTCAAACAATATTATATAATGTGAAGTTTGTATACTATTTATTATCTGATGAACTAATATCCAGGCAGTGTGTATCAAGACTGATTCTGATCGGTCAAATATAAAATGTTAGACGTGATGTGATTTACTTAGCTTTTATACCAAAGATCGTTTTGAAGATTCACAAAATCAAAGTAAATCTATCTATCTTCACTGTAACTAAGTTAAAAGTGACTTTAACTTAATATAATTCGGGTTTAAAGAAGGCAACATTATTCAAATACATATTAATAATGATAGGTCCACTCAAAGATGTCCGACTCGATATAAGTTAAACCGATTCATTGAACAATTGAAGGTTATGCCCGAATATGGCTCCTCATTATTATGTCAGTTTCGCTTATATGATGTTTTCACACTTGATGACTTGGTACCTCTACTGAGCATTACCATAAAGTATAACATACACACACACTTACATATTTTTCTTCTACAGATAGTTTTAATTTAGCCTAAGTTTTGAATGCGGTATGGAAGAGTCTCCTGTACTTGTACCTAGGTTTAAGATAAAGAAATAAACTATTTGTATAATAAGACTAACATTATGTTGAAAATATCGCTCTAAAATATTCAATATTTTGAGATCGTAAATATAACTTTTGGAAACGAATCAAATTATATATAAAATGGCTTTATTAAGATTCATTCAATTCATTCATTATATATCTAATCTTAGACAACAAAAAGTAATGTTTTTACTATGTTATCTTTTAGTTAGTATGTATAATACATTATATTATAAATTAAAAGTTTATTTACTAGGCAATTTATGTTTTTATGTTAAGGTGATCAGACATGCTGACGGTCCACTTGAGAGTAGGGGCTACCGTCGCCAATAACGTAAACAAAACAACATGCTTCAAGTGGGGTGCCGACTATAGTAAGATTGAAGATGAGAAATACTTAAAACATAAACATAGCTGTTGTAAACACCATGAGTTAGATTACTTTCAGAAGATGAAGTAGCCTTGTTATCTTGTAAACGATGTGTTTATGCATTAAGATTGTCGCTTAGTTAAACTAATCAATCATTTTTGCTTATTTGAGAAAGCCAAGTTAAGGCGTAGAATAGTGTTTAAAAACATCTTGATATTTATAAAAACACTAGCTGACCCCGCAAACATTGTTTTGACAAAAAAAAAATATTTTTTTGGGGTATAAAAATAGTTTACAACCTCAGACCTACCAAAAACACAAAAAAATCCATAAAAATCAGTCAAGCCGTTTCGGAGGAGTTTTGTTACATACACTGTGACACGATAGTCTTTTCTATAATATAAAAATGAATCCCTAAATGTGTTGCTAAGCGCAAAACTCGAGAACGGCTGGGCCGATTTTAATTCTGTCTTCACTCATGGATAGAAGGATAATCAGGGAAGGTTTTTACGTAAAAAAAATGCACCCCGGGCGAAGCCGGGAGCGGACCGCTACTTTTATATATAAGATAAGAAGATTAAGGCGTGGACTTATTGAATATTTTTATAGTAGATTGTTAATAGTGGACCGTTTAGATTAATGCTAATCAAAAATTCAATAAACTTCACAACGATTAGGTACATTTCGCGGAAACTATGGCGCCTGTTAAATAATGTAGATTTTTTTTATCGGGAACTGCTGATTCGATACAATAATGTTGGCATTGGTACTTCCTGAATATTGCGATCGCGTCACAAAAGCAAGGCCGTTCGGTAAATTGTAATCAATGATCAATGGGAGACGAGCTCTAGTTGCGAATGGACTCTTCCAATTATCTTTATACACTTTTCAATAACAAAAAAATTTATTTACACCACTTTAAAACAGAGTAGTTAATATGTTAAAGTGATTGACAAACAGTCAAATCTATACACACATTAATTATGTAAACTTTTCTATTTAGTGTGTAGATACATATGTTTTTTCTCTAAAGTTATTTGGTTACATATGTAATTTTTTAAAATAATATCTGTAATAAACAAATAATTATACTACTTTTATTTTATCCAAAATAATGTAGGTTTTTTAACGATAAAATTAATAAATGAATAAAATAGCTTCCTTTATACTTCTTGTATAAAAAACGTTTTACATATAAATATATACAAAACAAGTTTCTGCACAAAAATCTATCGCTTAAGCGGTTTTGCCGTCAGAAACTATTTTTAATTATCATGAATATAAATGAAGTGAAACCAACTTCCCGAAAAATCGAAAGGAAAACATGTCTAGAGACGAGACAGTGTCTGGTGTCGGTTGGTAGATTATGAAAGAGAATGTAAGGCCATCTCTCCCCCCTCCTGACGTAATGCCACCCCGATCAGGCGCCAAGCGTAGCTCCGAAGGAGGTCACCCCCTCCCACGTGGTCCCAAGTCCTCTCTCCATTGAAGGAAAGCAGTTGCCAAAAACAAACGCGACGCTTCCATCCATCATGGCACACCTACAACGAGAGCTCTTTGTTCATTTATAAGCAGTTTCTTATGAATGGTGCAATTAGTTATTTAGAATCAACTTATGTCATAAGTAATAGATATCAACTCAAACTCTATTCCCCGATTTTGTTATAATCACATCTGAATTGGCGAACTGTAGGAATAGAATGTTGATACTGTACGAATGTGTATCGCATGATCTATCTATAATATATATAAAAATGAATCCCTAAATGTGTTGCTAAGTGCAAAACTCGAGAACAGATGGGCCAATTTTAATTCTGTCTTCACTCATGGATAGAGGGATAATCAGGGAAGGTTTTTAGGTAAAAAAAAATGCACCCCGGGCGAAGCCGGGAGCGGACAGCTAGTTGGTTATAAAACAGAATATCAGTGACTGAGATTTTTCAATATTTCTTGAACCCTCCGATAAACTGGAGGGATATAAAAAAAGCCGAGTTCAAGCCATCAATTATGAAGAATGTCTGCGTAGCCGGAATATTCTTTTTTACGGCATTGGCAACCCTGATTATATTGGTCAGGGACTCGGCGCGTCGTTGTGTAAGGGTGCGTTATCGCTATAAGCCTTAGTCGGTGCACTTGCAATTATCCGCGACTTTTACTACGGGGGATGAAAGAGGGATGGAATTAAATCGTACTGCTTTATATTGTAGCATTGTAGCAATTTTCATTTGCTTTTGTGCAATATAATAAGAAATAGTTATTATCTTATGTAAGTTATAGAAAGTTTTCTTAAATTTCCTATGAACATACAGTTAGTGTAATGATTTCTTTACATTAAATATCGAGTGACTGTGAGATACCACTTACATATAGCTGGAACAGCTGGCTTTTGCAGCACAGATATTGAAATTATATTATGGTTATGACATTGGACCACACGATTCTTTGAAATGATCTGCTTGATAAACTACTTATACATGGATCTAATAAATATTTTATATTTATTACCTTTTCACAATTGAAAAAACGCTAGTAGTAAACTACTTTCTATTTATACAAGAATCGAATCAATTCGCTAAATTTCACATTTCACAGTGAAAATAACAAGTGAACCGAAACATTTATCCCCGGTTAAGGTTCTAGTTATCGTTTTCCCGTCCGATAATCGGATAATGAATAATCACACAACGAACTACAAAACCCTGCACATCAAGACCAGTAAATACTACAGTTTATTTACAAAGATGGCATAGCGAGGAATCGAACCCGAGATCACTGAGTCAGAGCGTCTTTGTCACTTGACCAAAGGCTAATGAAAATTATGACAATGTTTCAATAAAAAAATATTAATCTCTAAATTCAAATTAATTCTGACTTAATAAATAATTTAAACTTTATGCTAATTGGTAACATAAGAACAAAATATGACAGTTCACTTGATGGAGGGTACAAAATTAGATCAGCTAAGAGAACATTGTTCCAATAAAGTCCGACACTAATGTACCCTGATACTTACTGTTTTATTAGCAAGAGCACTCATAATAAGATTATGAGTCCATCGAAGGACCGACGACCTGTAACACCATTCTGTTACGTGAACGTTTACAGGATGCTTTAACATTCTATTCTATTGCCACTACGCGTACATTACTTAGATATGTGAAATTCAAATACTTAGATATGTAAAATATTCTTGGTCATGCACATAAGCTCTAACTAACTGCATTTATCGTCACGCTCATATTTTCTTATCGGCCGATAAGAAAACGTGTGAAACTGCTTATTTCAAACTGTTAAATGCACGTTCAACTCTTTTGTACTTTCTGTCTAACAGAAAAAACATAAATCAAGTCGACTTTAGCAGGTAGGTAGGTCTATGATAGGAAATCTAAAGATAAAGTTGCGAGTTAAATAAGTTTTCCTCCATCGTTTTATTATTATCTTCTAAAATGAATCCCTAAATGTGTTGCTAAGCGCTAAACTCGAGAACAGGTGGACCGATTTTAATTCTGTCTTCACTCATGGATAGAGGGATAACCAGGGAAGGTTTTCGCGTAAAAAAAAATGCAACCCGGGCGAAGTCGGGAGCGGGTCGCTAGTTTATTATAAAAACCTACGGCACCATTAATTTCGACAATACATATACCTATGTACATGTTTTTTTTATATATCACAAAGCATATCGTCAGATGCAGGTTTCATTTTATAATTTACCATAATAACATAGAACATTTAATTGAAAAGAATATTACAATTATTCTGGGAGTGAGTAAATTGTCATAACCTGTAGTTTATAAGTAAGTTTTAAAACTAAAATTATATACAGTAGTGTAGCTTGTCCTAGATTGGCCCTGTATCAAAATTTGTCGAAGGGCCCTTTTACCGGATTGTGATGAAGCCCAAATGGAGAGTAAAGATTTTTCAGACGAAATACAAATTTAGACTAAACTCTTAAATGCTTAACTAGCTTAGCGTAATACCTAATAATTTAAGTGCTATTGTGCTATACTAATATTTTTAGTGCCTACTAAATATCGTACTAGGTTATTGATGTGAGTCTGTACGACCTGACCGTCGGCGTACGATTACGGTTACAGACTATCATGTTAACCCTAAACTGTCTATTAAAAGTTTTATTAAGAATGACACTGAGCGTATTTACAAGGCCAACATTTAATTTTTCCTTTTAGTGATTTGATCTATTCGATATTTTTAAATTTCATACTACAATCTCATTATTTATGAGAGAATATCTGTCCGTGGCCATGTGTTTATCATGAATACTCAATTATACAATCGAGGATTTTAGATCTCTATGACTATAACATACGAAATTTGGTATATATATATTAAGGTATACTAAACACTAAGAAAGAAAGTATTTATTCAATGCACGTAACACAAGACACAAACATAATACAAAAACCACAAGACAGAACTTAATAATAAAGCAGGTAGGTAAAAGATGTAGTAAAAGAGTAGAGAAGATGTTTTACATGCGTAAAGAAGTATCTTTTAGGTAGACCTATAAAGTAAAATTCAAAGTACTCGTATTCTTCCTAAGTAAGTTTAAGTTGACATTTGCTTGCACCAGGCCAGTTAATATAAGTCATGCCAAAATTTCATTTCCAACGTCTGTCAGTTTTAGTTCTTTAGTTTCAAAAGGTACTAAGAATGAATTTGAAAACTGGCGAAGGTTTTCATACCCCAACTTTACATTTTTATTATATCCGAACATTCTTTTATTTGACATAATAAATCATTTGTTATCACATACTTTATGTATTTATTAGTACCTGCCGGTGATATACATAATGCTCAAACACCTTGCAAGGGCATAACGAAATAATATTAGTTTTAAATTCAAGCTTTCAGAATTATTTCAATTTGCGTCGTCCTATTATTATAGTCCGATTCTTTAATCGGAGCAACAGGAAAAAAGTTCGGACCACGCGGTCTCAGGGCATTATAGTTTTATATGATTATTGTAAACTATGTTCGGTAAAAATCAATATAAAACTTGTGACCAAAGAACTAAAGAATTAGTAGCATGTGTGCAAAATAATTATACCATATAATTAATCGTGACAGAAAATAGAGGACCTTCACTCAACCATAAGTGGTAAACTTATTTGTTTAAAATCTTATAAATTAAGTTGAATTTTGTAATATCAGGATGAATTTTATACTCCTGTTCCCCCTTGTCCTCTGAGTTTTAAGCATTAGAACCATACACTAAATCAAGTAAAGAATTTTTTTGAATAAAACAAGTAAATTCAAATTTGCCGTTTTTATTTCAAAAATGCTAACAATATTCGTGTGCACTAAATATCCACTAAATGGAACGTAATCCATAAATAAATAATATTTTAATAAATAATATTATTTTTAATACAAAATAATATTATTTTTCCTCTAAGCCGTGCGTTATATCGGATAATTAGTGTATGAATTCAGTGTTCTTATACTTAGTACCTAGTAAACAAGAAATAGCAGGAAAATATTAAATATTGAATTCATTGGTTTCAATTAAAATCTGCATTATTTTAGAAATCATAGTGAATATATCTCGTCAATTGTATCTTATAAAATGGAAATTCCAGAAAAATCTTTTTCCTCATAATTAGCTTACTTGTCTTAATGATGAATGCATAAAAATGCCTTTTTAGTTCCTTGCCGACCAGTCGTTGAAAAATCCAAGCAGAATGTAGCAGACTTATGGAACATTTCTCAATCTACTACAACTAACAAACTGGATACCAAAAGAAGCTTGGATGGAGTTTCCATGAGGACTTACACTGATCCACTGAAGTGATAATAATGTCTGAACGATAACTTGGTTGAAAACCGTAGACGCTTCATCATCAAGCCACTATTTCCTCACCTCCACAGTTGCTCACTCGATTGTTTTCAAAATATTAATTTTACTTTCTACTGTTAATAAAATTAATGCGAATGAAACAGGTGATGGAATAAATAACCAGATTTGATTAATAGGAAAGGCGTCTACCACTTGCTCCGATCTTTGCATATATATCTCTCTTTGGGGTACTTCAAATAAATTCTCAGAATTGCCCAGAAATCTGTGATGTTTGACTAAAATAATGGCAAAATGGACTATATCCTATTCTTCATCCGTACCCGTTTTTCTTTTTCTCTTAGTATATCAACCGTCGTTTGTTGTTGTTTGTTTGTTAGTTTATAATTTTAAGAAAATATACAGCTTGTGTTATTTTGTGTTTGCTTTGTGAAAAGCATACAATCATTGTAACTAGATAATTTTCCAATCGAGTCTCGAGTTCAGTTTTTATCCTACAAAAGTCTCCATAATTATCTAAAGTGCCTAAAGAAGCATATAATATTTTCATTTGCCTCTGAACTAATCGAGAATTTAAGCTATATACAGGGTGTGGCCTGTAATAAAAGCAATAACTGTACATTAATACAAATAAAAAATACAAATTGTTTCTCTTTAAACTTAATATATATTAGTTTATATATCAGTTAGTATTGTTGTTTGAAATTTATACAAGTAAATACGCTTGAAAAACGAAAGTACGAAATACGAAAGTAGTTTTACCACTTTTGTTAGTTATTTTGTATTTTTAACATCGAGATTATACTCTTGTAAACAAACAATGGTATTTGAGCAGGTATTTGTCTTATGGGAACGGCGATAGAAATTTGAGGAGTTTCCACACAATGGCGGATCATTCGATTGCGATGAATTGTTACGTGAACGCGATTATAAACTAACATCGGACAATAGCGTGTATTTATAAACTGGGTATGTTGACACACGCTATGGCTGTAGGTACTTCGTTTGATCCGCTTCGAACTGGTATCACTATCCGAATATCTAAATACACTTGCTGTGTAAGCTCCAAATCGATTTCATTTATGCCTTATATGTACATCACAAGTGGCCCGTCCCCGGCTTCGCACGAATGAAATTTTTATCTGCAAATTATATATATCCCCCTTCCCGGAGAAAGACAGACGCGATTATTTTCGATAAACAATTTATTAGAAAATGAAATTAAAAAATTTAACAATTTTTTTTACTCAAAAGATACTGATTTATTGCATACCAAAATCAGTTTTGAGCTGAATACCTAAAAACTATAATTTTAACTAAAACGCGCGGAGAGTTTAGTTGAAAGTTGCATAATGCCAAAAAAATCCGATGACTAAAAAACGGTTTGCATAACCGAAATAGTGTTATGAGTGTAACAAATAAACATACAAAAAATTATATATTTCCTCTATGTAATATTAGTGTATATTACAATTTATAGATAATATTCTAGGAAGCCAGTTACAAGTATATATATGATACTTTATCAAGTATAATTATGCTTCATAGGATTGCTCAATATAGCTAAGTTTAAGTTTTTTTTTTAAATATTGTTACACATAATTGTATGATTAGTGTAAGGCTCGTAAAACCTTTCACAGTCAATTGAGTGATCCCGAGTATCAAGGTTTAACTTGATATAATACTTGTAGAAGACTATCAACTTCAGTGAGCTATAGTCAACTTGACTGTTACCATGGGAACACCAAATATTTTTGCAGTTACATAAATTTCCTTTCCTATTTATTTATTTATATATATTGCTTTCTTATTGTCACGTTTCAATTTTATAAAAACAATTTATCTATACTCTTAATTCAGTTATTAAATTTGATCACGTTGCCACGTGCGTTTCTTTAAATATAATTTCCTTATCAACTCTGGTTAATATAAGAGAAACACTCCTACGTGTCTATATTGCTTCTTTGTGGACGGCTCCATCTGCTTACTAAGCTAATTTCTTAAACATACATTTCATCCTGGCTTTTCTTTGTTAATATAATGTACGAAAGATCGTACAATTAGTTTACAAACAAATACAGTTTTATTAACATAAAATTTTTACTTATAAAATATAAATAAATTTTTAATAATTAAATATAATTAAATATATATATGAAAATCGCATCTGTCAACCCGGGCATTATTTAAATTGACAAACAAACAATTTTTTATTTTATTTTATTTATCTGCCTTAAACATGGTAGTACAAATAAGTTACAAAAGGAACATCATGTTTCGCCTTTTTATCGTAGGCTTGCAAAAATTCATTTAACGAGAGTTCAACATGGTTATTAGTATGATAATGATTATGTAAAAACATCAACATGACAAACAAATTAATCTGGCGCGTGCTCATTATGAGAATGAATCTGCTGTAATATTTATAGAAAAACCAAGTATGTAGGTAAATTATGAAGACGGACATACATAAAGAAAAAAGAAAACTGCATTAATATTATGAAAAAGTTCTGTCTTTAGAGATCCTTAAGTGACTTAAGCCTTAAGGCTAGCTGGCCAAATAGGTTTCACAGTTTTGAATTCTTTGCAACATGGGGAAAACTCAAAATATAACATAAACCTACCCTTACCTAAAAAATTTAGGAGTTTATTGAACAAACACACGTACAGAATAATTTTATTACATTGCTATTATTTGCACTAAAAACGTTATAACATGCATGTATATGAGGCTCGGGACGATTAGTGATAAGGCCCACGAGTGGGCGACATTCGGGAGCGGTCAGCCTGTACGCGAACGTCATGCTTTGACTTGCTTTTTATCATGCAACCGTACCCGGTATCGACGTTGATTAGTTTTAATTAAAAACACACAATTCCGACTATTTTCAATTCAAAACTCATACGTTGTTTTCCTCATATTTTTACTGTTGACCCGCGATTTCGTGCGCGTTTATAAAATGAGAACATCTGAGAAAGTATATGAGTATTATCTTTATCGCTGTGACGATGGTTGCACCGCTACTGTAAATTTTTTTATATTTATTGACGCTCGCTCGGGAACAAAACCTTTTTCCAGCTAATAAACTATCTGTGTGCTAAATTTCATTGAAATCCGTTCAGCCGTTTTTGCGTTATTGAGGAACAAACATCCAAATACACAAAAATACAAAGTATAATTGATAATATTATTAGGACAGGACACTATGATTTGGATTATGTACATTTCCTGAATTTCCCCCCTTACAGAAGGGAGAGGAGGGGGGGGGGGTCGCTACGAACAGACCTACACTGAAATAAAGTTAGCAGCGTTTTATGTATGTACACTTGCTGATAAGATAAGTAAGCATTGATTCTTTCCCAGAGTATAAGTATTCTGATGCGATTTTAGCTGAGATAAAATAGTTAAATGACCTAAAATAGTTATTATATAATAAAGGGCAGAATTAGGCTAATATTTTTTTAGAAGCACTTCAAAGTAGTAAGGGCAATAATGAGTCCTAGTAAGAAATGTACTAATCTAAGAATTTCTAAGAAACTTATGAGTTCAACAGAATGTCTCTGAATAACGAAAAATCTCATAACAGAAAAGACTAAGACTATGAATTTAGACCAGAAAAGACTTAGAAAGTGATATTAGCTAGCCTTAGGGCCTCTTTCATCATCTCTGAGTAAAGTGTCAAGTAGGCTAACCGCCATTTGAAGTCACCGGTAAGAAAGCGTACGAGTTTCACCATCTTCGAGTAGCATTACTCAAGGGTAATTTCAATGAAATTGACACATACGAAGATACTCGTAACATTGACACGCCAATTAGTGCTACTTGACAAGTAACTAATCAACACTTTACTTGTAGTTGGTGAAAGAGGCCCTTAGCCAACAATTTTGTTTCGTATTGTATATTTTGTAATATCTTTGTAAATCATTTTGAAAGAGCACTAATTATTTTTATCTTTTATAATGAAGAATAAAAATATTATATAAGAAATATTAACCAAATGACACAATTGAGAATTGATAAGTTAAAACACAATAAGTAATACTAATCCTAATGCGGAAGTTTCTGACTCTTACTCTTACACTTTCACGCAAAAACATATACTTAAGTTTAATTCTGAAAAAATGTCAGATTCCCGAGGGATCGTCTAAAAATACAGAAATTAGGCGCCACCGTCGTCATAGCGATAAAGATATTATATTCTTGAGTTATATTTTTCATTGTTCAACGCGGACGAAGTCACGGGCATCAAGCTAATAAAACATAGTATGTATGTATTAATTTGAAGAATATCTATTGTACCTTAAAAATATTACTTCTTCTAAACCTCGGTAAAGATTTTACTTAATGAGTGTTCATTGTGTTAATCCAAAAGGTGGTAATATGTGGCAACCCTTAAATCAACCCTTTGTTAATTGTAATGTTGTGTTGAAGATAACAAATTGGTGTTATAATTGTTGACTTATCTATGAAATGCGATAGGTGAGGTCACCTACTATTAGAACTCGTCATTAGTATTTCAAGAGCAAGCAAAACAATCGCCAGGTGAAAGTGGCGTGCCTAATTCTCAATGCTGAACTGAACTACCCACTGCTAACACTAAGTTTTTTTTTATTGCAACACTGCACACGTGTAATTTACTATAAAAAAAATCCTACTGTTATAAATGCGAAAGTTTGTGAAGATTTTATTCTTTCACGCATAAACATCGACGGATTTGGATTAACATATAACACTTTTTATCTTGGAAAAATATTACGATTATTTATTTTATTTTATTTATTTTTAAGTGCCACCTCAAGTTCTAGTTGCAAATATTAAACTTTAAAACGTCTAATTGCACTGTACTATTTAGAATTATTATTCATTGCAAAGAATAACTAGATTTAACAAGAACTTTGTTTATTAGGACTAAGGATTTTATAGTAAAACATATCTATTAATTCGTTAATTTATGGCATATATTTTATGAGCATAAAAATCTATTATATGTAGCTAGTATATCAAATACCGTTTTCAAAATATCATGTATTTTATATTTTAAATATTTTGTATTGCAGGTGATTTTTATGGGGAATCTTCGACCATTTCTGCACAAGTGTGTGAGTTCACAAAAAAAAAATGAACGAATAGAGTGCAAAAGCGCTTGAACTGTTGGCCCCCATAACACAATAGCGACAAACAAAGCTGGCGCCATCATAAATAACAATTCTTTTTTTTTACTAGTTACCGGTGACTTCTGGAATTTTCTGTAGAGGAACAGCCGCGGTGCGACCGTGTTTTGGTTGTATTGTATAGAGTGCGAATCTCGCGAGAGGGTGACAAAAAACGGTCCGTACAATAAGCTCTAGCGGAGAAGTTAGGTTGATTTGGAGAACCCCTTTTGGAATGATTTGGGTGTGGGAGTGTGGGAGCGCAATGCGCAAGCGCAGTCGGCATGTGAGCGGTATTCGGCGCGCGGTGGGAGGCCGCGGGCGGAGGGGAGCGAGGCCGGCGCGACGCTGAGCGCACACCGCTGTCTTGTCTGTGGAAATTTCCATTGACTGATATAGCGAAGCTGTCTGCGTCTGCGACTGCGAGCCGGTTCTCTTTTATTCACTACACCGAACGCGCATATCGCTTGTCACACACACTTTATGCTAGTTAATATACGGTACCTATACTCTTCATTGCTTTCAATACTAAGGTCAATGCAAAGGGAACCCCTGGGTAACTAATAAGATGTATTTATCTTTTGAGCTTAATGTTATTATTGTAATAATTACTCAAAACATTTACAGTACAAAAAAGAATAACGTATAATTTCCTGCCTAAACAAACAGTCTAATACTTGAACCAAGGTCGGTAATGACGTTCACCAAAAACAGAATTTAAAGATTTTTTGTAGAAATGCAATATGATTTTCAAGACATATAACTTTCTAACTGTGAGCAGGTGGCAAAGGTTAAATCTGTAGTTAAGTATATATCTGTATGGCTTTAAAGCGCATTAAACTCTCATAAAGAGACTTAGCTCTTTCAAGATTTCTACCAAACCAAATCAAACAGGTACACAATCCAACTTACTAATAATATAAATGTGAAAGTAACTCAGTCTGTCTGTCTGTCTTTTACCTTTTTACGCCTTAACTATTCAATCTATCACCATGATATTTTGCAACACAGGGTACCTATTATCCAGAAAAAGAATTGTTCCGGAGGGATCATCTAAATTAAAATAAAAAAAATAACACCTGACCAAAGCGTTACAGCAACAAGAGGTCAAGTTTATTTTACAATGCGTAGTCGCGGGCATAAGCTAGTAGTAATAAATAAATATGTAGGTCCCTATTGTAGGCTTCAAGTAGCTATCTGCTGCTGACACATACCTCCAAAACTAAATTATAAATGAAATAAATTGTTGCTAAAATTGTTGCTAAGCGCAAAACTCGAATACGCCTAGTAGCTACAATTCTGGTGCGATTTTTTTCAAGATGAAGAGAAAAATTAGAAAAAAAAAGATATTCGTGAGAAGCCAAGGGCGGTTCGCTAGTCTATATAAATAAAAAAGAATCGCTGAATGTGTTGCTCAGCGCCAAACTCAAGAACGGCTGAACGGGTTGAACCAATTCGGCATAATTCTTATGACGATATTTTGGAAAAATTGCCCGACTTTTTAAAATTACTCATTAGCTGTCATACAATAACTAACATCTGTCAGGTCCACTAGTTTAGTATGTGTTACATACCGTCAACGGGGTTAATTTGACGGGTTTTAGGGTCTTTTTTTGTTCCTACGACGCGTTTCTGCGATATTTGATATTTTTTTATCTCTATAGTACAATCTAATATTTGTAGGTATCACAGTTACCCTGTTTTTGGGACTATTGAGGGGCTATTTTGACATAGCATTGAAATGCACTGCAAGTCAAAGTAATCGCTTAAAAGCTTACTTTAATAACCTTTCTACAAAAATAAGAATTTTCATTTGAGTGAAAATAATAAAAAAGGCCAAAATAATCAACATTCAAATAGAGATTCTTACAGTAATAACAAACAATTAAAGTATTCAGTTACTTACATTAAAGTACTGAGTGAGTACTTGCTACATTTTTTTTAATTATTAAAAGTAAACGAATCACAAAGTAAACAACCACAGAGATGATCCAAACGAAAAATAATCAGCTAAACTTAACTTTGTCTTCTATTAAATAATTATTATCACGAGTATTACAATCACAGCGATTAAATAATAAAAGTCATCTAAATCCGTCGGATTCCTCACAAACTTCACACTCAAAGATCGGATTTTTGGATCTGTTACAGATTCCGCACACCCATTCATTGCGAAGCCGATAGAAACGATAGTCGCATTTGCATATAGAACATAAGTTCGAATTATCCTTCTTTGCCAGCTCAATCAATGGAACTTATAAAGACACCAACAGACCTGTTTTATCTGTGTGTCTGTCAATGTTCCCCTGGAAGTCAAAGTAACCACGTTTGACGGTAGGTAAGTTCTTGGTTGTGGCACATCAGACTGATCCAACATTAGATATTATTACATTTATCAGATTCACTTAAGTAACCTTATGTCTTTAGGAAACTAATACTGTGAAGAAGCATTAGAGTAAGTTACCTTAAGTTAGGTAAGTAAACAAACGCAGGAAGTAAGCTTATATGAGGTGTAGTCTAAGTGTTACGGTGAATAGTAGAACGTTCAAGTATCGTGTGTCTTTTGTATCTTTTATATCAGAAATCTTGTCATCGTTGTCATTGTCTTTTATATCAAATCAAATCAAATCAAAATCAAAATATTTATTTATCAATTAGGTTTCTCACGAAACTCTTATGATCGTCATTATAAATTTAAATTTACTATTTACTAGGGTTTCGGAAAAAAAGCCAAGATGACGATCCTGAGAAGAAACCCCGAAAGAAACTCAGGATACTATTCTTTTTGTCATCTTTAAAATATAAAAATTACAATTATGTACACTTAATACAAACATAAAGTTCATATACAATACTAAGCAAAACATAGCAAAACATCAGAAGATTACCTACATAGGTACATAGGTACAATGAACAATTACGTTTCTCAATACCAAAAAGTGTCCATATGAAGTCATTATACCAATATTTATACTAGCATGTACAATGTACATACAACCTACTCGTACCTTGGATTTTTTAATATTAGTCACTTCCCAATAGGATTTTCCGAGAATGGAAAATTTTAATATATTATTTTTCACATTATTAATTTATTAAACAAATAAATAATAATTATCATTGTATTCAACTAATGCTTTGGCATCCAAATGCGTCATTCTCTGACGTTGAAAAGCGATTTTGTTTTTGAATTTTGAATTTTGAATCAAGGTAATTTTTGGTAATAAAATCACAAAATATAAAATTTTAATACATATAAAAAAATGTACACGGTCGTGGTACAAATGTTACTAAGATCAAAGAGTGTTTATAGATTTTTTGTCTGTGTGTCTGTGTGTTTGTGCATCTCAGAAGCGGCTTAACAAATTTTGATGAATTTTGGTACAGAGATAGTTATTACCTGAATCAACATAATAGGATACTTTTTATGGTGGAAAAATGTTAGGTTCCCGAGGGACCGTCTAAAAATATATAAAATGCACGCCACTGTCGTTACAGCGATAAAGATGTAAGGCTTTATTTAGGTATTTTATTCATCATTTTTCACCGCAGACGAAGTCGCGGGCACCACAGCTAGTTAGAAATATATTTCTCTCCTCTATTTTAAATTTTACAAATGGTTTATACCCCTTTTCTAAATGTTTCTTTAGAATAACCTTTTCTAAACCAACGTTTACATAGGACCATAGACCAACAACCTACGTACGGACCTTGTTTAAATGTTGATAAGCAGTTTCGTACAAAATAGCCTACCTATGTTTATAATGGTTACGTAGCCACTGGACAGATTCTCAAGTGGACGGATCAGCAACTGAATATAGTACAGTCATTCTTATTTAAAATATAGATACATACTAAATAGTATTTTAAGGGTAAGTTCCCTTAAAGTTTTTATTTTCAATATTTTTATAAAAAAAATTTAAAAATTAATGATAAAAAGCTTCACATTTGATGGCTGCTATTTCAATTTATTGATAAAAATATCATTAGTGTCGCGGGGTTCTAAAAGTTCATCTATAAACATCAACAGACAGACTGATTGTTCATTCGATGGCAGGTGTCTACGGTCCCTATATTATACATACAAGCAAAATCTGACACGATAAGGGTTATGAAATCGATGACGCACCTATAGGTATACTATACAAGACCCATACTCGTAGTCTTCTGTGAGGGGGAGTGCTCGTATGCTCTATTACTAAAATTATATTTAAAATTTAAAAAAAAAATACTAATTTACTTGAAAATATTTTTTCAAAATAGTTGTTTTGTTTACTACAAGTCAGTGCAAAGTGCAGAGCGTTCTTTCGGCAATAAAAAGAGTTTAAAATATTTAATACTAGCTGGTGCCAGCGACTTCGTTCGCGTTGAAAAATGTGAAATTAAACACCTGAGAAATTATACGAGTATATAATTTTTATCGCTGTGACAATAATGTCAATAATGGCGCCGCCACCGACTGTGGCACCCAATTTATTTATATTTTTAGATAATCCCTCGGGAACCTAACATTTTTTCAGGATATAAGGTTATATATATGTTAATGCAGGTAATAAACTATCCGTGAATCAAATATCATCAAAATCTGTTGAAAAGTTTTTACGTCATAGAGCAACAAACTATTGTATATTACATTCATAAAATTCACAAACATTCGCATTTATATTATCAGTATGAGTAGTAGGATATAAATATTTACCAAAGATAGTAATTTGGTAAATACTTTGGTCCAAAATGCGATCTCTGGTGACAATCCAAATGGATTACGTAATCACGAATTCGATGAAGCTTTACTTCTTAACTTTGTATTGTACTATTGTCTGTCTGTCTGTCTGTTTCTTTGAGCGGACTAATTTCTAAAACAGTCTAATCCAATTTTACTATACTATAGATATTTTGTTATTTATTTATTTATCTATTAAACTTTTACTAGTATTCACATTTCACTCAAAACAAAAATTTTATTTTTATTGTCACTGTTTTTACTAAATTTGTCAATATTCTTTGAATCCAAGTTTTCATAAAAGTTACTGTGACAATACAGTGTTTATAACTGTATACGTATTTATTTACAGTATATTGATCTATTTAAATTTATATATATGTCGTTTCAGGAAAACATTGATGGATTTGCGTCAGCGACACTTCCCATAAAATTTTCCCATAAACATTGAAGGGATTTGAAAATCAATGAATAAAGATATTAAAGTAAGTATTTGGTTTGTTATTATTATGTAATAATAAATTTTATAACTCTCAAAACATTTGTTTTAAATTTTTTTTTGACACAATAAAAAAAATATTATTATTAAATTATTTTTCTGTAATTTATGAAAATGTAATATTTAGAGACCTATTGCTTTATAGATATGTAACTTACATAACTTAAAGTGTAAGAGAAAACTATTTAAGGTGTATAACGCCGATTTGGCCTTGAATTATTAGGCTAATTTCCCCGCGCCACCCTCTACAAGAGATCGACCGCACAGAGATGGCAAAGAGTAGTATGGAGACTAGACGACAAAGGCACGACATAGTCGACTGAGCCTACTTTACTGCAAATACCTACAAATTTATAATTATTTACAATGTAGAGGGATAATTCAGTAACAATGAAGCGTGTTTTGTTATTTAGGTAGTAAATTATGTTACCTAGTAAAAATTTTTACCCGTCTGCGCCACAACGAGGGTTATGTTTTTAGAGTGTATAGCGGCGCGCTCCCGGCTTGGCCCGGGGTGTATTTTTTCTAAAATAAACGTAGCCTAAGTTACTCCTTATTACATCAACTACCTGCCAATAAAAGTCCCGTCAAAATCGGTCTAGCCATTTCAGAGATAAGCCGGAACAAACAAACAGACAGACAGACAAAAATTGTAAAAAATGTTATTTTGGATGTTATTTTGGTTTTTTTCTAAAATAAACGTAGCGTAAGTTACTCCTTATTAAATCAGCTACCTGCCAATAAAAGTCCCGTCAAAATCGGTTCAGCCATTTCAGAGATTAGCCGGAACAAACAGACACCCAGACAGACAAAAATTTGGTTTGGTTATGTGGTTGGTTTATTTTGGTGTATGTACTCATATATGGTGTATGTACGTATATATATTCATATGCATGTAGTAAAAAACGGTTATTTCAATATTACAAACTGACACTCCAATTTTATTTATATGTATAGATGTATGTATATTTCTGTATACGAATATAAAATATATGGTAAAAGAGCCAAACAAAAGTTTTTATCAAAACTAACAAATTTTTTAATTTTCAGTAAAAACAATTGAGTTTTTGCACCAACTGTGCAAACTTCGCGTGGTACGTTTTGTTTGGGTAACGCTAATGCCGGCGGTAATAATTTTTTTTTTAATTTTGATATTTTTTTTCAAATTCACCAAGTGAGTGAAGTGACAATAAATTGAGACAAAAAGTGTTTTTTTTTTTTTCATTTTGATAAAGATTACGAACGTTTTAGAGCAAGAATCTTGCTTCTTCAATTATTTCAAAAAATCTATCGAGTGGGACAAAAAAGCGGCTGAGTGGATTAAATGGAAACTCTGTGGGGCTTTTTAGGGTATATTGAACTGTAAAAGGCACACTTAAAATTTATTATTTTCTCCATATTTTTGATTCAGCGCTTGATTTTTCTAAAAGCTATCAAAAGCCCTTTTTTATAATTTTTAAAATTCATGTCAATAGAATTAAAATAAAAAAAAAACAAATGCTTGTAGAAAATTTATTCACGTTTTCATTTTGTCTTGTCTTTTGCCATGTCTAATTGTTTTGGTTTGGTTTTGGGTCTTATTATTATTAATTGTGTAATTTTAAAGGAGGGGGGGAGTAAGGGGGGAGCGGAGGGGGGCTGGGAGGATGGTGTTGATAGATTACCCTCATCCTTTCAAATGATACCTAACATGGGGGTCTATTTGTAACCGTTGACCATGGTTACGTCAAATTTTTTATCTCGTCGAGACGTCCCCGATGAGCCCAAATACGATCCGGCTGTGACGCGCCGTTTCCGAGTATCGGCCGGGGGGGGTCCGAGGGGGGCGTCAAATTTTTTATCTCGTCGAGACGTCCCCGATGAACCCAAACACGACCCGGCTGTGACGCGCCGTTTCCGAGTTACGGTCGGGGGGGTCCGAGGGGGTGTCAAATTTTTTATCTCGTCGAGACGTCCCCGATGAGCCCAAACACGACACGGCTGTGACGCGCCGTTTCCGAGTTATGGTCGGGGGGGTCCAGGGAGGGGGCTTTTTTTTTGGTGCCCCGATAGACCGGATGACACTTTCCTTGGTGACTACCGATCACCCTCTATGACCTTCTGCAAACGCCACCCTTCTATCCCTCATAGTTTCCGAGAACCGCTCACCAACTATTTACCAGAACGGTGTACCGAGGATATTGGATTTTTCTGGAGGTCACGGGGGCGTCCCCTACGCGACCACCTACAATAGGGAAACCCCCCACCGCTCCTTCTAGAGAACAATTCGATGAGTCACTAGATACGTGAGTGGGAATCCGGCTTTAGAGTGGCTTTATTATTTATTTATTAGGCTTATTAATTTATATGTATTAATTAATAATTAATTATTATTAACATTAATTAATTAATAAATTGAATATTATATTACAACATAATTTATATTTAGTTTTTTAAAGATTTAATTAAAAAGACAAAAAAGAAACCTATTAAAGTATTATATACACTATCATGCACTGTCTGTTCTGCCACTAAAATGTTTATTCTTTGTTTATTACGTAAAAATTAATAATTTGATGAAGCGCAACGCGGCACAGGTCCGTCTAGCATCACGACTCGCCCCGCACTGATTTTATGGACGAGAACGGGCTAGCGCTGAGTAAGTGGGGAAATATTTTTGATAAAAACGTTATATAAAATTCAATTTTACGAATTTTCAAAAAGCGCTTTCAACAAATCATGCTACATTGTTATCTTCATAAGTGTACAAAATTTCATAATCTTTTGATAAATATTGTAGAAGTGAGATTGTTATAACTGAAAATAAAAGGGGTGAGTTTAGAATTTTTTTCCTGAATCAATTTCAATAAAATAAAATTTTTAATCCCAACAAATCATTCCTCATATCTTGTGGATAAACATATATTTTTTTCGCTGAAGAAAAGGCGTATATATAATGAATAATACTGTTGCAAATTGTTGCAAAAATTTAATTTTTTGGAAGGATAAGCCTTAAAGGAAATTAAGATTAAAATATATAAATACATAAGATATATTCTATTATATAGTAATAATGTTTTGTTTTAAATGATTATTTATTTTTGGGTTTTCAATGCTTTAGTTCCATCTAGTATAATAAAAAAGTCGCTTCTCGCGTCTGTCCGTAACTCCTCCCAAACTAAGCAACCGATTGTGATGCGGTTATCACCATTAATTAGATAATTTTTCACGCATTTTTTTATATATATAATAAAACCTAATAAGTTTTTTTCTTAGCAAATACGGGAGCGGCTCGCTAGTGTTGAATATTTCGATTTTAGAGCACAGCAGTATGTAGGTATATTATCGCACAGCAAAAACGTTTGTAAACTTATAGTTAAATCCGCCTGAATAATATAATTTGATTTCACCACAGCTGTGGCGCTAGTGAACGCTGTATGTTACAGCGTTCAAGGAAAATTCATGAACCGTTTCGAACGAAACGTCCATATAAAAAATGCCATAATCATATTGCCGATAGAATTTTAACTAACCTTGTTCGATGAATAAAATCTTAGGATTTTATTCGTTTGAAATTTCATGCTCGCGTGGAAATTTTATTGTTCGGAAAATGGTAGTTTCCGGAAAATAATTTAAAATTTCAATCTATTTCTATTGGAATTTATTTTTAATTTTATTTTCGCATAGCCTTTACCTACATTTGAAAATCGATATAAATAGATAAATAAAAGAATTTAATATATTATATTAGCTCGTATACGTATTGTATTGAAATTATGCAAAATACAAAAATACAAAATTGAAATTCACAAATGGATAGGATGAAGAAATTTAAAAAAAAACTTACCTTAAATACCGCCGGCGCTAACGGTATAGAGGCTTGGTTGTGCAGGTGTTTTTTCGACATTTTCGACTCTTTCCTCTTCCAATGGACTAACAAATTATTCCTCACGAAGTCACAAAGTTAAAAAAAAATTATATACAAATAACGTGTGTATATTTGAAGATGACTTTTAAAAAACGTTGAATTACTGAAAGTATGAGCGCCCCAGAAACGCTCTTTTCAAACTACAAAACGCGGTAAAGTTTTCGCTAAGCGAAAATATTATAACCGCTTCTGAATTTTATTTAATAATAATAGCTCGACAGGTATTATTATTATTTGGAGATGGATCACACTGTGAATAGTTTTCGAAAGAAGTGCGGTAACGCGTGTAAACGTCGAGCCAGTGTTACGATCAAGTCGGCAATGACGGAAAGCGGGCAGCGGCTATATCGAGTGGGGATTGTCCACTGCTTTGCTTGCCAACCTCACGTTTGGCGGCTAGAGTCACGATCTCACGACCGACGCAAGGTGAAAGCTGTAGCGTCTCTTGAAAAAAAAAACCCAAGAAACCTTTCCACCCCCGCTAATGTATCGATAAATCGGCCTCAGTTACACCCATTTGCTTATTTAGTTTTCTTTTGTTCAGAACCATAATAATAAATTACAGGTATAAAATAATATAGAATTATAAAGTATAATGTGGTCGTTTAACGTGTCCGTCTTTCAGCAATAAGCTAACACCATCAGTAAATTTTCACTGAAGGTGTATTAATACCTAATTATTTTTTGCCATATGTATGACGAAGCATTACTTGAGAATAATCCCTGAGACCGAATGCTTCGTCCGACTGATCGGACGACGTGGAAATTTTTTTCCGGTTGGTCCGATTGATCGGACGACGCGGACTTTTTCCGGTTGGTCCGATTGATCGGACGATGCGGATTCTTTTTTTCCTGTTGCTCCGTTTGATAAGATATTGAAGACTTTTTCCTGTTGGTTCGATCACGAGGAAAGCACAAATTTTCATCTATACTTACTTTACTAATATTATGGCTCAAATGTGATTTTGCTGTCGGACTAGATCTAGAGCTTATTTCCTCATAGGTATCCACTTTAGTATGGTACTATACTTTTGTTTCAAGTGTATTCAATAAAATGTGTGCGAGACGACTACTAAAATATAGTTAAATTTAAAGTTGGTTTTTCGCACATTTCGTACGAAATAATTGTGTTAATAGTTAGTTGTTAATATACCTATTTAAAACTGTATTTTTGATTATTTTTGAAACCATTTTTAGTTGTACTCATGTTACAGAGTACTAGATAGATTCTTTGTCTGTTTGTCTCTTTTGTGTGCGTTTGTGCACGCTAATTTCGGCAACGGCTTAACCGATTTGAATGCGGTTATTACTTATGTAACGATGATTACCTGGATTAAACTATAGGATAAAATAAATTGCTAGTCTAAAATAAATTGTTTCGTAATATTATAACATTGTAATATCTCATCACCCTACACACAAAACCATTTTTATTTATTGTTATTTATTAATTGATACTACATTTAAAATGGTTTCGGGGTCCGGGGCCCTCTTAAATAACGTCTACTTAGTCTATACTCTAACCTTATCATCATTAGTTATCTAAAAAATCGTTTGCAATTTTATTATTATCATCAATATCGATATATATGATATATAGTAAATTATTAATTATATAGTTAATATAATTCTCCGAAACAGGCCTCTCCTCTAGATAAAACTGAATATCAGTTCACAAATGAATTGCATGAAATATGATGAAATGTAATTCGTCATCCGCCAATAACAGAGTAGGAAACTTTTATGATTCCCTGTACATCGACTACCGTATTGGGGTATGCTGTAAAATTATAAGTTTAAGCATCAATAAAACTACTCCTTATGGCCTTAGCTATAAGGACATATTTCGCACCCATAAAAGTTTCATTCTCACGAGTATGGAATATTTCGGTAGACACGGCGCCGTTAGATTCGACCAATGAATTCGAATAACATTAGCTTTATTGATGGTGGAAAGAGCCATGTTCTAACTGATGTTTAATATGGGAGTTATTGCTTCATGGGACTGAATGTTAGGTCATTGATGGGTGAGATGTTAATGCATTTTTTTACATTAAAATGGACGTAAAAAAGCGATCAATATATTGATATTAAATTGTTACACAATGTTATTTTTATTTCTGTATTCCTATTTTCCTTGTCGTAAGCATAACTCATTTATTTGGATAGATGCCTTAGGTGATCTATATTAGGAATCTGTTTATATAATAACTTCAATAGATAAACGAACGATGTAATAATAAAAAATAAAATTTACAAAATTATTTTTCGACGTAAAATAATAGAATGAAGGCGTTATCGGTATGAGGCAACGTATGAAGGCGTCAAAGTGATTACGTGAATTAACAAGTTGAATCATTGGATAGTCGTATCATTTAACAAGAATGACATGCACTATTTTTTTATAATCAGATATAACTGACAATTATATATTATTATTCAAGTTTCTTTTTTCTCAGATTTAAATTTTTTACAATATGAATATGTATATACAAAAAAAAAAAACAATATTTCGACGGTCCCTACGTACATAAAGACATGTCAAAGTGGCAATTTTTTTTTTATTGCATAATTGTCTTTAGATTACCATTATAAAGTTCCTAAAGCTAATAAAATATTCTAGAACAAAAAAATATATATAATTACTTATACATATAATTATTTCTAGAGCGGTTTGAACATAAATTACGCTCTCCTTTAACCCCGGTTTTGACATGTCTTTATGTACGTAGGGACCGTCGATTTATTACAAAAACCTTAAACCTAGAGTGCCGTAAGTAGCGGGGCAATGCCGGTGGTTAGGGCTGCAGAGTGAGGGTCCTCCTGACGATACGTGCGATGTAAAGAAGTACCGCCTTCTGTATCTGCCCTGTCCCTTGACCCAGCCATCTAATGAGAGCCTCTCGAGGTGTTGGTCGAGGCTATTGAATCGACATCCCACATGGCGTTCACCTCGTGAGTCAAGTCTTAGTAAGTTTCGGCTTTCACGAGGTTTTCGAAAGTTACCTTCCCTTTGAAAAGATTGTGGTTGTAGACATTGCCCAAACGCTATCGGTAAGTAGAAGTAGTGAAATTTTCATAAAGAAAATTTATGAAGCAACGTAACAACTAGCTGACCCGGCAAACTTCGTACCTACCGCCTTAGAATCAATACAAAAAAATCGTACACGCAATTTTGATTTATGTACATAAATCAATAATAATTCTATTTTAATTACATATAAACGAATCTAATTCTTTATAAATGTGAAGCATTACTTAGTTAGTTGTAGGGCACCCCGTCTGGCGGCAGTAACCATCACCTCCTAACAGAAAAGACCATAGTGATATAGCATCATGTGCGCTGGCGGTGTAACGATGACTTCACAAAAGCAATAATTTTGCATTATTTGTTATGCGATTATTCCGTCAATTATGGATAAATATTAATAAAAATACATTTTCTCATTCATCTTAAGGCCCGTCGACGAGCCCGTTGTATGAGTGCTAAAGGTGCTTGCCTAAAATCTCAGGGTCCTCAGGTTCGATTCACGGCGGGGTCATCTTTGGAAATGAGCTTTTCCAAATTTGGCTCTGGTCTGTATTTGGAAAGTATGGCAGGGCACACTGCGTTTCGCAGTCATTTGGGCAGCTCGTCTGGCGGCAGTAACCACCGCCTTACAGAAGACCACCGTGAAATAAAAGCCAGAGCCCATTGTATGGTCGACAGCACATAAAACAAAAATCGATCATCGTGTTGTGTTCTCTTATCGACTTCGCCAGGAAAACAATATCGTCGACAAACATTGTACATTTGCCGAACTTAATTCATTTCGAGTATTCATTTATCATAATAAGAAATTGAATTCATTACATATATATTAATTATGTTAGTGTACGTGTTTTAAAAAAGATAAATACTTCTTGTGTAAGATTCGATATGGACTTTTGATAAAAACAGTGAATTTAATCACGTACGAGATCTTACAAAATAATCATAATTACTTCTTATTAATAGATACTAAACTGAATCCACTAATGCTATAAATGTGTAAGTAACTCCGTCTGTCTGTTACATTTTTGCGCCTTAACTTCAACCAATCATCATGAAATTTTGCATACACGTTGTCAGGGATACCTTCCATCCAGAAAGTCCATACATCCATAAAAATGTCTTATTATTATTTACTCAAATATTTTCTCAGGTTTTATTTTTCAACAGGGACGAAGTCGGCATCTGCTAGTCATATATATTTTGTTCGCCAGCAAAGTGCTTATAAAGTGAAGTCGCAAATGAATTCGTCACTATTTAGAGCATGGTGCGAATGCGAAATAAGTAAAAGAACTATTTAACACTGACAGTGTTAACAAATCAGTTAATTTAAACCGTACACTGTTAAGTCACTGTACAACGTACAGTTTTTCCTCAGTTTAGCCATTCGATTTATAAATATCATTCAGTTCTTTTTTTAAATACGAAATCCAATTATTTTTTTCAGTTTTCTTGTACTGGTGCGTCAGGGTAAGTAAATCAGAGTGTAGTCAGCAGACGTTGTAATGTCCGAAACTAAAAACAAAAATGTAACCCTATTGTTACTTCACTTATTGGGTCCTATTGTGAACCTATTGTCAAACAAAATAGGAGCTCACTTAAACATATACACTATTAATTTCATCAAAATCGGTCCAGAAACTAGATTATTGGTCAGAGGTGTATCCTATATTGATCCTTGTTATCATATCTAGTAAGTATACTTTCATATGCAGTTGTCTGCTTATTGTTCTTTTTTTTAATTATTTTAAATTAATATCAGCTACATTTGGCTTACATTACATTACAGTGTCGCGAGTTTAATGATTTTGTCCCATCTCAAAAATGCCCAACGCGCCTTTATTATTCTCTTTATTATTAGTGTAAATTAGCAGTAATTACCAGAAGAAAGGTGTTGATATCTACAATAGATTGTTTACCCACACTTATGGAAATTGTTACCGCCTTGAGCCACCTTGAGGAGTGCTGTTTGCACTGGTCGTTTATAATAGTGATATAAAAGTGATATAAGAGTGTCGAAGGAAAATCCATCGCAGGTACACAGTAAGTGAACACTACCCCGCGCTGGCGCGTCACCGTTTTTTTCCTCGATAACGTTATCGGTTTAATGTTGATATGGGAGAGATAACGGTTCGAGTGGCTGTTGTCATTAAACTGAATCATACTTATCTGATAACGAAATACACACAACTGCAATTACGGGTAATCTCAAAATATATCAAGACTCGCTCCGCTAATACCTACAATTCACAAATTAGATCCCGAAAGTCTCTCGGTGAGTTCTTGACATGCTCAATACAATAACGGTATAAAAATGTTGAATGCTATGAAAATATTGACCCTAGATATAGGCATTAAAACTACACCCAGTACGTTTAGTAGGTAAGTTACAAAAACTACCAAACTCTACCACATTCGTCATCAGCCCGTATCTCTCTACTGCTGGATATAAGCCACTCCCAAGGCTTGGACAGTCAAAACTACAAAATAATAAAAATTATAACCAGAGAATTAAAATAGCGTTGGGTGTTGAAGTCCCACCTCTAGCTTTGTTAAATTGTTGTTGAAGGTTTTAACTTTATGACCATTTACTTACAGGAGGTTGCCGAATCTAATATAGCAACTACTGTATCAATACTAATAATAAATCTGTAAGGGTCGATCATGGAGTAAGTTACTTTGTTTTCAGAGATATCGTGTTTATAGGCTCTATACATGATACTGAAACTAAATTGACGATTTTTAGAACTTTTTTCTGTATGTATGTTCCTCCATAACTCTGAAACGAATTAACTGATTTTCATGGAACTTGGTAGATAAACATTTGGACGTACGGGACACAGGATAGGCTACTTAATGTTTTTCAACGCGGACGAAGTCGTGGGCACCAGCTAGTCTAAAATAAAATAAGTAACTAGCCTGGCCGAAGTGTTATAGCAATTAGTGGTCAAGCGTTATATACATATATTGCTTATATATTATTTATTTTTTTAGCGGACAAAGTCGCGGGCAGCAGCTAGTACTCTATAAATGTCCATACGATTGACGGATGTCCATACATACGTTTTTTATGTAAAGACGGACAAACAGATTGACAGCCCACTTTTAGGTACAGTATTAGACGCTGGTATCTATCTACCATGATAGATATCAACAACGTCTTATACGATTGCCCCTACTTATAACATCCGGAAAAAGATATATGTTTGTACTCATATCGTTTAAGTGCTCATAGATAATCTATTAAATTGTTATTAATTTACAATTGATTAAATGAGATTTGTTTTAGTACTTTATACTAACTGTGTGAAAACTTTAAAAATAATTTGACTAAAATATTGAGTGAGCTGTTTATTTGCAATTGCAACCCTATTAGGTAACATAATATCCAAAAAAATTCCCGATAATGGTACAAAGTAAATTGGTACGCGGTGCACTAGAACAACATGAAGGGAATCGTGGGGGCGGTGGACGTCGACATTGAATGGATCAGCTGAATCGATGTTCGCGGCGCCACCTTGTCTGTCTCCCGGTACTGACGTCACCACTTGCAAACGAGAAAGTGCTCCATTGATCGTTTGTTTGTACGCAATACCTCCAAATCCAAATCTCTAACAAAATATAAACACTCGATAAGTACCATAGATCGAATCAAAAAGGAAATCTTAATCCCACTGCAGCACACTTGCAGTACCTGTGGTGTTGTTAGTGTTATAGGCGAGGCAAGAACCTGAAGAAGTGACTAGCTAGAGATATGATTGTACAGAAGTAAAGAGCTTCGGTTGAAGGATGTACTTACCTAATTTCCATATACCATTTTACCTTTCGAGAAGTTTCAACCTTATTGCTTCTGAATTTACAGATTATTCATACTTAGCATTCTTTTAGTATTAATTCTATACGTAGTATCACATGAAATTTATTTATATAGGTACATATATATCTAGCTGGTGCCCGCGACTTCGTACGCATTGAAAAATATTAAAAAACCCACTTGAGAAACGTCCTAGACATCAATATCTCTGTTGCAGCTTCACGAAAAATGTTGCTATTAAAAACATCGCAGGCGCTTACGAATATCACGGCGCGTACTTATATATATTTGTCTCAAATCAATCGGCTTGGAGCAACATGGTGATTTTTTGAATAATCTTTAGGTGCCTCCTCATATAAAAGCAATATTGAAAGAGATTTCAATAAAAATATTATTTATTGAGAGGTTTTTTGCCTGTACAGAGCGCTTACGTCACACGAGAGGGTCTACGTCAAGTCTACGTCATCAACATGAGGCCCATATGAGGCCTAACATTTCGCATAGACACTAGCGCCAACTAGCGCCGAAATTGTACGAGCTCAGTGTTGTCGTTTTAGTGACTTTGTCACTAGAGTTTTTCATGTGTTTGGTGATATTTTTTTTGGAATTTATGTAAAAAAAATAATTTTTAATAATTTTAAGGATATTGTTAATACAAAATTAATTTTCATATATGGTTCGATTAAAAAATATTTGAAATATATTGCTGTGTTTAAAAAGTTTTATTGACTTTTTATTTTCTTAAGCGGCAACACTTCTTATGTAGTCATGACTTGAGCCAGCAGCCCAGCAACAAAACAACACCAAAACTTAACCTCATCCGTTTAATCGTCTATTTTTAGTACCATTTTTTACTGTTTTGACATAATTTAGACAACAGAACAAAATCTGAAGAATATTTTCGTTTCCAAAAAACGAAGATCTCAACCATATCTCAACAAGAAATTGATGCCCGCGCGCCGACTCGGCCGACGAGACAACTTTCAACCGAGCAATCATTCAAGAGTAAGCATTGAACTTTATTACTACGTAAGTTAAATTTTATCGAGAAAGTTTTTAGATCCATTATCTCTATAAAATCTAACAGTTCGTTGTCAATTTTCAGGTTTGCAAACTACATTTTACAGAAAAGAACATTGGCGCACTGCAGCAGCAAGTATGAATTGAATACAAATCTGACAAGAATATAGTTGTGAACTTAAAGTGAAGTGAAGTGCTATACTTACAGTCAGTGTTCCCCAATCGTTATTTAATATAATAATAGTTATTTAAGTGTATTAAACATTTAAGGGGAAGTGTAGAAGAAAAACGATTAGGAATTGAAAATAGACATATTAAGTCTAGGTATATTGTACTATTAGTGAAAGTATATGGATGCAGTGAATATGAAAAAAAAAATTTTGACTTGTTTGTCTACTTAATCATGAGGTAAGTGGAGAATGGATAACTAGGTATAAAGAAAGATAATGTCATATTTGTAGTCATATCAGTCTGTAACTTTTGATAATAACTTAGTTAAAATTGTTTAAAAACCACAATAAAATGAAATAGTATCATGGGTAAACTTATCCAAAAAAGTTAAATAATATCAAAGACATATTTGCAATTTTATAAGAATTTGATTGAAATCCACAGTGCATTTGGAATGACATTTGAATATGTTTGTCAGAACTCTATTACAAAATTCAAATAAAGACAATGATGAACTGATTAAAGAAAATTGTTTTTTTTTTTTGTGAGAACAGTTAGCTAACATATGTGAAAAAAACTGCTTAGATATTCTATAGAATATTTAATTTATTTTAGTCTTTTATATTTCATATCACCTCATGCATACATCGTTATATACATAGTACTGGTTTTTTAAACATTCTACATCTTTTATACATACTTTTATAGAACCATTTCAAAATAGTGGGATACAGTAAATGTTTCTTGGTAAAGGGATACAGTAAAGTTGGTGACAATTGACTGAAAAAAGCAAACCCATTTAGCATTTACACATACTACATATACCCTAATACCGATAGGTAAATTTCTAACCGATAGTTTAGAAAACTGTTTTGGAAAATATAGAAGTTTAGCTGGATCTCAGTATTTAATTTCAATGTAATATTGATATTATAGAAATTACCAAATATTCCTGATAAACAAAATGATAGTTGTAATTCAGTAACAGAACACTGGAATTTTAATATATGTGTCTCTGAACAAGACATTATAAACAACCAAAACCAGTTACCAATTCTCACTTTCATTGCTGGTTATTGTACACAATAGTTACCTATTTAAAAAAATGCTGCGGATATAGTTAGTTATAATTATTTAGTGGTATCCAATGAAGAATGTAGATATGAATTTTAATTCTGAATTAATAAGAAGTTTAGATAGGGAAACATTATTACTGCCACATAATGATGTTAATTTAGTTTTGTTTACATACACTGGACCACAAAGAAAAAGGGTCTGTCAGAAAATCTTCAATATCTCCAAAAGTACCTGACCTAGCTATAAATGAAATAAGGACTAAATTAAAGAATATTTTATTGTGCTTATATAAAAATAAAATGTATTTAGTTTAGCTTTAATTTAGTCTTTATTTCATAAAGTTAGGTCAAGTACTTTTGAAGTTATTTTTGATTTTCCAACTGACCCTTTTTCTTTGCGGTCCAATGTATATTGTAGTAAACAAATAAATTAGTGAGGAATTTGAACAAGGATTTTTAAATTGTCAAAATCATAGAAATGTTGTAATAAATATTACATATTCAATAGTGCCTTGAGAAGATTTCTTTCTTTCAGATTTTAATTGTAATATACCAGAGCACTCTTTAAGTACTATTATGTATAATTTAATAAAAACTTCTGCGAATACATTGTTAAATAATTTCATATAAAAGAAGAATGATAATATTATTAGTATAAAGACTTTATTAAACAAGAAGAGAAAACTAAGTACTGTATCTAAATAGAAATGTTATTTACCTAAGTACTTTAAGTTTAGAATCAATTGGTACTTGTACTTAATCTAAAAACGTGTTATTGATTTATATAGTTAATTATTAAATTATAATATTGATTTATAATAAATAATTACCTAATAAATAAATATACACCACTTTTGAGTTTCTTGCCGATTCTTCTCAAAAGGCGTAATCGAATCGGCGGATTAATAAAACATTTTTCATTTTTTACACGTTAATTTGGTTGTTTTATTTATTATAATTCCTACTTATCTTGCTAATTTACTATTACGTACTTTAAAATATCAAATTTATTACAATTTTAAAGTTAAATGACAGTTTATAGTTTGTCTTACTACGAACGCGTCTAACTCTCAACTGCTCTCAACTTGTCTTTGACGGCCCTATGTGCGTGACGTCACGCAAGCAGTGCTCGGGCCTTGTTTAGTAGTGATTACAATACTTTGAAATCCCCAGAATATAGTACGAGATCCGGCCGCAAGAATGCGTACCTATCGAGTAGTCAATAAAAATCATTTTTTTATGTACAATTATAAAAGGGACAATATGTTTTGGGCAGGGTGCCTATTAAAATTTGCCCGCTAATATTTTTAATTAAATTAATTATTATTAACTGTGAGGGAGAAAAATTCTTTACTAGGTATCAAAATAAACTATACTTCACACGACAGCCATATACATAGAGAACTTGAAAAGTGATGGGTGCCATTGCTCACCTGGCCGCAACCTCTTGGCAGCCAGGCATAAACAGGTAATATTTTGTTACATAAATCACCTATTAAGTAGATGAATAAGTTCTATTATTGTTCTATTCCCAATTGAACTATTGAGGCTAAAAAATTACCACTAGTTCAATCAATTGAACTAGTGGGAATAGACCATATTTTTTTGCAATATTCAAATTCGTTTCTACTACTGTTGGTTGAGAACTCATGTCGGCGCATGAGCAATGGCTTCAAAAACACAAAGGATTTCGCCATCCCTGTCTAACAAATGATGTAGCGCGGTAACTCTCTTTCACTCTAAATAATCTTTAACAGCTTGGCACCCCTATTTCCGGGCACTTTTACATAGGCAGAGGTAGTTTATCATACACAGGAAAAAATTAGCTTTAATTTGATAATAGAACTTATTCATCTACTTAATAGGTGATTTATGTAACAAAATATTACCTGTTTATGCCTGGCTGCCAAGAGGTTGCGGCCAGGTGAGCAATGGCACCCATCACTTTTCAAGTTCTCTATGTATATGGCTGTCGTGTGAAGTATAGTTTATTTTGATACCTAGTAAAGAATTTTTCTCCCTCACAGTCAATAATAATTAATTTAATTAAAAATATTAGCGGGCAAATTTTAATAGGCACCCTGCCCAAAACATATTGTCCCTTTTATAATTGTACATAAAAAAATGATTTTTATTGACTACTCGATAGGTACGCATTGTTGCGGCCGGATCTTAGACTAATACAATTTTGGTCAATGTCGCTTCTTTTGTTTTATGAAAGTCGACATTATTCGAAGTCAACATTGGCTTCGTTATTATATACGAGTAATTAAAGATGAATAAAATATTTTATTATCGACGTACACCAAAAAGCCTGTACATATTTATCAGTTTATAGAAAAATACAAAATAAACTAGAAAAACAACTTGACTTGGAATTACATACAAACTGTACACACACTGTGTACGAAATTGTAAGTAAATATTTCTTTTATTACTAACGAACGCCCCGCGGTTTAAAAATTGTAAACTATACATATGTACAGTCAGTAAACATAACATAAAGATTTGTCTTTCTGCAGGTATGTATTGAAAATGTTCTGCGGCCAAAATACTAAAGCAGAATAACAAGTTTCATTTCATTTCGCGTTGATTTTAACGAACTCGACTGTACATAGGTTTTTGTATTTTTAGCTATTCTTTATTATTTATTTATTTTAATCTTTATTGCATAAAAAATATCTTAAAATACAAAAACCAGACTTTAATGTCATAAAGCATTTTCAACCAGTCAACCTTAGTCATTATATTGCTTTGTTAATAATAATATAAAGGTTGGTAATAAACAAAAAAAAAATTTAAAGTAGGATAGTCAATAAACAAGAATATTTCATTTACTCCATAACGGACTATAGGTATGCTTATGAAGATTTATATCAAATATCAATAAATACTCGTAGTCTACATGTATACCTTGGCCGTTATACACAAAACAAAAAAAATCACCATGTTGCTCCAAGTTGATTGATTTGAGACAAATATACATATATTACTACGGAAAGAGATGTCACTAATGTGTAAAAAAATGGTAGGTGTCGCTGACTCACAACTTCACAAGTGTTAAAATAAAATGTTTGAAATATTTGACATCAAAAATCACCAAGTTAATGTTGACCTAGAGACGTCTGTTTTTTGCAAAATTATTCCTCTTTTGCCCATTAACAACATACGTTAATTACAAAAGAAACGGACCAGTAGTTTTTAAAGTATTTTGATAAATAAATAAAAACCGATGTGACATTTCAAGGAAGCTGTCAATAATTATGAGATAAAATTTGGCGGATTGATAACTAGCATTATGACCAATACATAGGATTTATTCATTGGCTTATAACGTCAGTGGCACTTTTTGTTCCCTTACACGCGTAGAGGGAGGATAACTCTACGCTTACACGGCTATATATATCCTTTATTAAAATGTCATTGAAATTTATTAATTGGTAACACTAAACCCATGTTAGTATCACGAAACACGTATAAATATTCCAAATCAGGGGTTTCCCCGGTTGGTCTGATTCGGGTATTATCCGTGGTCCACCTACTTTATTGTTCGCTTTGGTGTACGGGCAATAAAAAAATCGCCCGTACGTTTTTTTGTTCGGTCCTGCTCCTACTCCTTAGACTTTAGACCATGTAACTTAAGGCCAGGCCCTGTGAAACTAAGGGAACTTTAAATAAATGTGCTGAGTCAACCACATATCTGATCAATGTGGAATTTACATATATATATTTTGAGACCTTTATCTGTAGATTATCAAGTCAGAAACATAATTAGGTGATTTTCATTCGATACATTTTTTGATCGAAATCGGCGCCTTTTCCGGAGAATATTACATTTTTCTACTAAACGGCTTGAGTTATATCGCCAAAAAACTGCTCGTAGCAAGGAAACATTGTTTACCAGTGATTGTCAAAATAAAATAAACTTAGGTTTATTTTTACTCCTATAATTAACGAAAACAATTTTGAGACTTACGTTGTTTAGTTCCGAGCTAGTGCATACCAAATCATGCTTCAAATAATGTACGCAATATTCAACCTTACGTAAGCTGTATCTTGCGATATATTAAAAAAATTCTAGAGAGCCGCCGAGCAACTTGTAACTCTCGGGTGGCGGGACGTGGGCGGAGCGAGCGTTGGAATTTTTTTCGTGGGGCCTGCTCTTAATATACAATGTGTTTGGCGCAACGATGTAAACTTTTCAGAAACTTTTATAAACGTGGCGTATACCATATTAAAGAGTATATAAGGAAGTTTTTAACAAATTTGGAAAACTAAATATCAATATTTTTTTATAAAAATGTACTTTAAAGTTGAACTTTGTTAATTAATTTAGTACAATGCAAAAGAAAGTTAGGTCATATTTCTTTTTATTGTTATTCAAATATCTAGTTATTGTTTGTTATTTCAAGTACATACATTTAAGTCAGAAATAAAGCACGTTTTAGACCAAAAAAAGTTATTAAAAGTTAATAGTAAATTTTTGGGGAAAAATAAAAAATACAGAAAATTTCAAATATTTTAAAAACCGTCACATTTTTGTTTGGACAATTTTGGTCCTAATGATTGCAAATGACCTCAGCTATGACTCACCGAAAAGTTTACATCGTTGCGCCAAACACATTGTATATTACCAGCTGACCCGCTCACATTGTTTTCTCAGCTAGACTGTGAATGGAAAAAAAAATTCCATTTGAACCCAGACACACATAGCAATTAAATTCCAGTTAAGTAGATAAAAAAAACATATATTTTAAATATATGTAAAAACAAAGTCACCCCTTTTCAGTAATAATTATTTAATATAGTTCTTGTTGTCATTAAGACTTCAAACGTAGTTAAAGCTTTACAATTTTGCAATTTTGAAAAATTTCTTCAACAGAGATGTTTTAAATGTTATACTATACTAGCTGGTGCCCACGACTTCGTCCGCGTTGAAAAATATTAAGTAGCCTATCCTGTGTCCCGTACGTCCAAATGTTTATCTACCAAGTTTCATGAAAATCAGTTAATTCGTTTCAGAGTTATGGAGGAACATACATACATACATACAGAAAAAAATCCTGAAAACCGTCAATTTAGTTTCAGTATCATGTATAGAGCCTATAAACACGATATCTGAAAACAAAGTAACTTACTCCATGACCGACTCTTACAGATTTATTATTAGTATTGATGACGGTTCAAAGTGAAATTAAAATTGAGTGACACGTTACTCTCTTGGCTTTCAGAGCAAAGAGATCCAGACGAGCATTTTCCGCTCGAAGAAGCCGAAGTTGGAGGGAGTGGGAGTTGGAGCGGGAGTCGGCAGCCCGTCGCGACATCGCTTACGGCGTTTGCCCAAACCAACACTCAAATAATAAAATGCCCCTTCGTCACTGCAGCTTTTTTTTTTTATTTGTATTATCACAGATCCAACTAGGTGGATGCTTCGCTTATCACTAACAAATCAAAGAATACTTTTGTATTCAGGAAGAACCCTATTTGGAATAAGTAGCCCCCTTTGGCCACTTCCTAACTGGACTACTTTCAAAGTCGACATAATTATATCTACTGAACGTTTATTTCCTAACTTTTTCATTTCCTATATCGTCCTTTTAATACTTATAATGAGATATAGTCTAATATCAGTTAGTTAAAGATATCTACTTGTTAAAGTAGTTAAAGATATCTACTTGAGTTCTATGTCAATGAGTGACCGCATTGAGTTTAAATAATACCAATAAGGGCAAAGTAATCCTTATCAAGTCCAACAAGTGTCTTCATATTTCGTAAAACTTTTTTTTTTTTGTTTATTTTATTTTATTTGCTCATTTATTAAAAGATATATTTCCATTGCGTAGTTTGATCAATGCGCAAATGAATTGTATTGGACTCTTCAGGAAGTGGCCAAAGTGGTCTGCAATGAGCGTTCTACATATTCCAATAACGAGATCGACATAATCGACAATTATAATGTATTATTATACATTATAATTGTCAATTGCAATATTGCAAACAAAATTCTCCTTATTTTTAAAATTATTTAATACAATTCATCATTGTCAAACCAAAACCTTCCGAGTGCAGAGTTATACGAGAAAATAACAAAAAAAAACACTTAAAACGTATTTTATTTGAATCTTACCCTACATATACATACAGCCTTTGCAGCAGAATTGAGACAAGTGTGTAGCGCTCACTTCTTGTTCGATATTTAAAAAGATATCAAATTCGTCGTACAAGATGGTCGATGATATCTATCCTCTTTACACACTTGGCCTGCCCACTTCGGCTGAATGTAAACAAGAAAATTAAATAATTTAATCATTTTTATAATAAGATAACATTTTGCACATAGCTAACTACAGCAGACTATTCACTGAGGTCAAAAAAGTGCACAGCAGATTTTGGTTTGACAACGATTAAGGCGACATACTTAAATTTAGTTTAAAATTTACAAATAGATTCAGTTCAGTCTAGCTAGAGAAACGTGGGCTAGACCCACTTGGTGGGGCCGCAGCTGAACTCCGGTTGCGATTCATAGCCAGGAGGCGGCCTGATGGCTTGAATCATACCCTTTTTAAATAATTGCGTTCAATCAGCCCGTCGCGACATCGCTTACGGCGTTTGCCCAAACCAACACTCAAATAATAAAATGCCCCTTCGTCACTGCAGCTTTTTTTTTTTATTTGTATTATCACAGATCCAACTAGGTGGATGCTTCGCTTATCACTAACAAATCAATGAATACTTTTGTATTCAGGAAGAACCCTATTTGGAATAAGTAGCCCCCTTTGGCCACTTCCTAACTGGACTACTTTCAAAGTCGACATAATTATATCTACTGAACGTTTATTTCCTAACTTTTTCATTTCCTATATCGTCCTTTTAATACTTATAATGAGATATAGTCTAATATCAGTTAGTTAAAGATATCTACTTGTTAAAGTAGTTAAAGATATCTACTTGAGTTCTATGTCAATGAGTGACCGCATTGAGTTTAAATAATACCAATAAGGACAAAGTAATCCTTATCAAGTCCAACAAGTGTCTTCATATTTCGTAAAACTTTTTTTTTGTTTATTTTATTTTATTTGCTCATTTATTAAAAGATATATTTCCATTGCGTAGTTTGATCAATGCGCAAATGAATTGTATTGGACTCTTCAGGAAGTGGCCAAAGTGGTCTGCAATGAGCGTTCTACATATTCCAATAACGAGATCGACATAATCGACAATTATAATGTATTATTATACATTATAATTGTCAATTGCAATATTGCAAACAAAATTCTCCTTATTTTTAAAATTAATTAATACAATTCATCATTGTCAAACCAAAACCTTCCGAGTGCAGAGTTATACGAGAAAATAACAAAAAAAAAAACACTTAAAACGTATTTTATTTGAATCTTACCCTACATATACATACAGCCTTTGCAGCAGAATTGAGACAAGTGTGTAGCGCTCACTTCTTGTTCGATATTTAAAAAGATATCAAATTCGTCGTACAAGATGGTCGATGATATCTATCCTCTTTACACACTTGGCCTGCCCATTTCGGCTGAATGTAAACATGAAAATTAAATAATTTTTAATCATTTTTATAATAAGATAACATTTTGCACATAGCTAACTACAGCAGACTATTCACTGAGGTCAAAAAAGTGCACAGCAGATTTTGGTTTGACAACGATTAAGGCGACATACTTAAATATAGTTTAAAATTTACAAATAGATTCAGTTCAGTTCATTTCAGAGAAACGTGGGCTAGACCCACTTGGTGGGGCGCAGCTGAACGGTTGTGATTCAAAGTAAGTAGGTGGCATTGGCCTGATTGGGGGGGAGTACGGCGAGCACGTGACGTGGCTCCGCGGAAAGTACGGGACGTTGCTCCGTGAAAAGTGCGGGAAGTGGCTACGCGGAAAGTGCGGGAAGTTGCTTCGCGGACAGTGCGAGGCGTGGGTCCACGGCAAGGGCGGGGCGTGGATGCGCGGGAAGGGCGGGGCGTGGATGCACGGGAAGGGCGGGAAGTGGCAACGCGGAAAGTGCGTCGGAGGCGTCGATGTGGGCAGGGGCGAAGAGAAGAGGGCGAGCTGCAGCGGCACCACGTTCAGCTGGGGCGCGTCGGCGCGCGGCGTAGAGACGGGCGGCGTCGGCGGAGGGGTGATCGGCAGAGAGTAGGCCGGGGGAAGGGAGCTCGCGGGACACGAGGGAACGAGTGGGGCCACGTGGCAGCGGTACTCGTCGAAGAGCTCGATGTCGATGCCGTCGCGCATTTCTGAGAATGTGAGGGTGTGGCCGCCCTCGAGCGCTTCGAAGGTGGGCAGCATGTACCACTCATAGTTCTGCAACATCGTTAAGAGGC
Source organism: Synanthedon andrenaeformis (assembly GCA_936446665.2). Lineage (NCBI taxonomy): Eukaryota > Metazoa > Arthropoda > Insecta > Lepidoptera > Sesiidae > Synanthedon > Synanthedon andrenaeformis. Next base: position 320,578 of record OW387776.2, on the reverse strand, counting down.
GTGAGTCAAGTGATCGGTCGATGAGTAGTGACGACAAAACTACACGATACATTTATTGCACAGTTTAACAGTAAGACATGAAAAATCTATTAGTGTGTGAAATGTCTCATTATTTAAATTATTTCTCATTGTTCATTTCATGAACAGCACAGTTGTTGATTTTTACAATAATTTTTTCAATTTAAAAGAATTTCTTAAGAAATTTCATGAAAACTGAGGGTTTGCTTTGTACTTTGTTATTGCTTTGTGCTAAAAGAGGCTGCTTCCTGGTTTCGTCTATAGTCTATTAATGTCCGTGGACTACTAATAATAAATGTATTATCAAAAAATCGTAGTTTGTCCTATGAATAAAACTTAATTGTGAAAATAGTAGGTTTATCCCTTAAATAATAGTTTCGTACTCAAAATAGTCAGCTAATAAATTTATTTGTTATTTATTTTGCACACCGTTTCACATACATACAACCTTTATAATATACCAGTAATATTAAAAGTGGTTAAATACTACATACAAGAACAGGTTTTTTTGGAACTTTATTTTCCAACTTTATTTTCGAATTTTTATTTTTTGATCGTTTTCACTTTTGATTATACAGTTATCAGGACAAAACAATTATAATAAATACAAACCTATTTATTTGATAATTGATATATCCCGATGATTATATGTGATTTATTATGGAATTGTTTTCATATTGTTTGCTGACAGATCTACTATTTTGCGGACAAAACCTATTATTTAACAAATTCAAAACGAATTAAATTGACGACAGCTTAAATCATACCCTTTTTAAATCATTGCGTTGATGTCTCATAAAAAAATACTTCTATAAAACCAAGCGGTTAAAGGGTTAAGATAACAGGGTAAACAGTTAGCGGGGCGCCTCCCACGCGGGCAGAGGGCGCGGGGGCCCGTCGGCGTCGGGAGACGTCGCTGAGCTGACTCACCCTCAGGACGGAGCGCGGAAAGGCGTCCGCGTGGCCGGCGAGCTGCATCCGCTCCGCCAGGTACACGTCGTACTCGCCCGACGTGTCGACCAGCTGCAGCTCCAGCATGGCGCTGACGGAGTACAAGGCGCATACGCGCGCCTGCAGCCGCCGGTGGCTCACCATCGACAGCAGGAACGAAGTCGCCGTCGGCGACCAGCGCCGCCCGCCCGCCGCCGGCCGCACGCCCGCCAGTGCCGCGCGAATGGCCAGCGCGGGCAGCGCTATGAAGCGCCTCAGCAGCGGTCGCAGCTCGCCGGCGCTCGCGGCCCACACGGTGCCGTAGTCCACATTGCGCACCTTCACGCGGCCCGCGTCCTCGATCCGCACGATGACCGCGCGGCGCCAGTTGCCCTGGAAGTGGCACGCCACGTAGCGGCCCTCGAGCAAGGTGCCCAAGCTTTGCTGCCGCTGGGCTCTCGCTCTGCCGTAGTACGCGTTCATCTCGTCAATGAGCTTCTTCAGTGCCAGGTTGTCGCCCAGCCGCTGCACCCAGAAGCGTGACGGCGAGTACATTTCCGTCACCATTACCTCCAGCAGGTCGCCCTCTGCCATGCCCTCCAAGCCCATGCCTTCGATTCTCGCCAGTGGCTCCACGCAATCGTCCGTGAATATCCCGGGCTTCTAAAATAACAGACGCCCGTTTAACTTTCGCAATCGGCAAAGGAAATTGGTCCCTACGGTTGCACTAGTGAATATGACTTACGATTGCGACGCCGGGCAGTGCGTCCTCGTCCAATTGAGGAGCCGCGGGACGCCTGGTGGCCCAAGGCGTGTAGTGCACCTGCGCCGCAGCCGCGGCCGAGGCCGGTTCCTGGTCTATGAGGTTTAACATGGTATAGATGCACTCCCTGAAACTGAAAAGGCATGATTTTGTGAATGAGGTGTACCGTAGGCGAAAAGTCCGACCGCAAAAGTGGACGGATGGCTTACTTGGAACACATCCCTACAGCAATACATTAAAAATTTGATGGGGTCGCTATATCCAAATTGCCCCTATGGGCAAACTTCCGCCCACCTTTTCCCGATAATAATTTAATAGGGACCGCACGTCCACCTGTACAGGCGACAATAACACCAGCGACCTCAGCAGATCCTTCAAATCACTTAGTGCCTCCTCCATTGCTTCTGCAATGTAAATAGACCTCACTGCTCATACACATCTCGGTACCATCACCTCTATCAAAAAAGTGTTATAGGACCATGTCCACTTAAAAATAATATAACCGTTATCTTATTTCACAAACAATTTTTAATATTTTTGTATTTGAGTGTTAACTATCCATCGAAATAATATATTTTTCACCTCTCCAGCACGAAAAGGGTGCTTTTGGTGCCTAAAAACACGCAGAAAAATCGATATTTTTTTTATTGGAACACCACATTTTGCAATTATTCGACGCAGAAAAAAGAAAGTGCGTTTAGAAACTCAATAAATAAATAACTTCAATAAATAAAAACGAAAGAAATTGTTTTTATTTATTGGTGCTGCTGCAGAGGCGGCCGAAAAGCTGAAAATTCACAAATACAGAGATATCGGCACTGGTTCCCTTCAGTGTTGAATCTCTGGGTCCGTGGGGTCCAAACGCAATTTTATCAAAACGTTTCGTTAACATAACCGGCGTGTCTAGAGCTGGCATTACCTCGGTCAACAGAATAGTATTGCCTGCCATACAACGAGGTAGTGCAGCCAGCATGCTTGGGACCCTGCCAAAGGGACCAATGCTATATAATATACATATAATGTGTAAATATATATAATTTAGGATTAGATTTCATTTTAAATAAGAGTAAACATTAATATCACACATTTAAAAATATCATGTTTTGTTCTATAAAAATGTCAATTTCAATTTTCGAACGCAACATCAAAACTAAACTAATTCAAAATAAAACATTTCAACTAATCAACTGTTCATTGGAGATGACTAATAACTAAGTTGACGAAAGTTGTATAAGGGCCATATTTGGCTTGCTACCTACAGACAGAAATATTAACACTTCCTAGTCTGTACATGTTTGAAGTTGCAACATTCATACACACAAACTTACCTCTTTTCAAAACAAAAACTGACAGTAAAAGCGTGCGGTTGAAACCTAACCTATAGATGTTGTATGTGGACAAACAGCTCTTCTAAGAAAGGGCGTATTTTAAAAATAAACTGAAGACAGTGTTGGTCGAAAGGGTTTACTACACCATTCATGACTTCTTTAATGACAAAATTTAGTATTAAAAATTATATACATTAATTATATAAATATTATATTGACATTGATGCTGACATTAAATACTATAACTAATAATACTCATACATTTCAAAATTAGATTTAAGATAAAGATTTTTGTATGGCAGCAATGGTAGGTCATATAGATCCAATATATTATGTAATTAAAATAGCGACTCTAATTTATTTGATCAACTAATAAATTATTATTATTATTGTCTTTATTTCTTTTATTTCTTAATATTAAATTTTTACAATATAAATATAAAAAAACAATAAATATTATAAAAAATTTAAAATAGCAAGGCCCAAGCTACCGGTGGTCGTGCCGCGTCTAGAAGTACCGCCTTCTTTATCTGACCCTTGATCCATCCATCTAGCGAGAGACTCTTAAGATGTTGGTCGAGGCTCTTCGCTATAAGACCATTCGCCGATATGACTATCGGGACGATGATTGTCGAATCGACATTCCACATGGCGGTCACCTCGTGAGCCAAGTCTATGTACTTGGTAAGTTTGTCTTTCTCGGCTTTCACGAGGTTTTCGTCATGTGGAACAGTAATGTCAACAAGCATCGTCCGGCGTTAGGATCTTAAATTTAAGGCTTAATGTTTTATAATAATAAGAATACAGTGTACAGTTATTTTAAACCCCAAATACTACAAAAGGACAGAGAATAAACGAGTAAGGATAAAGGATAAGGAAAAGGAAATAATAAAATATAGAAATAAGGATAGACAGACAGATTAGGGAATGAAGACGGGCGCCCCACCCGTAATGGTATGAAAGGTGAAGGATATGAGAACTAGTATGGAAGGATGCATAGCTAAAATAGGCTACAACCCTGTGTCGGAGGGATTCGATTAAAAAAAAAAAAAAAAATCCAGTTCAGTCTGAGTCCATCTTAGTATGCCAAAGGAGTAGGTTAGTAAGGGTAGTAAGGGCATAACCCAGCTGTTGAAGACTCTTAAGTACTTTTGTCAGATGGGAAAAGAAGCGCTCCTTCACCATCTGTTTTCTTCTATGTCCTTATCAACGATACCCAATAACTATGACATACCAAGATAGTTGTAGGTTTCGGTTTCAGATAGAGATTTAAAGGTTACTTCAGTGAGTTGTAAATTAGAAGAATTTACAACTTTGCCCCGCTGTACATCCATAACCGCACACTTATCTACACCAAACTCCATCTTTATAGAGTTGCTAAATGTTTCAGTTATTTTCAACAACTCTAACAGATCCTGGCGTTTGGATGCGAATAGTTTGAGATCATCCATGTACAGGAGGTGAGAAATGACCTCTCCCTCTCTCCGCAACCGATAGCCTAGTGTTGAATCCTTCAGTAATGTTCTGAGAGGATTCAAAGCTAGGCAAAACCACAATGGACTCAGGCTTTCGCCTTGGAAGATACCTCGCTTGATACTTATCTCGTCTTGCGGACCAGAGACGCTCTGTAGACTGCCTGGTTGACGAAGAACACTGCTCCATGCAGGTACTTAAAAAAGACCTCAGAGTTGGATTAATTTTATACAACTCCAAAATCCTTTTTAACCATGAATGGGACACCGAGTCATAGGCCTTCTTATAATCAATCCAAGCTGTCGACAGAGTCCCTCTGTTCTGCCTGACATTTTGACAAATGGTCATGTCTATGAGGAGGAGCTCCTTAGTACCACGGGACCCAACTCTACAACCATTCTGAGCGTTGTTATAACAATATGAGAATTAATTTTTGACCTCAGAGTGGATGTGAGTAGCTTGTACAGTATTGGTAAACATGTAATGGGTCTATAGTTCTTAGCTTCTGTAGTTGTAAACAAACTAGGAAGAGCACCGATATCGAGGGCTCTTTGAAATTGCATTGCCAAACATTCGTGTGAGCATCGAAACCATTTAATCCAGAAGTTGTGCAATCCATCCGGTCCAGGGCTTTTCCAGTTCTGGGTTGCATGAATAGCACAACTAACATTATCGGGACTGATGGTAATATTGTGTTCGATGGGTTCACATGTCTGTTTGACAATGTTTAACCAATCGCCCTCCGTGTGCTCGTTGGAGACCGACCAGATGTCGCCCCAAAAGTTTATCATAGCGTCTGCCTCTGGACGCTGTCTGGCGTCCACACCATTATCAGTTCCCTCCCATTGTCTGTACACCTTCCTTTGGTCACTTTGAAAGAGACGATTCTGTCTGTACCTGTGCACCCGTTCTTTGTATCGTCTCACACGATTTGCCAACGCATAAGTCTATGTTCTGTTTAAAATAGTCAATGTGTTCCGTTGCCGAGGCTAAGTAGTCCTTTGATTTTATACTTGTTCCTACAAACGCCTGGGCAACGAAACGCATAACTTTGGGTCTATGATTTTCCCCTTTTAAATGAAATTAATTTAGCGATGAGAGTCCTAAACTCACAGATACGTCGCTCGATTCGCACTTGCCATGCAGGGGCATCCTCGGCGTCACGCGTTGCCCTGTCATTGTTTGAAAATCTGACACGGGCAACTCGGCACGCCGCGATGGTCCCACAATACAGAATCGAGTTTGTATCAGTTAAGTCTCTGCTGGTCTTTATGTAAGGGGTCAGCAGAGTGTTTAGGGCTCCCATCAGTGCAATGTTTTGTCTATGCATTGGCAAACGCGGTAGACATGGTGCGATACTGCACAATCGTCTCCTCCAAAGCCCTCCTCAATTGCTCTTTCGTCTCGGTACTTACATTCATTAATACTCATTAATACTTATATTAGTGAATTAGTGAATGTAATAAAAATAATAAGTAGACGAATGGCGCCAAACCCGCCAATAGCAGAATTATGGATGGATATTTTCATCCAATGTCAATGGAAAATTTTCAACAGTTTACATAGAAATTTTAGAAAGGAAACAGTATTGTTTTGATTTTATGCTATTTTTATATTTTAATATATTGGTGTTAATATGGAAAGTTGAAATAAATAAGGACATTATCTTTATTTATGTGCGCACATTGCGCACAACAACATAAAAGTTTTATTTATATTAACACAATGAGGCCCTTGATAAAGATGATCAGGAAAAGAAAAATTGCAAATTAATATATTCAAGCAAGTTAAAAAGCAAGTATACTTAGATCGATTATATGCTCACCTCTGCAAATTGCTCATAAAATTGTCCTTATATCTGGCTAGCTTGGGATTTAATGCAAAATCCTGATAATCAGTTAACGAATCACTATTAGCTTTATGTGAATAACAAAACTTACTATTTTTTATTTACTAACTCAGTGTGAGTTGTGTAAGTAGATTGAATCGTCCGTTGTGGTCCGTTCTCCGTTGCAAATGGCGTCTAATTTTAATTTAGCGTTAATTTAGCGTCCCGTCCCGCCTCCCGGCATTCCCGGCACGTGTTTCTTTTTGTCTGTGGTGCGAGTTGATCCACGTCCACAGTCTATCTAATATCTATTACTAAGATTGCGTGTATGACAGTAGCAATCAATATTTACTATTAATTATAATATTATAACGTGTAATATGCGTATTGCGTGTAGTGCAACTTCCTCTCCTTGTCTTTCCAAAGGATCCAGACAACATTTATACAAATTAGTTGTCTGTGACATAGAATTTTTAGTTAAGTATTAAGTTTAAGAAGGGATGTAGCCTCTCTTTGTGTGTTCTACCAGCGTGTACCGGCGGCTGTACAATGGAGAGTGCTCTGATGAATTTTTCCAACTAATGCCTATCCCAAGTTTTTACCACCGTACTGCGCGTCATAGATGAGGAGTTCATCGGCATTACTTGGATAAGGTGCCACTACGCACAGTCCACTTTATCCCCTTGGTTGTTAACAAACTTCTTCGGGGTAGGCAGCGCACTAGCACTCCCCTTGGTGTTGCTTATGTCCTTAGGTGGCGGTAACCACCTATCATCAAGTGAGCCGCCAGCCTGTCTGCTTTATAAAAAAAAAACAGAAATGACATAATCTATGGTATTTGTTAATGAATCGGGTCTTATTTATATAATTTCTTCTTTACTTCTGTTTTCTTTAAAAGTTTGCCACAGGACCCATAAAATAATTAAATTAAACTTTCTTATATTTCCATTCATAAATTTACTTACTTCATTTTACATAGCTATGTATAACTTTATATGTATGTATGTTTTATTAATCTATATAAATAAAATCGGAGTGTCTGTCTGTGATTTGCGAAAAACTGCCTCAAACTAAGCTTAGAGAGTCATTCGCATGCTGTTAAAACGTAAATAACTTTTTTTAGAATTTTTGTCTGTCTGTCTGTCTGTCTGTCTGTCTGTCTGTCTGTCTGTCTGTCTGTCTGTCTGTCTGTTTGTCCGGGGTAATCTCAGAAACGGCTGAAGCGATTTCGATGAAACTTTGCAGACATGAAGAGGGGGTCGTCAGGAGTAACATAGGCTACTTTTTGTTTATGTAAATTGCGGTACATACACCAAAATAACATTTTTTACAATTTTTGTCTGTCTGTCTGTTTGTTTGTTCCGGCTAATCTCTGAAATAGCTAGACCGATTTTGACGGGACTTTTATTGGCAGGTAGCTGATGTAATAAGGAGTAACTTAGACTACGTTTATTTTAGAAAAAATACACCCCGGACGAAGCCGGGAGCGGGCCGCTATAAACAATAAAAAACGGGATCTATGCAATATATTCGAGTTTTTCAAACGCGATATTTTTTCTTTTACTGAAAAAAAGTTACTAACCCTGTGACAATAAAAAAAAAGAATTTTTTCGTTCATAACAATTGCATTTGTTGTTAACAACTGAAACGAAGGTTCATGCAATACGATGAGTTCTCCTTGCGGCGTATCTTTTCTTTGGCTGAGTCTCTCATTATGAATTATTAATAGGAACGGATTTTTTTTTCGCTAACATTCTAGAAAATTCTAGATGTTTATAGAAAATTCTAGAAGTTTTTAGAAAATTCTAGAAGTTTCTCGAAAATTCTAGAAGTTTCTCGAAAATTTCAGAAGTTTCTAGAAAATTCTATGAAAACTTTCTTCGCTTTTTCAGATAATTTAATAAGATTTTTTGAAATTTCAGAACATCGTCAAAATTTTTTGAAATTTAAAAATTTGTTAAACCTGATGGGTGATTTGTTATATTTATTTCGAAGGAAGTAGAGTGAGGCTATCTTAATGCATAAGCATCATTCTCATTAAACTCGAAAAGTCTATGTACACGAATAAGTTGAAACATTTATCTTTTCTGCCTAACGATCATCACTCAGCTTGATAGACAGCTTTAGTATTCATCATAGAAGTTTTGAGATAGAATATACCCATATTTCGCCGAACTGCGTTCTCTTATCTCAGTTGAACTAATATACACAGGAAAAAGACAAAGTTACGCACAATTAAACAAAAATCAATTCGCTCACGCAGACAACATTATTAAATTTACGTTTTTTAATATTATAAAACAAAGTCCCCCCGCCGCGTCTGTCTGTCTGTATGTTTGCGATTCTCAAAAACTACCGAACGGATTTTTATACTGTTTTCATTAATGGGAAGAGCGTTAAACGAGGAAGGTTTCTACATTTAATTTGCAGAAAAAAATTGCACCCGTGCGAAGCCGGGAACGGATCGCTAGTCCTAAATAAAACTAAACTAAACTTTGGCAGGGTCCCAAGCATACTGGCTGCATTACCTCGTATGGCAATCTAATCTGTTGCCCGAGGTAATGGCCAGCTCTAGAATAGCCGGTTATGATAAAGAAACGTTTTAATAAAATAAAAGAAATTGCGTTGGGACCCCACGGACCCAGAGATTCAATACCGAAGGGAATGAATATGCAGCCGGTGCCGATATATCTGTATTGGCTGTGGCAAGTGTTCCATGAAGGTGGGACGGTGCCAAAGTGTCGACGCAGGTGGCTTCCCACACTAGTTGACGACCCATCCTCCATGGAACTAGGGACATCCCATCAGGTCTCTTGCCATCATCACATACGATACCATTTGGTTCAAGAACCGAAGGTATATTAATGGTGGCAAGAGACCGATGTATAATGTCATTTATGCTGGCGTGTTATATAAACATATTCATCAAAATTACTTTAAACCATCTCAAAACAATTTCTTAGATCAATCAAAACCTCTTCATAATCGATTAGCCCACAGACTATATCTGTGGCCACAAATAATGGTATGAAGCAAGGAACATATACATATACTCTTTAGCAAGAGGTATGAAGTATGAAATTCTAGACTGTTCAACTGACATAGATGGACATAGACAAGCGAAAAGATTAGGTATTGGGGAACAGGCATTGAGGCAAGGCAAGTCAAGAGAAATTCATTGAAACCAATTGAAACCTTTGTGTTTTTGTATTGTATATTTTTTCTTCGTTCCAATTCTCAACACAATAAAAAGTGTCATTTTGTTTTCTACATAATATTAGATTAGAATAAGTATAACAAACATTAAGTGCAATGTTGAATTGAAAGTGACGAGTGCATTAATACGTAAATACACAATGTGAAATTTCTATTGACATAAATGGTGTTTTCATATGAGTAAGTTGCGACTGATACTATTTACCATAATAATTATCCTATAGAATTGAAACTTTAGTAGAAAATAGCAAAATTATTATGTATTTCATCTATTTTTTTTATTATAACGATCAGATTATATGGTGAAAGTAGGTATCTACGTATATGTTGGTATGAGTAATTCTAATTACGCTCAAGTAATTTTGCAGCGAATTTAAAAGGCCGTTCGATTACAGGAACAACTAATAGATATCTATTATGTTCATAGTTCATAATATTTGTAATCATCAATAATTATTTGCTTAATATTGTGTAAGGATGTGTATGTCTAATACTAAATGTTATCTATATACTAATGTTATAAAGAGAGGAGATAGTTAGAGTGGGTTGCAAATTTTTATAAATGTAGATTTGTGCTAGGTAATCTTCTTTACCTTTGACTTCTATCACAGTATAACTTCAGTATTAAGTATTGAAGTTATGTTAGGTATATCTATCATTGTTTTTCAACGCGGACAAAGTCACAAGCACCGGCTAGTGTTTTATATTCATGACAATCTTGAAATTTTGGTGGTTTATATATACAGTAGACCGTCGATAGTAATCACTATAATAATCTGAAAAGTTTCATCATAAATTGAGAGATTTAAAAGCTTTTTTGTTCTGTACCTAAATAAAACTATTCTAAAATATTACATCAGTTTGTGACTAGTAAAGAGAAACATTGATAAACATATTTCTTTGAAAACTATTTTTTACATACTAAATAAATAAATACTGTAAGCAGAGCACTACGCGAGTCTGAGCAGGGGTGTTTTTTTAATTTCAGATTATCGAGGCTCTACTGTATATTTATAATATATATAAATAAACAAATAAATCCTTTATTTCTGACATTTTTACAATATTTCTGGTTTTTTGTTAGTTACAGGTTTGGTTAGGATTCAGTTTTCCTTTTGGCAGCTGCCATTTGGCAAATGCCACAATCCTTTGTCCACAGCCTTCCTTCTCTATAGTGAAGCTGCCGTTTCCCTTATATCGTCCTCCCGTCTCTTTTCTTCCCTTTCCATCGCGAGGGTACCATTTGGTTTCCTTACTCCTCACTGTATGTCCGATCTATTTCCATTTTAATCTCTTTACTGTATATGTGATATCTGTTACTTTTGTCTTTTCTATTATTCTGTCCTTTGATTTTATGTTTATAACATACTCCTCTCCATTCTGTTTTGGCATACTTTTAAAGATTTTATATATTTTTCAGTTAATGCTCATGTTTGGCAATGCAGTATACACCTGTTGAATATTTTTTTCTTAATTTAGATTGAAAATTGGGGATTTTTCATTACCTCCTCGAGTGACCAATACCTTTTCCAAGAGTTGCATATTCGAGTTTCAATTTCTTTCTGTGTTTGACCTTCTGGTGAAATTATTTGGCCTAAGTACGAGTATTTATAGCTGTCAATATATTCTATGAAACTGTTGTTTACTTGTATCATCGGTACTTGCAGTTGGTTAGTCATTAATTTTGTTTTCGCAGTATTCATTGTAAGTCCCACTACTTCACTTGTCCTTACTAGTTGCTGTGACATTTCTTGAAGATCTTTTGCTGTTTCGCTTAGGAGAATTATATCATCAGCGAATCTTAGATGACTAAGCTTATCTCCATTAATGCTGAGATCGTAAGAGTCCCAATTTAACCTTCTACAAATATATTCTACCACAGCTGAAAACAGTTTTGGAGATAATGGGTCGCCCTGTCTGACACCTTTTCTCATTTCAAATTCCTTTCCAATTTTTTCACTCTGTACCTTTGCTGTGGAAGTTCACTTAGATTTTTTGAATTAATCTTATGTACTTTCGTGGTACACCTTGGGATTCTAAGGCCTGCCATATATATATATACGTGTCTTACAGAATCAAACGCTTTATTGTAGTCAATGAAACCAAGATAGTAGACTTTGCAGCATTCATTGTATTTCTCCAAGATTTGTTTGATAGTATGTATATGGTCGAGGGTAGAGAAGTCGACCTGTTAAAGAAAAGGTTGGCTTTAGACCAAAAGTGATTTAAGTTTAAGTGGATGTTCACTGCTAACAGACTGGCTGCGAAATGTGCCTTAAATTTATTAGTTTTTAATAAGTTATATTTTTTGCAGATATCTATGACAAAAATTTAATTAATGCGAACATTAATATATTGAAGACCAGAAGATGTCTTCTGTGGGGCAGTTGGTGCCGCAAGTGACCAGGGGTCCCCCAAACATGACAATTAAATTTAACGGCCCACACATTGAGGGGTCGTTTTGCGCATCAGCTGATTACAATTATGACCCCGTCATGAGTGTCGTTTGCGCCATGTATATTATATTTGGCATTGTTTACACACTATTCGGTGAGTTCATTATAATGTATCAAATGTTACCGGATGTTATGCAGTAATATCCCACTGAGTAGAAATAGTTAAACATTGTAATAAAGAAAGCTGCATTTCCTCTAGTCCTCCTGTGATGGACTATGGAGTCCACACTTCACATCGATTAAAGACCTGAGTGTGATTTCTTTACATGTATGATGGGACATCTTGACACAAATGTAACGGATGAAACATTCGTTTAAAATAATTTTAAAAGCTTCTTTTAATATTTTTGACTTGAATCAACAATATAATGTCTATTTAATTAATTTCAGATTTAACAAAGATTTTATCAACATAGGTCTTTGTTATACCTACTTAACTTAATCTAAACCATGGTAAATGTTTTTTTTTTTTTTTGTAGGCTACCGCTGTTTTAAAGCGAGTATGTTTCTCACTGGATTCACCTTTGGTTCAGCCGTGGTTTACCTAATATGCTTGCAAGAATATCTGATGCCACCTTATGGGAATGTCGGTAAGTGCTTTGCACTATTAAAATCATATTAATCTCCATTTTTTTATCACAGGCGGACTGTCCACTTGATGGTAGGTGGCTACCGTCGCCTATACTAATATTACAATTGCGCTGCCACCCATAAGGAATAACCAAGGGATTTGTTAATGGGCTCTGGTATTCACTCACCAAAAATGATATAAATTATGTTTTAATTTCACTATGGTATTCTGTAAGGGGATGGTTACTGCCGCCAGACGGGCTGCTCAAATGACTAAGAAACGCACTATGCCCTGCTATTAATATAGGGGACGGTGGGGGAATTGCGGACGCTTAAGCGGAATCATAAATAAAACTTAAACTATTAATAATAATCAGTCTGTATTTATTAATTATTTAACTATAGTTGATTCACTATCAAATCAACATTAATAATTATATGAGATCAATCAACGTTTATTAAATTTTAATCAAAAACAAAAACATATACGTCCGTAATTACCCTTAGCTCTTGGGGTAAATACGGACCAGTGCTGGGTTAATTGCGGACAACATGGGGTATTTACGGACGAGGTCCCATTTCATTTGCAGAATTCACAAACGTAGCCTCTTGAAGAAGACCCAGCACTGCAATTCTCATGTGCCCAATTCTTACATTTTGAACACATAATCCAATCTTCGGTGGGTGGGTCACAATATTTTTCCTGGCAATAAATGCAGAAATATTCATCATTTTCTTTATCACATTCAAAATTGTTTAATTTTCTTAAACCTTTTGGTCGTTTTTCTTTAGTGTTTTTTGGTTTTTTATTTGTAATTTTGGTCTTTTCTTGTTCTAGGTTCTCTCTATTTCTTTCTATTTTCTTTTGTTCTTTTTGCTCTAGGTTTACTTTTTCCGGTGTGCTGGTGAAAATAATGGAGTGTTTCTTTTTAACTCATCGTTTTGTACGAGTAGGTTTTAGAGTTGCACAGCTCTTTGTAAAGTTTCAATGGTGTAAGCTGGTTTTTTTTTCTTAATATATTTTCGAGGTATCTGGAATATAGAAATATTGCTATAGGTTTTGATAGATAATGGGGTAATTACAAAAAATAATATAAAATAGTATATAAATTATAGGTTTTGATAAATAATGAGGTAATTACAAAAAATAATATAAAATAGTATATAAATAATAGGTTTTGATAAATAATGGGGTAATTACAGACGTCCGTATTTACCCCAGGCCATTTGTCCGCAATTGACCCAAACGAGTTAGAAAAAGTACGACAACGAAATTTTTAGGTTAACAAAATTTATCAAGGCAAACGATTGTACTATTTACTTGTCATTAACATCGTAATCGACAGAAAATATGACTTTTTTACTGACACTTATTCTTTTTGAATAACACTCAAAATAGTTAATATCAAAAATTACATTAAAATCACAAAAAATGTAAAATTTCAATTACCTTGAAACGTGTGCACAGCCATTTGTCGGGAATGTTTGGTGGGCATCACAGATGGCACAACGTAACGTGTGATCGCGGCGGCGGGACGCGGGCGGTAGGGATAGAGTAGATATATGTAAGTCCGTATTTACCCCGCGTCCGCAATTCCCCCATCTTCCCCTACTAACAATTATTATGAAAAAATGTGTGTTTCACATATATATTTTTCTTTTTTTAGGTGTAGCACTATGTGCAGGTCTCCTTTTTGGTCTCATTACAATGCTGATACAGTATGTCGGTTTGTTCATAACCGGCTTCCACACTGGTTTCCTACTGGCCGTAGCTGGCTTGGCGGTTTATGACCATTTTCTCGACCACAGACCGACTACGGTAAGTGAAATTTTTATAATAAAACTGTTAAAGTATACTTTTAAAAGCGATTTGTGTTTGATTGTTAGGTACAGTAGATGGTGGGAAATAAAAAATGGTCATGGCCCACTTGCCGTCATAGCACAGTTACGCCGCGAACAGAACTGCAAATTTTTTTTTTGCTCTATTCGAATGAAATAACTCTAGCTAAGTTAATTTTGTGGAGTAGTTTTCCGTTAGAATATTTTCACATAACTGTGTATGTAGTCATCATTGAAAGCCCTTCATCCGTCATACTAGAGATTTCTCTTAGTATCCTTTGAACTTCTGTTTTGTACTTTTGAAAATCCTACGCCAAAACACCATTTACCTATGTACACCAATAGGAATAACAAGTAATTATTATTATAATAGTTCTTTTATAAATTTCAGTACTGGGTGTGTGTGGTGGTAGTTCTCGGCTCCGGAATATTCTTTGCCGTCTTCAACTTGTATTGTAAGAAAGGTGAGTCGATATTCGTTTCGTCTCTGCGTTCTCAGAACTATGTAATATGTCCCCTTTTCATACGAGTTGTAGTTATCAGTAAAGGGCGGATTAAATAATACATAGGACTTCATACTAATATTATAAATGCGAAAGTAACTCTGTCTGTCTGTCTGCTACCTTTTCACGCATTAACTACTCAACCGATCATCATGAAATTTTACATACACGTCAGGGATACAAGAAAGGACAAAGTACTGTTAGCGAGTGATCGTCGGAATATATAAAGTTATTACTCATACATTTTCTTTTTCAACGTGGACGAAGTCGCGGGCACCAGCTAGTCTTTAATAATAAACTTTTGTTTATTTAATATTTAAGTACTGCCATGTTTTCAGTTGTAACCGTATTCGGCACGAGCGTATACGGCGGCGCGATAATAGGCATAGCGCTGGACTACTTCCTGGAACGACTGATGACGCTCAAGTGGGTGTGGGAGAGGGCGAAGCTTGAACCAGTGGTGCCGCCGCCTTGCCGGCTGTCGTGGCTGGCGCTGGCTGCGTGGCCGGCAGCCGCCATAGTCGGACTCACCGCTCAGTGCGCACTCACCGCTACCGACATATATCACGAACAGAGTGGGTTCTTTCTCAAAATTATTAACGCGACAAAACAAATAGTCAAATTCACCTTTGGCGTTGTTTACGTTATGGTACGAGAGCTCGCAACGTCACGAAAAAGTTCATTTTAGGTCGATTAGTTTTTCTATATTTCTCATTCATACTGACGGTCGGTAAGAATGCAGTACGTCTGGCACCTGGAAGCGGTTGCGTTTACCAGTGCGCATCCCATCTGTACAGGGAAAATTGTGTATTTTGAAATTATTTTAAGACAATTTTTTTTTTTTTTATAATTATATATGCCTCTTTAGCAATATAAATTTATAGTTGCCAGACATTTTTGTCGTTGCTAACATTGCCCCAGATACAATTTTAATCATTAAAAAATGATAATTTTCAAACATTTTTAGTATGTCTGTAATTTTAATATAATATAGTTCTATAATCAAAGAATATAATATTAATTTGCCAGATAGAAATTCCGTTGCTTAATTAGAATTCAGATCAATTTAAGTATCGGGGAGAATAGGTGAGTTAGAAGAGTGCGGCAACTGATTCGTATATTAAACATTAAAAATACATGAAAAACAAAATGTTATTTTTAATTAATAATTGCTTCGCAATGAAATCCTGCATCAAAATCATCGTCACTGTCATCGTTGTCATCATTATTTATATCATCATCATCATTGTTTGTATCAAATGTATCGTCGGTTTCTAGGACTAATCTTTAATAAATATAATTTATTAAAGATTAGTAAGTTTTTATGCGTTTGTTGAGAATTTTTAATTTTTTAATCTATTAATATTTACCTTGAAGTATAATATCAGCAACCAGTGATGGTAATTGGTCACCGACAAATCAGACAAAATCGTAGTTATTATTTTTCATGGTCCAACCACAAGCTTCTGGAGATAACGACGATGGATATTTCAAATGAGCATTACTCCAAAATTTTGCAATATAACGGACTCGTGATAAATGTTGACGTAGCTCAGCTTTACATGGTTATATTTTCGAAGTTGTCGTATGCATTTTTGGTCTGATAAGTACTACAAAACAAATGAAATCTCACATAATTAATGTTGTTATTATTACGAATTCCATACATATGACACACGAATTTTTCTAAGGTGGCAAATGCATTTTCCAGTATGTCATCGTTATCAGTACTAAGATTTTGAAATACTAATTGATAATCTTCCGATTCTGTTAATAATTTGAAAGGTCGCAGTTTGTCTTTACGGAAGAAAGCTGGCGTATAATCACATCCGGTTAATGCGTGGAAGCCCGGTAAAGCTTCACATATTTTATTACCCAGTATAGCATACTGGGCCGGAAGGTTCTCGAGTGGAAGCCACGTACCAGCAAGCGCAGCGTAGGACGTCCACCCACAAGGTGGACAGACGACCTAATTAAGGCCGCGGGTCAACGGTGGATCCAGGCTGCTTCTGACCGGTCCTATTGGAGAGTTATGGGGGAGGCCTATGTCCAGCAGTGGACGTCCTGCGGCTGAAATGATGATGATGATGAGTATAGCATACAGTTCATTGATGTTGATATATCTCTGTCGCAACTGTCTCTGTCACACAACCTACGAATCAGTTGCCGCACTCTTCTAACTCACCTATTCTCCCCGATACTTAAATTGATCTGAATTCTAATTAAGCAACGGAATTTCTATCTGGTAAATTAATATTATATTCTTTGATTATAGAACTATATTATATTAAAATTACAGACATACTAAAAATGTTTGAAAATTATCATTTTTTAATGATTAAAATTGTATCTGGGGCAATGTTAGCAACGACAAAAATGTCTGGCAACTATAAATTTATATTGCTAAAGAGGCATATATAATTATAAAAAAAAAAAAATTGTCTTAAAATAATTTCAAAATGCACAATTTTCCCTGTACAGATGGGATGCGCACCGCTTCCAGGTGCCAGACGTACTGCATTCCTACCGACCGTCAGTATGAATGAGAAATATAGAAAAACTAATCGACCTAAAATGCATTCTCAAAAACGTTGCTAGCTCTTATACTATTATAGGCGACGGTGGCCAACTATCAACAAATCTTACCTGTGAAGTCGTTTTCAGGTATAAGCGGTCAGAAGAGGCGTCTGAAGGCACAGCAGGCGCGGCCAGTGACTCGCGAACAACGCGCCGAAATGAAGCAACGCAAGTACAGATACCTCTACCAAGTGAGGACCGCTCACGGCGACGTCATATCGCAGGTACTACTATAAAACTATAGCGGGCAATACTTTCGCTAAGAACCAGGAATGAGCAGGATATGACAGTCAGTAAGAAGGAGACCATAGTTTAAACTTATTGTAGGCTCAAGAAGGCGGCTGGCAGCGGGTGTGGGGACGCTTAAAGCCCTATCTCCAACAGTGGACGTTCGTTGGATAAAAATCCTAAAAATCCTTTAGGAGATCTACGATGATCTGATAACGTAGATATTATTTATAGATAATGGATTTTCCCTTAAACTTTTAAGAGAATTATGTTGAATGTTGAATCTCCACTTGGTAGTCGTACGTACAAGCGCTGCAAAAGAAGGCCCAGTGCGGCAACTGGAGCGGCAGCGGAGGCGGAAGCGGGGGCGGGGGCGAGTGCTCGACGCTGCAGAGCGACTCGACGCACCTGACCGTCCTCGCCGGCTCGGAGCTGGCGACGCACACCGACTCAGATGACGACCTCAACCACGTCAGGGCCCTGCACTAATCGCGGTGAGTCTTTGACCTCGTACATACCTCTGGTATACCCACAGATCACCCCCAAATAGATTCCGAATGAAGGCAATTTACGCGCGCAACACGTATATGCTTTTTGCATATACATAAACCGCGCTATCATATCGCCACTTTAGTGCCGACCAGGTCTGTGAGCTGTGAGCACGTCACCATTATTATCAATTTAAAATTTGTTTTGTATCCAAAACTAAGTTACAATGTCTACTTGTGCTATATGCCGGAGGTCAACGTAATCTGGTTAAAAATAGCGCGTATTACATGCATAGTGTTGTTATGATTTGAAATGCTCTAATTCGTCGATATCGATATTTTAAGTAAAATTTAATGAATTTACCGAAAACAAAACTTTTTGCAAGAATTTAACTAAAGGCTTCAGCGCAATGTCAAAAATGTCATAAATCCAAGATGGCGGCCAACTTCTTCATTTTTGGGCCGTTTTCGATGAAACTCGGTTTTGGTAGGTATTTTGACTAGAAGACAACAGCGCTTTGACAAAAATGTCATAAATCCAAGATGGCGGCCAACTTCTTCGTTTTTGGGCCGATTTCGATGAAACTCAGTTTTGGTAGGTATTTTGATTAGAAGACAACAGCGCTTTGACAAAAATGTCATAAATCCAAGATGGCGGCCAACTTTTCTTTTTATCGGGTGCTGTGAGTGAAGGCCTTATAAATTAATGGTAAAAAATCCTTTTAGAAACAAGCTTTTATTTAAGTGCCCTAAAATGAAGAAAATAAATTACTATTAATTTATTTTAATTTTTAAGTAATGATTGAGGACTAAAAAAGTTTAGTGTTCTCCTCAGCTAGCCCTTTCATTTGACACCCATACCACAGTATATTGAAGTGCATTTATCCAAAAGTGCATTAATCCTGTATTTATCAAAAAGTGCATGGCCGCCATCTTGGATTTGAAAATGAATGTCATTTTCATAATCGGCACCCCAAGAAACCTTAAAAATGACATCCATATCTGTATTTTTCAAAAAATGCATGGCCGCCATCTTGGATTTGAAAATGAATGTCATTTTCACAATCGGCATCACAAGAAACCTCGAAAATGACATTCATATCTATATTTATCAAAGAATGCATGGCCGCCATCTTGGATTTGAAAATGAATGTCATTTTCATAATCGGCATCACAAGAAACCTCGAAAATGACATCCATATCTGTATTTATCAAAAAATGCATGGCCGCAATCTTGGATGATCCGCCATATTGGAATTAGAATGACGTCATATAGCTAAGCTTGCATTGTCATCCAAAATAAGCGTGAATACCAAATTTCAGCTCAATCGGTTAGATTTAAAATTCAGTTGCAAGATTCCACTCGGAATACCATACATACATACATTGCAAGTTAATAAAAAGCTTGTAAAAAGGATTATTTTTTACTTTATTAAACTTAAAATACCTATTCTATTCATTTTAGAAATTATCGATAAGAAATGTTAGTCAATAAATTAATTAGTCTCTCTCGCCCCATCACTACAGTTTTTATGTAGCCAATCACAGCTCTTTTGTCACATCCCCCCCCCCCCCCCCCCCCCCCCCCAACGCGTGCGGTCCGTCAAATTCGGTGAGCTTGAATCAGTACAAATCTATATAAATAAAATCGGAGTGTCTGTCTGTGATTTGCGAAAAACTGCCTCAAACTAAGCTTAGAGAGTCATTCGCATGCTGTTAAAACGTAAATAACTTTTTTTAGAATTTTTGTCTGTCTGTCTGTCTGTCTGTCTGTCTGTCTGTCTGTCTGTCTGTCTGTCTGTCTGTCTGTCTGTCTGTCTGTCCGGGGTAATCTCAGAAACGGCTGAAGCGATTTCGATGAAACTTTGCAGACATGAAGAAGGGGTCGTCAGGAGTAACATAGGCTACTTTTTGTTTATGTAAATTGCGGTACATACACCAAAATAATATTTTTTACAATTTTTGTCTGTCTGTCTGTTTGTTCCGGCTAATCTCTGAAATAGCTGGACCGATTTTGACGGGACTTTTATTGGCAGGTAGCTGATGTAATAAGGAGTAACTTAGGCTACGTTTATTTTAGACTAGCGACTCGTTCCCGGCTTCGCCCGGGTGCATTCGTGTACATAGACTTTTCGAGTTTAATGAGAATGATGCTTATGCATTAAGATAGCCTCACTCTACTTCCTTCGAAATAAATATAACAAATCACCCATCAGGTTCTGAAATTTCAAAAAATCTTATTAAATTATCTGAAAAAGTGAAGAAAGTTTTCATATATGCGAGAATTTCCTAGAAACTTCTGGAATTTTCTAGAAATTTCTGAAATTTTCGAGAAACTTCTAGAATTTTCTAAAAACTTCTAGAATTTTCTATAGACATCTAGAATTTTCTAGAATGTTAGCGAAAAAAAATCCGTTTCTATTAATCTATATAAATAAAATCAGAGTGTCTGTCTGTGATTTGCGAAAAACTGCCTCAAACTAAGCTTTGAGTCATTCGCATGCTGTTAAAACGTAAATAACTTTTTTTAGAATTGTTTGTCTGTCTGTCTGTCTGTTCGGGGTAATCTCAGAAACGGCTGAAGCGATTTCGATGAAACTTTGCAGACATGAAGAGGGGGTCGTCAGGAGTAACATAGGCTACTTTTTGTTTATGTAAATTTTATAGAAAATTCTAGAAGTTTCTCGAAAATTTCAGAAGTTTCTAGAAAATTCTCGCATATATGAAAACTTTCTTCACTTTTTCAGATAATTTAATAAGATTTTTTGAAATTACAGAACATCGTCAAAATTTTTAGAAATTTAAAAATTTGTTAAACCTGATGGGTGATTTATTATATTTATTTCGAAGGAAGTAGAGTAAGGCTATCTTAATGCATAAGCATCATTCTCATTAAACTCGAAAAGTCTATGTACACGTGTTAAAAAAGGTGTTCTAGAATTTGCTCGCACAGATTGTTTGTTTGCTTCCATTCTTCGCCCTTCCTTTAGTTTCCAGAGGGTTCTCCAAGCGTCATAAACAATAAAAAACGGGATCTATGCAATATATTCGATTTTTTCAAACGCGATATTTTTTCTTTTACTGAAAAAAGTTACTAACCCTGTGACAATAAAAAAAAAGAATTTTTTCGTTCATAACAATTGCATTTGTTGTTAACAACTGAAACGAAGGTTCATGCAATACGATGAGTTCTCCTTGCGGCATATCTTTTCTTTGGCTGAGTCGCTCATTATGTATTATTAATAGGAACGGATTTTTTTTTGCTAACAGTCTAGAAAATTCTAGATGTTTATAGAAAATTCTAGAAGTTTTTAGAAAATTCTAGAAGTTTCTCGAAAATTTTCAGAAGTTTCTAGAAAATTCCAGAAGTTTCTAGAAAATTCTATGAAAACTTTCTTCACTTTTTCAGATAATTTAATAAGATTTTTTGAAATTTCAGAACATCGTCAAAATTTTTAGAAATTTAAAAATTTGTTAAACCTGATGGGTGATTTGTTATATTTATTTCGAAGGAAGTAGAGTGAGGCTATCTTAATGCATAAGCATCATTCTCATTAAACTCGAAAAGTCTATGTACACGAATAAGTTGAAACATTTATCTTTTCTGCCTAACGATCATCACTATCAGCTTGATAGACAGCTTTAGTATTCATCATCGAAGTTTTGAGATAGAATATACCCATATTTCGCCGAACTGCGTTCTCTTATCTCAGTGGAACTAATATACACAGGAAAAAGACAAAGTTACGCACAATTAAACAAAAATCAATTCGCTCACGAAGACAACATTATTAAATTTACGTTTTTTAATATTATAAAACAAAGTCCCCCCGCTGCGTCTGTCTGTCTATATGTTTGCGATTCTCAAAAACTACCGAACGGATTTTTATACTGTTTTCATTAATGGGAAGAGCGTTAAACGAGGAAGGTTTCTACGTTTAATTTGCAGAAAAAAATTGCACCCGTGCGAAGCCGGGAACGGATCGCTAGTCTTCAATAATGGGGAATCTATTGGGGGTTATCTGTGGGTATACCTCATCAAGGTCGGCACCTGTCTCAGGGTTGTGCCTTCTACAGGTCGACTAAAAAGCGGTGACACCTGAAAAAGTTCCCTAGATTAAAAATTTATTGCGTGGTCAGCGGTTTCTAATAGTTTTTTAAATACCGATTGTTTCGGTGTGCCCTTCGGCATAACTAGTAGAATAAATAATGTTTTTAATGTAAAGGTTCGAATGTAGGTCGCTGCCTACCTTATGCTTATGCATAACTTATGCTTGTGATACACTTATGCTTAACCTTAGAACCTTAGGATAATTTGACTCTAGGATTAGGAACACACTTGGTTTGAACAAAAACAATCTAAAATCCAATAATTTGTTGTTACAGAAACATGACGCAGTTTCGGGATTGGAGTCCATTCTTCACCTTGCATATTCATTAGTAGTTGTAATCAAAGATAACTTTGTATTTATTCTAAGTTTTTTTTTTTGTTTTTGTGAGGTTCAAGGCCTATTTACTGTATTTATCTATATTATTTCTGAATGGGTGAGTTGTACTCGTAGAGATCACTTTACTGCCATTCGAGTATTCTGTTTGTCGGGTCTTGGATCTCGTCGAGTGGTACCTACTTGTGGTTGTGTTGTATCACTTGCTCCAGTGTTGAATGTAACTTTCTGTGATGAATTGCTCTTGTAACTTCGTGTATACTTAGCTAAGTTATAAAGAAGGAATTGAGTTCGTTATGATTCCCAGTGATCGATCGCTTTTTGCTTTTATCAATTTGTTGACGATTTTACGATTGTAAACTCGGTTTTTCTTGATTTGGCTGAGTTATTCGATGTATAGTGATCTAATTTTTTTTTCTTTTTTATACATTATCTCTTATATTATATTTAAGTTTTTGTATAAAAACGCGTAAATTAAAGATTTTACGCCAAATTATAGAATTGATAGAACGCAATTTTAAAAATTACGTTTCTATATTACGAGGCATGAGTGATTTTAATAATTTTTTTTTTGAAGGTAATGAAACAATAAAATTGTTGTCATTATAATTTTTTTGGTACCCATATATTATTTTTTAAAAAATGTGAAAAATCTCATAAGCCCCATAATTAATAAGAGAGACATTTGAGAATTATGTTACATACAGATGATAATTACATGAAAAGCTCTTTATTCAAAGTTCCATTTTTCGCGATTAAAGATTTCTTTATTCACAGAAGTATCAAAATAGTAAATTATCTATTCTTTTCCCACTCAATGGAATAATTAGACCCTTGTAATAGAAATATTTATTTATTGCTTGTTTTGTCCAATTTTTCATTTTTTTTTTAATTTATAAAAAGCATTTACATTTTTTTTTATCAATTGTTGAACAAATATTAGTAGTAGGTTGTCCAACTTATATCATTTTATTTTGGAACGTATCTATTGCTATACACAAACAAATTATTATCATTATATGTTCTTGGTTACTGTATCCACCGCGAATAGGGAGCTTTTACTGTATTTACATTTGATTGCCTGGTTACGGCTAGAGGGGGAGCCAGCCACAAGATACCCGGAAAACGTATTGAAACTGTGATAATATATTTACATGAGAAATTGTAGTTTGTTAAAAAGGAGAAAAAAAATGTCAAATTGTCAACAGTGGCTCCCCGCATCGATGGAATCACAATCGCTATCCAAACTTTTATATTTAAATATTAAACTAATTTTAAAATCTTTTTTTTTTAATTAAAAAAAAATATTATTTATTTATTAACTCAATATTGAAAGGGAAAGTTATTGAACGTCGAAGTTGTTATATAAAGTGTTATACTGACATTAAGTCGAGCGCACATCTCTATTTACTGTGTCCAGTATAGTTTTGAAAGCCATTTTGAACTTTTTTTTTTGCAGTTTCTTTTACATAGGCACAATATAGACTAGAGGATGTTATTGAAATATTATTTTTATTATAATCATGTATACAATACGATATCTTATATTTTTAGGAATTATACCAGTGTTGGAAAAAAAAATCACTGATTTCAAATTGATATATGTTTTACTGTTTCTGCTAATCTGAGTGTTCTGTAAGATTTCTGTATAATTTTATATTATATTATAGTCCAAGCGGCGACCGTAACAAAGGGTGGTGATCCGGAATAAGTACAAAAATGGACTTTATAACTTTTTAGATATTAGACAAATAAGGAACCAACGATCTGGCGACCTGGCTTCCTCATTTATCTAATATCCAAAAAGTTATAAAGTCAATTTTTATACTTATTCCGCATCACAACCCTTTTTTACGGTCGCCACTTGGACTATTAGTTATACAGAATATATTTTATAATGTTATATTATGTTTACATTAAGTATTCTGAATAGAATGTTACTTTTTTTTGTGAACACTGTATGTCTTTACTTGTAATGGTTTATATTAAAAAGGGATGGCGAACATTTATTGACTTGCGTGCCAATGTGATATTCCATCTCGGATGGAGATGGAAGATCTGTTGCCTAAACTAACCTTAACCTTAACTAAGTGCAGGGCACACCGCGTTTCGCACTCATGTGGGCAGCCAGTCTGGTTGCAGTAACCATAACCAGCATGTGTGCTGTTGTGCTTCGGTGAGTGTGTAAGGGATGCCAGAGCCAATTTAGGCGACGGTAGCCATCTACCATCAAGTGGACCGTCATCCTGTTTGTCGACCTTAACATATAGAAAAAAATTGTTTTGCCACGCGTTCTCTGTGTTGGCCATCCCTTTATAATTTGAAAATATTTGAAACTCTTTTAAGTACTTTATTAAAGAAAAGGAACGCATTATATAGAGGGCATAGAATTAAAATAGTTGGTTAACTGATATTCTATTTAGTTTGCAATTGTATAAGGTTGATTTTAGGCCAAAGTTTATTTTAGTAGTTAAGCTTTTAGCGCACAATGTGGTCTTGTCGTTTCTTTCTCGTTAATGCTCCTATTATAATGTTTTATATTTTATATGCGAACAATAAATGAGAGAATACAGGTAAATTTCATGTGCAACATGGTTGCGTTAATAAATTAACTAAGTTTTAAAGGTAGTCATTAAATAGTTTTAGTGAGTCACACTCTTTCACCAACTATGAACTCTTCTCTATTTATCGCTCAATGTCTAGTCGTCTTTACTCTTGTTTTTTTATACTTTGTGTTATATATAAGTGTTGAAGTTAATTCGGCACTTACCCCTAAAAAGGGAGTATAATAATTGTAAGGTATATCTAAGGTGTACCGAGTAGTGTAAGGCTAAATAGGTCCCGCAACGTACGAATTACGTGCGTCGGGATTCGCACAAAATGTATTTTTTTTTTAATATAGACATTATTATTATTATTATGTTTTATATCAATGTTATTTTTGTTACGTGTGATGCAATCAACATTCCTTTTATTTATTCCATTTTTTGTTTTATTTTTTTTTCATCCGTATTTAACCACAGTACTATATTTAATCTTTACATTAAATGGTAAACGGTAAATTTATTTCATAGAACTATTCGGACAACAGTCTGTAATATACATTGAAAATTGTAAAAAAAAAAACAAGTGGCCAGTATTGTTATACTTTTGTATAACAAAACAAATTGTACAATTAACAAACGAATCACTGCCTTAAATGAACTGCCAGGTTTCAATAATTCAATAGATTCAATTCAATAGAAAAATATATACAAATTAGTCGATAATTTGTTATGAAAATAATGTTTTAACAAGTAAATAGCAATACTGAAGTCGGGTAGCAGTAGCCATTATGTCAATTTTAGTTTGCTAGGTATAAGCTAGGTAAGTGTTCTGTTCTGGTTGCGAGACTAGTTTACGACATAAATGTGGTTTCAGGAAAATATGCAAATAATGATCCGAACTGACCAAATACAAATAATGGACAATATCAAAATTAGAAAAGGCGTATTTTTCGGTGACCCACAAAATGGCAATTACGTTTTAATATGATAAGGTGCCTACGACGCCAAATGAAGACTTGTTTAGACCTCACCGACATTCGTAGTATCGGTTCAATGGTCTCACTTCTTGTTGTGACTTTGGGGACATTATAGGTATAGGAACTTCTCAATGTTCATTTCATTGCACTATAAGAACTGTATTTAGTCAGACGGTCTTAAGTATCCCTTTATCTTCATTGAGAATCCACATTAGTAGTGTTTGTGGGAAATATTTTCCAATATTTACTGATCAGTATTCCGTCAAAGTTTTAATGAAATTCTGGTTTGAATAGAAACTTGTATTGTAACTGCAGCTAAAAACAATGAAAACTAAAACGCGCAGAAATCAATTACATCTGAACCTAAAGGAATCGCCACAATTCCTTTTTTTATAGTATACTAGCTTTTGTCCGTGGCTTCATCCGCGCTTTTTTTAAGCCTTTAAATATAAAAAATCAACGCCTGAACAAATTATATCAGCAATAATATATTAAATCCTTATTGCTCATATAATGAGAGCTGTTGCTCGTGACTTTGTCCGCGTTCAAAATGTTATATAGCCTAAAGCCTTCCTCGATAAATGGACTATCCAACACAAAAATAATTTTTCAATTCGAACTAGTAATTCTTGAGATTAACGCGTTCAACCAAACAAACTCTTCAGCTTTTTAATATTTTATAAAAGTATAGAAGTATAGATAAAAAGAAAAAGGTGCTTCTTTTTCTTAGATATTATTTTTTTGTCAGGCGTTTGATTTTTTATATTTTTAAATGATCACTCGGGAACTCACTTTGGCAATTATAAAATTAGGATTTTAAAAAAATCATGAAATCATTTTTTCATGATTTTGTTTTGTCCAAGGAAGCACTGAAATTTCAACTTCAATATAAGTATTATTTTATTAAGAACGATCTACATTTGTAGTTTTAGCTGAAAATACAAAATTCAAAAACTGAAATATTTTTGTTAACTATTTATTACAATATATTTATCTATACTAGTTAATATAATAGGAATGCCTACCATGAAAACAAAAATCTCTCAATGGAAATAATAGGTTGCATCGTAACTAAGTTATATCTGCCAATACAAACAAATACTTTGTAGACAAATGCTACTTTAAAAATATATATTCACAATACATAACTCACATTAGTCTGTAATTCATTTGATGCCATCTGTTGTTAAACATGACTGTGTTTTGAAATCTGTATATCAGCTTACAAGAACAAAGCCAAATCAATGACTCCTATATACATACTTAGGTACTATAATAGACTCGCTGAGCGGAACCCAGAAATGTAGAAAAAAACGCGTAAGCGACCTATTTTCCATGGCGCTTTCGACCTTTTGGTCGCGATCTTAAGCATAAACTCTTAAGCGGTTATCACACTTTACATGAAGGATTCCAATTTAGGAAATTGGAAAGTGTAATCGCAGTTAGAACAGATTGGATCCAATTTAGAATTTATCTATTTTCAATTCTATGTCTTCGATTTAGAAATCAATTTAGTGTAGTGTGATCACTAGGTTCACTACTTAGTACCTAAATTGGATTCCTTCAAATTGTAGTGTGATAACTTGGCAAACTTTTTTTTCTAATCACCAAGTCTAGTATAAAACATATATATAGGTAGGTCGATGAGTCAATGTTCAAATGCAAACAACTCTTATTTAAAGGTCTGATCGTCTTCTGAAGTCCACGAAACAATATTAAGATTCATCGATGAAATAAAAAGTATGATTTGTGAAAATTTGCCAACATTGTACACATACATACTTATGTAACGATATACAAATATTGTTTTAATAAATGATTTCTGTCATCAAAGTCGGATTGTTTTATTGCCAAACCTCTCTTCGTCAAAATGATCTGATGTACAAAATTGTTTTTAAATGGTGGCTACAGTCGCCTAAAAAGCCTAAGAAAATCAGCATAAACCCTAGGACAAGGAGTAATCCAGTGAGGATGTAAATCGAATTATCAAGTGGATCGTCAGCCAAGTGGAACATTTCTTGATTTTTAATATGTTATTTATTAAAAAAAAAGATTCACAGATAATCTGCACCAACCTTCTTGAATATAATATGTATAAACAAGAATATAACTAATATATATTTATATGTATAATATACCTACATATGTATAATATACATGCATAATGAAATATATTATAAGTTATCATGCAAGTAGCACCTCCTTGCGTGTTGTGTAATTAGTACTGGCCGAAAATAAGACGCAAATGTACGAGACGATCTTTTCAAAAGTGGAAACAGCTAAATGACTTTTGCCATTTAACTCAATTGACACATAGAATGATTTATAATAAGTAGATTTTCCCCAGTGTTTCTGGTCATTGTTTTTCATGAATTTTCTTTAATACGTATCACCGTGACAGTTTTCATTATTCAGTGTTTGTTTGTAAGAGTTTAAAATGGCTAATGCGGATTTCAGGAAAGATGTGTCGATGCCGGTTCGCCCGAGAAGTGTCTACACCGCGCATTCATATAATCAGGTACGCTTTTTACCTCCTTGCTGGTTCGGTCTAGTGTAAATAAAGGTACCACGTGGTTGGCTGACTGTCTGCTTTATGGTACATATATGGGTGGGTTACGTCCCGAGGAGATTAACTTGGCTTGTCATTTGTAGTCACCGTTAGTGACAATTAGTGTATCTATTTCTTTTTTGGTACAATATGTCTTAATTAGAAACAAGTAATAATAATATATGTATAATTTAATACTATAGTTCATATCGTCTAATGTTAAAAAATATATAGCCTATGACTAATTTTAGTATAATTGGGTACCTCTTTTTGGTACATTTTTCATTATTATGAACCCTTTATAAGGAGCATATTGTGATAACAGGAGGAGTCCAACCTATCGGCTTTCCAAGATTACAGCAAATTTCTAGAAGGCGGCTTGGGCCAGGCTGAGCTGGTGGGGGCTGCAGGATGGCAGCCACCGTGGCGGGCACCTCTTCAGCGAAAGGCTCCCTTCTACCCGGGAGACGACATCTACCACGCCGACACCTGGAGGGAGCTGGAGGTAAGGCCTCTGACCTGTTGATTGCACAAAACAATACTGTAATAACCACTGTGTTCCACATGTTCAGTTGATGTGAAATTTGGTATACCTTAACTTGAGATGTGAAATTTAGTATACAGACCTTGTTGTTGCACCGATGGGCTCAATAGAAAGTCAGGGGTTAGTTTATAATTTTTAATTATAGCAGGCAGGCTGACTGTTCACTGTTGACACCTAAGTGGCTTCGTCGCCAATGAGTTCTGGCGATCCCCTATACCTACTCACCATACTGATTGACGTTTAGTTTTGTATAGAGATTATATTTGACAATGATTACGATAAACGGAGCACAAGGCGGAACGGCTGTGTTGTATATATATGTATATGTATGGGATGCATTTGATTTAAATTATTCCTAACTAGCTGTCATTGAATGGCGACTCGCTTGAAGCATTGAAGAGGCACTCATTCAGAGTATGAATTGGTGAGCATTGTGAGTTCTATTAGTGTTATTTGGTGAAGAAGTTTGCGGGCTCGATTCGACGAGTGAACGGTTGTTGTGATTCAGGTGACGGATGTGGTCGGCGGTGCTGGGTACAACGCTTCGGTGACGCCTCACGGCACCATCTGCCTGCGGCTCAGGGACCGGGTCAAGGTGGACATGACGATTGACGGAGCCGTGCGAGTGACCAATGCGAAGAACAACATCATCCTGGCGTTGTCAAGGACGGGCGCAGCGGCCGCCCTCATTCATCCCAATGGACGCGTCTACCACTACGGCTCTCGCGTGGAAATCCAGGCCCGACATCAGCAGGGCAATAACAAGTATATTCCTTTTCCCATTTCGCTTGATCCTATGTTATATTTAGATACATTGCGGTGATCCACTTAGAACATGTACTGGTAAAAACTATTTAATCACATTTAATTATATTAGCTATAATACCCGACATGCATAGAGGGTGATTAGAATACGATATATATATTTTTAGTTATTACTTTAATAATGTATTTCACATTTCAATAATGAGTATTTGGCAGTTAGATATATAAATTACATTTGCTTAACTATGAGGGTCCGTTCTGGTTCACAATGCCCATTGGCTCGAAACGTCAATTCCTAGAAAGTGACCCTTAATGCCAAACTTATCATATCACATTGTGACAAATATTGTCAAGTCTCCTAAAAATGCGTCAATGGATGTAAACGCTTAGAATTTTTTTTATCTTAATGTCTCAGCTCTTTACATTTGTACTAATTGTAGTGTTGTGTGACTTGACATTTCAGGATTAAGAGACATTAGACTTTTTGGCAAAGAATATGTTGCTTTTTCAACACTTTACGACTTGACAAAGTGAACATTTTGAAACTGTAGACATTGGAAATGTGAACGGTATAGTCTCACCCTCAATGTGGTACAGATACGCGAAGATGTGGTACAAGGGAGTGTCGTTCACGGCGGAGCAATGCGCACTTGTGTATTTGGTGGACGCTGCCGGTACGAGGACCACCACTGACACCTTCCTCGACATGAGCCAGGACTTCACCCTGAACGTGTTTTACAAGTATGTTTTTCATTTATGTGAACTCGACAGACAGGCTGACGTTCCACTTGATGGTAGGTGGCCATCATCGCCTTTAACACGAGCAATGCCACAGGTCTGCAAGTAATTATAGGGATGGGGATTAGGAAGGGATAGGGAAATAGGCACTGGCAATCCTTACTCACTCACTGAAACACAACAGAGGCTGCCCAAATGAATGGATTGCAGCCTGCGCTACCACTAGTCTTGTAAAATAATTAGAACACTGCATTGTGTCATGTGACGTCATAACGGCGGAACCTATAATCGGGCTTCGACTCGTGTGCCTTGCACTTGAATTTTTTATCGACATATTGTTTTATTAATGCAAAAGTTGCCATTTAAGGGTAGTTAACTGTGATAAGGGCAACGCCGTAATAGTTGTATGGTGCATACTTAATGTAGTATATAATAAATGCATATAATAAATGTAGTATATGTAGATTGTGTGTTGTTACAGTGAGTCCCGTCACGGTCCGTCGTACGTGAACGAGGCGTTGTCGCTGCTGCAGGCCGCGCAGTACTGGCTGACGGACGACGGCATCGACAATTGGATCATAAACAACGTGCGCGTCAGCCAGACGGCCGACGGCCTGGTGAGGATCCACCGCTGCAGTCACAAGTACCAGCTGCGCACCAGCCCCAGCAACGGCTCGGCCTCCATCACCAGCCCCTTCCTGCATTGCACCGCGTCCCTGGGACAGACCCAGCATCTGTTTGTCCGGCGCGGCGAGAGGCGGATGCACTTCGACGGCAACTCGTTCATCGTCCGCAACGCCGGACACTCTGCCGGCTTCGACGACAAGAATCAGCTGAAGGTGTACTGAGGTCACCTACCATCACCTACTGTCCAAATGGCCTCGAGGGGTTTGCAACTATCTGTAGCGCTCTGCGTTACGTAAATCGTACAACTAATCCCTCTTGGTCACGGGTAATATAATTTGTTCGTCCATATTCGCTTGTTGTATAGAACGAAACGTTGGCCATTTTCATTTGTACTTACTCTAATACGCAGTCGAATTGTCTCATGAATTTCAATATTTTAAATTTTAATTATTTTTTATAGTGTTTGTAGAAACGTGCGGACAAGTCGATTTCAAAAGTGTGACGGGTTTTTTTAATATACATTCAATACCATATTATAGTGTGTAAAGCGTGAATGTTTTTGATATGTTTAATTTTTTTAATTAGCTTTTCCCCATACGTTGGCCAGAGACGACTGATGGTCGCCATCATAGTGATATAAGATTAGGTACCGTGTCATGATCGATTTTTTTGAAGCAGTCATTCGTGAAAGATCATCTTCGAACATTGCATTTTGTTAAATGTTTACAATAGAAAAAACAGATGTAAGCGAGAAAAATGTGTCATCATTTTGATTGTCGCCACATCTTATCATTGCCATTTATTCTCTGGGGATTTTTTTTCACTGCATGTATTTCATATGATATACTGTAATCGTAGGAGCTTGAGTTGTATTTTTTGCTTGTTGAATACTGAGATTTATAAACTGTCAGTGAAGACATTAATTTTTTCTCGACCCTAATAATGCGTTCAGAGAAATCTTTAAAAACTGAACAAGTTTTTTTAAAAAAAAAAGTACATAAAGTGATAAATTGCGTGATTGCACTTAAAAAACGGCCCGTACTCATCCAACTTACGGATAAACAGATCGGGCGACTAGTTGATCGATTGCTCGATAAAATATCACCATGTTCATAATGAACATTACTTGTTTGGTTTGCAAAGATTATTTATCGAACGCAATGCCCTCTTTGATATTTTTCTTAAAATGCCCACACAAAATGTTGCACAAAGTCGCAGTAAAGTGATTATCTTTCTGTAATCGTAGCGGCTTGTGACTGGTCCGAAGTTTTCAAAGCTCACTTAGTTATAACTTTGCGTTTAGTATTATTTGTATGACTTGTCCCATTTGTTTCTAGATTGCAAATTGCAAATACTCGAGTGTTATGTCGTAGTTAAATAATAAAATATGTTTATTTCGTAACGAGGCTTTTAATTTCATTTGTTTTCGCGACACTCCTCAAATGAGGACTTGGTTAAATGGCCTTTTCCACTCAATTGGTTGACAAGGCAGGAGTGGTACAGTCAGCATCAGATATATCGGATCTGTCTAGGTACTCAAATAACACTACACACTTTGAGGACCGATTATATCTGCACTCCAAAGTATTCTAATTAATGTGAACATTCAACGCGTCAAAAATATCTAAACAGTCGAATGTCATTATTTTCTGTACAACCATATTTTCATAATTAGGTATACAACTAACCTGCCAGATGGATTACGCAGACACGTCAAATCTTTGATTTGTCAAATGAGGCGTATCTAAGTTTAAATATAGAGAAATTATGAGCGAAAGATTTTTCGAATTTCGAATGGCCCCCGTGCTTTGTACTAGGACGTGTGTTGCTGATTATATAATAAATAGAGATATTCGTCATCTCGAACGAAAAAGACTCGCATGATCGTGCGACTTGGTACTATTCGATTTTATCTAAATAGGTTTATTATTCTTAATTACTCAAGTAACAATAAGATTGATAATTCTTTACTTTTTTACAGGCTGACGGTCCACTTGATGGTAGGTGGCTACCGTCCCCTATTACACAAGTAACGCCACAGGTGCCGCAAGTGCGTTGCTGACTACACTAGGATAACGGATAGGGAAATTGGCTCTGGCATTCCTTATTCACTCCTTATGGTCTTAACGGTGATCTGTATGCCCTGCCACAACTTTCCAGACCAGAGCCAATTTTGAAAAGTTTATTTCCAAAGTTAACCCTGCCGGGAATCGAACCCGGATTCAAGCACCTCAACCACTCATCCAATGGACTAGTCATAAAAACACAACACAATACAAAAATAAGTTCACAATATACAAAAATCAATTAGGTATTCATCTACACTTACACATACAAAACATTGTATTTGTACAATGTTTTGTAATTGTACAAAACATCTACAATTACAAAATATTGTATTTGTATTAATAAAACTTGAATAAGAAATTTTTAAAAAACGAAGGTGCCAGCCAAGAGGGACAGTTTCATTCTGCGGCTCCTCAGACTATAAAATTAACTGATTATAAATTGTAAATAGGTAACTAGTATAAATAATTTCGTTGATTGTCCTTTAATGCTATGCTTTGAAGTAAAGCATTAATCATTAAAAATTAAGTAAGTGTATTATATAATATGGGTAGGCATACTAAACTCGCTGATCAAATGATACAACGCTGTTTGTAAGAAAGTAGTGACGAGAGGGAAGATCGGTTAAAGTTTAAAGATACAGTCATATTGATAACGTCGGTTGAAAATGATGTCATTCAAGCGTAATTATGAGACAATGTAAGTAGGTGATTATTGCGACCAACTAAACATGAACCTTAATACAAACATATTAAAGTTTATTCCAACAAGTGTTGAGATATAATTGAACATTTTAGTGCTTAGATACTTTTGGCGATCAGATTGTATACATAAGAAAAATTTTCCGTTTGTAATGAAATATATGACATATGTGTTTAGATATATTTGAATTCAAAGAAGCTCACATCAATTTGAAATCTGTTGTTGTGTAGATGTTACTGAAAAATTAAATGGTAACAATTATTTGCCTACTTCAGATGCTCATCTACTTCTGACGCTGACTGTACTATTTTGTCCATTAAATAAAAGAAGTTAGGTGTAACCATTAAAGTCAACATTCGCTAATTTAGTTCGATATCGTAAAAATATATATTAAAAAAAATCACCTATTCATCTTATAATTTTCTCACTGTCAGACCGCCACGCCACTGTCGGATATTTTCTCGGGTGTTAATTTAATTGTTCAACGCGGTCTGTCGCAAGCAACCGTTTATTGCCCCTAGTCCACCTACTTTGTACACCTGGGTGGACCAGGGGCCAGGGCACTAAAAAGTGCATCTATTCCACAAAGTTCAACTGAATGATCAACTAGTTGAACTAATTGGACAAAAACATTCCAATTATTTCAACATTAATGTAATCATTCCTAATAGTTACAAAGTACTTTTTCATTTTCTTTTTCATTCTTTTTCATTTCTAATTACACAACTAAACACATTTTGTTTGTGTCGAGTGACTATAATGATGAAGGAGCACTTGCAGTCTTTCTATTTTATAGAAACAGAAGACGGCAATTACAACAAATTAGGAAATAAATAAATAAATTTAAGTTACAGTAATTATTTTATATTTTAATAGCTGTTGCACGGGACTTCGCCCGCGTATCTTTATTAAATATAGCATATGTTACCCGCTGATAATGTAGCTTTCAATAGGTGAAAGAATTTTCAATTCCATTCACTTGGGAGAAGCTTCCTAACCGTGGCACAAGCAACAAATTGGCGCACTTCTTCCCACTGATGCCACTGATTCAAATTCTGTCTGGCTTTAGGAGCCGTCCGGGCTTAGGGGACTTCCCCCTAATATAAAAATTACGTGTCACGTTGTTTAACGCCAATGAACTTCTAAACTACTGAACCGATTTTGATAAAACTAAAAAGATAGGATAGTTTTTATTTTGAACCCGGGTGAAGCCGGGAGTGTGAAGCTAGTATTATATATAAGGATATAATAAATGATATAAAATTATGTTATTTTTATTGTCAATTGCATCGATTAAATTATGATATAGTTTTTGACAATATGAAATTTTATCTAGCAATGACAATAAAGGTTATCTCATAATATGTGACAATTAATTAATATTATATATTAATTGAACAATATAAAACATTTTTTGGTTAGTTAGCAATCTGAGGAATCGGCGCGCACAGCGCACCGGGCGTCGGTGATGTATTGATCGCGGGGCGAAGCGAGGCGCGTACGTAGTTAGTAGTTACGTAGGGCGCTGGGCGGCGCACCACAAAGTCACAGACGGCTTCCGCCAGCCGTCGATTCCGAACGTCGCGACCGCCGCCACTGCGAGCGCTGCACAGCGCCACCGCCACAGCGCTGTCAGCGCTTTACTCGCTCCCTCGGTGCAACATTTGGCTCGTAAATACGCCTCGCCAGGTGAGGTTGGGGCCGGCTTGGCCCCGGCCGCTCGGAATCGATCGCATCCCGTCCCGACTCCGATCTGAATGTTTATAAACAGCCGGCCGCATCTTTCTCCCGGCCACCGTGGAACCCATTTCCGCACTCTGGCTGATCCTGAACGCGGAAGATACGTACGTATTACACGGTCGCCTTATTTATGTGCGTTCGCAACGCATCGCTGACATCTCTCACTAATATTCGCCGTGGCGCACTATAAATAAAATCGCCATAAGGTTTTGGTAGCGCGAGATGGCACGCGATGCAAGCAGAAGTCGGATGCCGGTAATGCGCAGGTGAGTGCATGTCGCATTGCCCCAATCGACTCGTCGCTTCGGCCTTCGCACAACCTATCTAATGGCGCAATTTCAACAATTCCGAGATAACAATACAAAAATCCGCCAAATTCACGCATTAACCCAGTTGGCATCTGCTCTGGAACACAAACGCAGAGCATTGCATTTTAAACTCTGTCGGCCAACAGATAAATGTTATGATAACATCCATTAT
The DNA here is from genome assembly GCA_936446665.2 of Synanthedon andrenaeformis. Lineage (NCBI taxonomy): Eukaryota > Metazoa > Arthropoda > Insecta > Lepidoptera > Sesiidae > Synanthedon > Synanthedon andrenaeformis. Next base: position 284,182 of record OW387776.2, on the reverse strand, counting down.
TATATTGATTTTCTATAGGCAACCGCACATGTGGGGAGCACGCAAAATGCTCAAGACGTAGCCCATGACGTAGAGAGATGTTGTTGTTTAGGTAATAGCAAAGTCTACTTATTTTAAAGGTCAAACAGTGAATCGATAAAATATGTATCGGGAGGACGTCTGTTCGCTTAATTGGTTCTCGATTACCATTTGTTATTCCTAAAAGGAAAAAAGTAGTAAAGGTCAAGGTGATTTTAGACTCGCGGTGTTTAAATATATTCCGCGATGTTTTCCAGCTGACCCGGCTGATGACAGGACGCTGCTAGTCTCCAGACAAGCTCTAAATGTCTTAACGTAACACATCCTGCCCGTGCCGTGTGTACGTGTTGTGCCGCGGAAACAAATAGATGAAAGTATAACGTCAAGGCCATCTATTTTGGTAACATTAATTTTTAGATTCGTCATATCTTTAACTGTTCTGGCAAACGTCAATAGCAGATTACTCATAAGTCATAATCATTTTATCTATTGGCCTTCTTATCACGATTCCGACTCGGTCGGCTTAAAGTAAATCGCAGTTTGCTTTTCACGCGCACAATAGACGACATCTAGGTATAAAAGTTGTGCACAAAAAATGTATTAAATCGGCTAAGAGATCGTTTCGAAACCGTTCGCCATTTTTCATATTATTTTTTGTTGTTAACTACATCCGGTTTCCAGAAAAGGAATTAGTTACAGTGTGAATCCCGCTGCATGGCTACAAGATGAATAGTCGTGAGGCCTTTGTCTGGCCATCGACAGACAGCACAATTCAGAGAATAGCGCTCTAGTTTGAAATAGTGGCTGTGTTCGGATGCATTGCATTGCGTCCTTGACGGTGATGTCATTTCAACAAACAAAACAAACATTGGATCTATAACAATAAGCGACTGGCCCACGTCATTGGGTGTGCCAAATTCGCGTCCTCCTACGTACACAACGCATAATGAACAGAGCACATCTCTCCCGGTATCGCATAGGCTACAACTGATAGGCATTGAATCACCGTACCCTGGGCGGCCAGGCCGTGCCGTGCCAGGGTACGGTTCCACAGGCCCACGATTAAGTTGTCTCATTTTCTTTCAGGTAAAAGCGTTGTACGTGACGTTACAAACGCTTTAGGTGTAGTGAAATCTGCATGTAAGTAAAACTGCTTTCAAAATATCATAGACATATACATATCTCATGATGTAGTGGTTTATGTATTTGCTTTAGCAATACCTACACAATATGCTCGTATGATTGGACAAAAATCCAAAGTTCTTCTGGAGTCTGTAAAGCTCTTACGATTTATAGAATCCTTCACAACTACGAGATTTCCATTTGATAGCGTTTTCATATGTAAATTCAGATATATTCTGATCATTTTTTATTTAGTTAGATCAAATTAAGCCGAATATGGGCAATCAGGAGAAATAATTCGTGTAGTTTTGTAATTGTACAGTTACAAGTAGGTATACCTTGCGGTGTCCAGATGAACATACTAAAAGTGTAGGGAGGCGGTTGAAGGTAACTTTTTCAGATTTTTACTCTACGATCAAGACTTAAGGAGCTACAAGCTGTGTAAGTTAACAGAGTGTTAAGTTGTGTAAGATGCTGTTGTTGGGAAAATGTGGAATAAGTAGTTCTTCTAATGGCTCTATCACAGCTAACAAATATTGCTTTTCAAGCTAGGAAAAGGGAAAGAGGAAACCAAGATAATTTCATCAAAATAACTCTAATTTTGTTGTTCTATTCTTTTCCTACATAGTTTTAGCGGCTTCGACACAACCGCTTGATTGTAGACTAACGGTCCACTTGATGGTAGGTGGCTACCGTCACCTACAACACAAGCTACGCCACAGATGCTGCAAGTGAGCTGCCGATCACAGTAGGCTTGCTCGCTCGCCGAAACGCATTCTCTAAGAGGGCTGTCTAAGAGTGACTGCCACTACCTGATCTGTAGTCATTTAAAAAAATTGATCCCTATGACAGCACCCTAACCACTCGTCAAACGGACTGTCTTTGAAAGCGGTAAGCTCACATTTCATTATGTTTCAGGTCCGTCGGTGAGCGAGTGATATTGTTAGTATACGTAACCAGATATTACGGAACGGTGGTGTAACAAGACTGATATTGAGTGATATTAAAAATGAAACAAGAAATTAGGAAAGAATAGTGAGGGTTTTGATGTCTTAATAGAAATAAGAAGTGGCAGCCATGCTGTCTTACATGGTGCCAGTTGAGGAGAAGCCACCGCCGGCGCCAGGGAAGGGTCGGCTGGCGCTCGAACTAGTCCCGACTCCGGGCAGCCCGGAATCGGCTCTCAGGAAAGTGAGGAGCAACATTTCTAAAGAATCGTCCACGAGTTCCTTCGCTAGCGACCTCACCATCTCATCTTCGACTCCGACGGGAGCCATCGATAAGCCAAAACACAAACTACTTAGCAATGGCACCAAGCACACCACCCTCAAAAGGTAAGTCCCATTCCTTGTTTCTCGTTATCAAACAAATAAGTACAGATTCATACAGTCAATTGATTGTTTGCTGAATATATCATTACTAATATATCATAAATTTGTCATGTGTCGTCACATTCCGTGTAATAATTAGAAATTTTGATATACCTACCTATTTTGGGCTAATTCTGGCTTCCAGTGAATCTAGGCAGCGTTCTGCTAGCCCAAAAAAACGCAATGTTTTTATTTCGCTTTTATTATGTTTCAATATTTTACTCTGACGTGGTACCGAAGTATTCGCGGTTGTCCCATGCGTCTGGGAGTCGTTTTGGAATTTTTAAATTTGCGATCCAAGATGTATATATCTCCAACTGACAGTCTGGTCTGAAAACAAAATATACTTATATTCTATTTCTATAGTATCCACTAATGTTTTAGTGCAAAGGTATGTCAAAGAACACTATCTGGATTTTCCCTTATAATTTAATTTACTATTCAATGCGGACAAAGTCGCGGACACTAGCTAGTTATATAAAAACCTTCCTCGTTTTACCCTCTTTTCATTAGTGAAACATGAAAATCCGTTGCATAGTTTAAAAGATCCAAGCGAACATATACAGAGGGACAGACGCGTGAAGCGGCTTTGTTTTATACTTACTACGTAAATATTATAACCTACATGTTCAACCCGAATAAACTATTATAGGCTTAAAAGTTATACATAACTGTATTAAGAATGTAAGTACATCGAGTCCACGGCCGCTTATTATGAATCAAGTGTCAATTAGAAATTATCATTAGTTGCTCTGAAGGGAAAGGAAATATGCTACAACCACCTCACGTAGAGGAGCAGTGGGACGTTCTTAATATTCGTGTTAATGTTATGTAATTGGTATGGAACGATCACCCATGGCGACCGGAGCCAAACAAAGATGATAGTTTTGCAAGATACTTAATGCGTACCAGCCTTAAGTAGTTCAAACAAATAGTCCTAAATTAGATTGATAAATATATAATGCCACAAAAAAGTGAAGTTTCGCAATCATAGACGTCTGATTTTGGTGTTTTATCTTGACTTAGATAAAAACTAGTATGCTATATTGAACGGTGTAGGTATTATCGTGTTTGCTGACACGCCATCTACTAAACTAGAGGTTGAAAAGGACGAAATTACCTGCGATAGAATGAGAAGTTCATTTCCCTTTTAGACAAGTAGGACATGTTGACTAGTGCGATGAAGCGTTATTCTAACAGACGCGCGACGTTCATTATTGTTCAGTGTAGTGATAGGGACTGAACATGTTTAACCCTTAGCCGCCAGAGTCGGATTTATCCGACAAATTAATTTCGTGCATTTCGCTAGAGCCGCATATATATGACAAATTCCTCTACTTGTATAATGTTTATTTTTAAATCATTGAGTTGCTTTGTCTTAAAAGAAATAAAAACAAAATTACAAGTCAGGCGCTAGGGGTACGACACGATAACTCTTACAAAACCAAGCGATTAAAGGGTCATAGACTAGGGACTGCCCTGTGGTGACGCCGCGACGAAAACCACATTGAAATAAAGTGTTGCCATTGAATATCCCACCTAGTGTTTTACTCTTTATCCTATCGGGGTTGATTTCGACACAAGAACAATCGTCAATCTTGTCACTTCGATGGGAATAATCCCGTATACATGCATGTATTCCTGTGTCCTGGTCACAGTGTTGATATAAAGTGTCGTACTTAGCGGAGAGCCATCCAATCGTGCCCGTGGTGGTAAGAGGCACCGGCTTTAGAGATTTCGTTGTTTCCAATTTAGAGACAGCTTTCGGCAGCGCATCAGCGGCCTCTTGACGTATTTTACCCGATTCTTCCAAGGCGCGTCTGAAATTTAAAATAGAGGCCTCATTTCACTACAACAACCTATACTGCATACCAATGAAATTTATCCCCTGAATAAAGCCTTGTATTGACATCAGTACAACTAAATTTAGAGTAATTGTAAAAGGCTTCCTTCATATATGAAACCTTTAAGTTATTGTTTTCTATGCTTCTCCAAAAGTAGAATATATTATTCATTTTTTATACGAGTCGGATAGTTTGTTCATTGATTGTTACACATTTTTCTATTAATTATTGATATAATATTGGTATTATGTGAATGCTTATTGTGTTCACAAGTTGCGCAATAATAAGCAAAATTCTAATGAAGATTCAGAATAAATTGATACTTTTGACCTTTTGAATTTAATATCAATCGCATACACCTTTAATACCGATTTTGATAAAATTTCGTAACTATGTGTAAAATTCAGTGAAAAATTATCTATTAAGTGATAGTGTTTTCCGCATAAAAAAAGGGACAGTGAGAATCGTCCTCTATAAAAGGGGACAGTGAGAATCATAAAACGCAAATTGGATATAATATACCTAATTAAACTTTGGGTCAAGTAGTCTTGCTATTCTTGAAAAATTACTCTAATTTGGTTTTCTAAACTGTAGTCGTTGAAAGTTTCTAGTGAAACATTCTCTGATCACAATAGATTATTATTGAAATAATATTAACTTCTGTTCGTCAAGCAGCCAGCTCCATTGTTCGGACCACTGCTTGCGGCAGTTATCGACCTTCTTCCATTGAGCTCTCATCTGAAAGGCTTCCGTATTTGGATCGAATTTACACGCTACACCTTCCTTTTTAGCCATTCTTCAACTCTTCCCTCCCTGGAGACCTGATTGAATACATCTAATTATATTATTCGCCTTTGAGCAGTTATATTTACTGGGTACTTTATTACATAACTTGAAAGAAATGCCGCTCCCCTATCCACCTATCCAATTAGTGGAGGAGCATCTCCATTAAACGATTGCCCCATCTAAATAGAACGATAGTCGGAGGCTTTGCAGTTGTATGTTGTGAAATATGTATAAAATAAGTTAGTATCAAGAATGCCGTTTGAAAGAGAAGCAAAGCAAAGCAATCGTCACGGTCACGCGCAGCCAACATCCGCGTCATTCTATATGACGAATTGATTCAGACTAATCTCGTTTGGTCCGAATCCGACTACTGCTTCGGGACTTGGGGAATCTCATCGCGAACCAACTAAAATTATTCTTCTTATAGAAAGACTAACTGTTGCACGCGAATTCGTACGCCTAACTTTATAAAATATATAGCCTATGTTACTCGCACAAGGACAAATCTGAAACCATGAGATGAGATCCTAATACCTTATACCTTACCTACCCTTAACCCTATTATGGTCGGCAGCGAACTTGCAGCATCTATTACGGCATCATCATTTAATCTGTCGAATTTGGCATAAAAAATAATAAGTTACGTTCTTGTCTTTCAAGTTCAACCGAGTATAATAGAATATAGGTTTTGTTCATTTGTGCTGCATTCCCATGAAGTACATATATATTATTATCATGCTTGCACTTCATAATGTGATACCTATACTCGTATTACGAAGCCCCTTTCCACTAACAACTAATAAGAAATCTTATTAATAATAAAATAAAATAGAATGGATACCTCAAATATGCGAAATATGATTTCAAAAATATATATTACAAAAGTTTGTTTATTTATTGTGTACAGTTGTCAATAACATTTTTTTTTTTAATTTTATGAAAAAACATAGAGGAAGATATAATTGAAAATTTCCAATAGTTTATGTTCTTAATGTTACAATAATTATAAATTAACATAGTACTTATTTTTGGTCTAGATTACTTTAAAAGCGATTTTTAAATTTCTTAATAAATAGTTACCTACTTGCTAATAAATAGTAATTAATTACTTAATATAGGTAGAATTAAAGTTGAATACGAAACTTGGAAAACTAATCTATATATACTTCTTCTATAATACTAATACAAACTAACAAACAAACTCTTCAGCTTTATAAAGCTGAAGAGTTTGTTTGTTAGTTTGTTTGGTTGAACGCAATCATCTCAGGAACTACTGGTTCGAAATGAAAAATTATTTTTGTGTTGGATAGTCCATTTATCGAGGAAGGGTTGAGGGGCTATATAACATCACGCTGCGACGAATAGGAGCAGAGCGTCAATGGAAAATGTTGCAAAAACGGGGAAAATGATTCCTTTTTGAGAGCTTCCGTTGCGTGCGCTGAGTGTCGGTTTAAGTTACGCAAAAATCATGTCCGATGGAATTGTTCCTCTTAGTCTAGTCTATAAAATTAAAATGGTGCGTTCTTCAGTATGTAGAATTAACACCATTTTAATCTTATAGACTAGACTATCTTTAAAAGTTCTAAAAAAAGTTCGCGACAGCATATGTCTATCTTTTAAGATTTACTCACTATAACCTTTTTTATGGTAGGTAATCATATTTAAATTAATAACAAATTAATAATTATTTGCGAAAGTATTTTATCAACAAGAAGATAATAATCCTTATCCAAATAAATACGTTATTCATCACAAGTATTTAATTGTGAACAAAATTGCCCTTGACATCACTAATTGGTTTCAATCAACATCTTAGGAGATATCATAATTTTATAATAACTCTGCAACAAAATAGGTATGATAACGTTCGGGTCGGTTCAATTCACTCATATATTTTCTTTTTCAACGCGGTCGAAGTCGCGGGCACCAGCTAGTTTATTCATATTTACTTTTTAATATTATATATCTAAACTTTTCTAAATGTAAGTAAATGTAAATTATGTGTGTATGTATGTTGCTTTTGTATATTAAATTGATAGAAAACAGAGAGACTGGAGCTACATTTGATCTAGGCACCCTAGGAAATTAATAATATAAAATAATTTATAGATCCAGTTAGCACAAAGTAATGATGTTTCTAATGGAAGAACTTATTTTTTTGCCTTTCAAACAAATAATGTCACTCAATGTCAAGGAAACGTCTGTTGGTGTCAGTCAAGCGCCTCGCTAGTATATTTTTCTCTTTGGCCAATGTTTGGGCTCAATACGTATCGGATATTATCAATTTTATCTTGAAATATCGGCAGAAGCGCAAAGGCTTATGAACAGATTTCAATGTCGCAACGGCGCGCCTATCCGATTCAAGGTATTTACTTAAGAGCCAGTTCGCATTTCTATTGAAAGGCTATAAAATGAGGATTTTATCGTACCTACTAGTACAGCGCTGCTAATATTTCTTATATAAACTTCATAAATCGTGTAGGTATATCAAGTCAAAACATATTTCGTTGCTGTAGTTATTTAACCAGCGATAGGACCACCACTGCCTGTCGCAATTATTTGGGACGCCAGTCTGGCAGCAGTAACCAACGTGAAATAACAGCATGTGTGTTTCGGTGACTAAGTAAGGGATGCTAGAGCCCATTTCCCTATCTTACCTAAACCCTTATCATATAACAAATTAACTTTTTTTTTCTTGCGTTGTTTCCATTTGAAAATTCACAATTGTTGTTTATTATACAGGGTGTCGTTCGGCAGCTCGAAGGGTTCAATGGTGGAGACCCTGATTTACGAGAGCCCCTTACAAGAAGAGCCGGAGACCAGTCCGACGGCCAAAGCGCAAGAGACGGCGTTCCCATACACTCCGGTCGAAGACGAGTACGTTATGTTCATTTTATAAGTAGGTCTTGAATGTCTTTATTGGCGCGCTTTTTCAATTGCAGCCTCAGACCAAATAGGAACTGTAGACAGAATTTTGTGGACAGCATAGTGAAGCCGGCTTTAAAACATGTGTGCTTAGGCAGTTTACGCTATTGAGATTTTGTGTTCCAAACTATAAACCTTGTTGTTTTTGTTTATTTTTTATTGAAAATATTGGTTGGTTTCTAACTAGGACTAACGTGTGAAATGCGATTTTATATCAATTTTTTTAACTTGATTTTTATACCATCACTGCGCAATTCGGCCTTTTTACTAGTAAATATTTTAATAAGGCGAGCATCGAAGTGCTACAACTATGGATTTTGCGTGACAAATGTCAAAGCGGCACATAAAAAGTACGCCTAAAACGGAATCATGGCGGAGTCTTGCCTTAGCGCGTCAATGGTAAAAGGTAGTAACGACCAAGTTCTATTTTAAACTCCAATGTGTCGACGTAAATTCACATTTTCTTTAAATGACAGATGTTTGGTTGGTTATAAATGACAGATAACAAAGTTTATGCTCTACGCATACGTCACTTATAAATGTTCCATAAAGTTCGTAGTTTCTTGTATGGCGTGCGAAATCCATAGTTGTAGTTACATTGATGAAGGCGAGACATACTTAAATTGTTTGTATGCGTGTAACCAAGTGTGTACACAGCGAAGGAGTAGTTTTACTTTGCCGTCCACAAGGCTCTATTTTTAGTTGTTTATTAATCTGAGATTGCAGCTTGCACTTTTGGCGAATTGATTTCTCTCAATCATCTTGATATGTTTAGATGACACCACCGTTTTACCACTTCATTGTTTATGATTATTGCTTTCATTGGTATCTCTACTTGCGACTTAAAATGAATTGTAATTGCTTTTTTTTACTACCTATACTTAACATCTACTTAACAAGAGCACTCTCTTGTTAAAGCGATTCTGGGACTGAGACCCATATTTTATGTATATATATGTTCCTTTTATCGTTAAACTCGAAAAATATTTTAATGAAGCTGTAAGTTATTTTTCTTCTTAGGAATGTTCAAGGGAAATATGAAAATTCAAGTAAAAAAAATCTTTAAATTAAAAAACGAGATCCCTTCACAGGCAAATAAAACAATATTAAAAAACTATTTATTTATTTATTTTTATTTAATTACGGTGTTCTCTTCATTTAAGCATTTAACAGGATCTATTTGGTTGGCGTTATCTCTATCTAAAGTAATAAAATATCTCCCGCGGGATAAAAACCAAATGATAACGTGCGGTGTTTTAATTGAATAAGTGAGGGCGGTATTTATAGACCTATGTATCGTAGGTATAGGAATTTTCAGTTCCGAGTTAGTAACGAGAAACACATTTATCTTCATATTTATTATTTCAAAGTGGACATTCTAAATAGGATAAAATTAAATATTAAATAAAAATGGAAACTCAATTTAGATAGTTATAAAATATAAGAAGTGTATAAACGTCGCGACATAATTTTTTTAAAATGTTATTTACTAACGCCACTAAACCTATAATGACAAAATTAAAATTATCATTTAAATCTCGATCAAAACTAAAAAAAAATTATCCATTAAAACACTATAATGTAGCGTATAATGCGTATAACGACAGTTTCCAACATGTTCCAACGTTATCCAAACGGCGCGCACTACTCTGTGCGCTGGCCTTGTAAAGCGAATAGACTAAATATTGCCGTCTCGCTCTAACGAGTTGATCTAGAACGGCGACGAGGCTCTCTCCGTCTCTGTCTCTCTCGTTGCCTCGCCGAAAACCGAGGACTGGCGACGCTTGGCGCTACGTGCTACTTCCGAGTAGTTCCGAGATCGATGTTGTGTAGCTGGAGAGAAGTAACTACACTGTCTGTCTGTTGTGAAGCGCCACCGAAAGAAGCGAATTTTTAGCGCATTATTGCGCCGATGTTTTCATTTATTGTTGAATCCCTTTAAATATAGTTACATGTTATATATTAATTTTGTTTACAAAGTGATTGAGTGAAAGTTTAATTCGGTGGTTATTGGCGCAGCGGTATCGCGAGGTATGTTTTTTATTATGTGCGTCACACTGAAAGGTTCAATTTGGGTGTTGATTTGCCGACGATAATCGTCTTTTTGTTTTGTGATATCTTAAAAAGTTTCCCTGCGGAGGTTAAATACGCCTACGTGTCGGTTAAATCGGTGGATGAAGCTGCGGATGACGTGTACCCCGATGTCCTTTTGCGTTTATTGTCCGAAAAATTTTGTCATAATGACGTCACCAGGACTGATTTATAAACATGGAACTGTTTTCGGTTCCATCATTGAGACGGGAGTGCAAGGTCACGCTGGCAGACGTTTCCAAAACTATTTATAATATTATGCTATCATTATTTTGTCTTCCTCATTGAGAGGACCCGCCCTGCCCTGTGCTTAGGCTGACCGCACACTATGTTACAGTACAATATGTGACCAAGAGACTTGTACTAAGTGGCAATATAGTCATTTACGAACTAAATTGAAAGCTATTATTGGTGAAACGGTAATAATTAGGCAGATCATTTGATCTCTAAGTGACATCTAATGGAGCTTCATTAAGTGGTCCAATTGACAATACACATCACAATTACCTGTGGGAATTCATAATTTAATTTACAATTCCCAATATTGGTTCCAGTAACCATTTAAACGTTTTATTTTGTATATCATAAAGTTCTGACAAGTCCAAATCGAGTATTGGTGTGCTCAGAAGCTGCTTAAGTTGATACCACTTTCTCCTTTCTTCCATCGGACATGGCAAGTTACCATCCTCATCTTGTCAACGTTCATTATCTCATTATTAATAAAAATAAAAAGAACCATATCGCCTACAGTTAGATTCAATAAATAATTAAAAATATCTCAAGTAATTCTTCCCACAATTTAATATTTTCTTAAAGAATGATCTTTGAAATAGTTTGTTGAGATTTTTGAGGCCATTGTATGTTGCTTTACAGTTTCATCACTATATGTTACAATTATTGTACAAGTATACTTACGTGTTCGTTTTGAATTGTTGCATCACCTCCGTGTTCATATACTAAATAAGCTAATAAATCGTTATGTTCTATTGTTGACTGCAATGCATAGGCATAGGCCAATAGGTTACAAGAAGAAAGACAAACAACTCAAAGTGTCTTTCTCATCCCTTATCCTCAATTCCACCATAGTCAGCAGCACACTCGCAGCACCTGCGGAGTTGCTTGTGTTTTAGGCGACCGTAGCCACCTACCACATCAAGTGGTTCGTCAGTTGGATGTTTATGGACTTAAAGGGGTGAATTTTTATAAATTACACTTGCAAATAATGTCACCGAACAGGCAAACGTTATGCATTATACCTGTATTATTTTGACTAAGTCAAAAGCAGGTCCGTCAAGTCCAAACCAGTCAGGTCAAGTCCTTTTTTTTTTCTTTATCTCTCCCTGTTACTAGCATAATATTTGTTTAGTAGAATTAAAGTCCAAATCTGTGTCAAATGTCACATAATCTATATATTGATAATTAGAATACATATTTAAAAGAAACATCTGCCAGAACTAGTGATCTATTCCCTGCTTCGCACGGTATTCAATTGTATCTTACACAAAAATTTCCTCATTTATGGGGAATAAACGAGGAAGATTTCATATAACAAGAAATTAAAATCAGATCGATGGTTTTGGAGTTCATAGAGTCAAATATACTTTTATTGATTTTTACTTATATATAACTACATTTGTAGGTTATGATACTTCTTTTTAGAGACAATACGGACAGTTTTACAAACAAATAAATTACCGCCAACGTGTTTCTTAAACAATGCGTGGGTATTGAACATAGTCATTTACTAAAGTGACATATTCAGATGATATTTCACTTTATTAGTATCTTTTGTTTCTTTATTTTCATAATATTCTATTTGCAAAATATGATTTTCTTACAATTACCTTGTTGTTCCTTATTATTGGTTGAATTGTAACTGTAATTATGAATGTATATGTTATTTAATCTATACATACATATAAAATAGTTTATTCTGACTGTCCGTCAACACACAGCCAAAACTATTAAGTAAGTCTTACATTTATATAATCACATTTGCACAAATTTTATAAAATAATATTTATTTGTACAAAACACATATTTCTTTATTTTTATTTGTAAAAATAAGAAAATATTGACAGTATAAAAGCAAATACTTGCTTTTCTTATTGTTTTATTATTATACAGTGTCCGGTTTGGAACTAACAATATTCTAGGTACATAAATTACAACTATTTTAAATTTTTTAAAACACAAATAATACTACATACTGAGATCCAATGCACTTCCCATCTATTTGGTTTGTTTTTTTTTTCGGAGGGCAACGGGTTCACATTTTTGTAACTTAATTTTTTTTTATTGGAGAATCGATTTTCATATATAATCCCACGGTATCATAATTTATGGGAGTAAAATCAAAATTGTCACACGGAAAATTCGTTACGTTCTATTTTCAAATGTTTTAGAATACATATATCTAAATTTTCACAGATATTGCGCCATCTACCAATATCCTTGAAACTAGACTATGTTACGTAATAATACATCCTTGGAAAACGTAATCAAATCATTTATCATAGTTCGAACAGATGGCGCTGATATTAATTTATTTATTAAATTTATTAATTATTTAAATTATATTAATTTAATTAAATTTTTTATAATCGTTCGTAAGGAATAAACTCCAGTCGTGCGTCGCAACTTACACACACACACACACACACTTTTTAAACTCCAAATAATTATTGCAATTAAATGAATTTTTTTTTACGGTCAACAAATTTTGAGTTGTATTAAAATAGAAAATAGCTAGTCGATGACTGGACATGCCGTAAGTATAATTTTACATTGGGTTTTTCGTATATGGCATATAAAATGAAAGCCCCTATCATTATAATCGCGAACCAGCAACATGCTCTCTATGATATAACACGATACAATGACTCGGTGATATTATATGCATACAATACATAACTATTATAATATGAAGATAGGTATAATCAAAAAACAGATAAACCTTTAGTGAACATAGTGACATTACTTGATAAAATACTTATAGCTAAAAAATTTGCTATTTGAAAATATAATGAGCCAAAGAAATTACATATTATTAGGTATTTAAGTGAATAGTATATTTTGATTTTAAGATATTGACATTTACTTAGTTGATGGAATTTTATGATATTTTATTTACATTTACATAGGAAATAATTGTAATTCATAGGTATTTATTTGAATAGGAAATTATTTGTTGGTGGCTGGGCAAATTGGAACTGTGCACTGTGCAATCATAAATTGTATTGGACTATAAACCATGAACTTACATTAGACCACTGTGAATTAACCTTGTATATTAGTGAGTGAGTGCCAGATGTCTACTTCTCTATCCCATCTTAATCCTTCATACTTAGTCCTAAGGTCAGCAGCACATTTTCAGCACCAATGCTTGCGTTAATAGGCAGACAGGCAATGTGTTGTGATGCCTGTCTGCCGACCTTTATATAAAACCAGCTGTTTCTTGCGACTTGGTCCGCGTAATTTTATAAAATATATAGTATGTTACTCACTGATAATGTAGCTTTCCATAGGTGAAAGAAATTTTAAAAACGGTGGAGTCGTTTTTGAGCAAAATCTTAATAATAATATTAGTAAAGAAAGTGTGTTTTTTTTGGTTTTCAGTTCGGAGCGTTCAAAGGTGCGAGTGTCTTTCTACCAGGGGGCGCGACCGCAGTGCGTTTCACCACCGCTCTGTCCACAGCAACAGGAGTCGACCCTCGCCTACCCACCACTTCTGTCTGCCTCTTTTAACGGCGACATGGCCGACCACGCCAATTACAACAGACAAATCAGGTTGGCATCATTAGTATCATTATTCTCTCCCCACATTCTTAATTATTTTATTTTATTTTTTGAAGTGAAGCTTGTTTGCGGCGAGATGAGAGTAAAATTTCAAGGTAGAATTTAGTGTGACGCTCCAGTGTAACAATCACGTGACGATTGTTTTTAAAGATTCACTCTCTATATATCTATGACATCTATCTCTTACTATAAATTTGATCGCCAAAGAAGTTTCACATTTTTTTTTATTTGTACTAAAGAATGTTCGTTTCAGTATGTTTACTAACTGGCTTTTCAGGCGTTTGAAGACCATCACCCCATTTCCTAGTTAGTTAGCGAAGGGATTCCACTAACTTCCTCGGGTTCGATTGATTTCAAATTTGGTATAGTGTTACCTCGGTGGTGTTTTTACGACCTTAAATTGACCTTAAAGTACACACCCAATTCCTCAGCAACTTGCAGCAGATTTAACGCGGTTGGTGCTCGATAGAAAGTCGGAGGGTTAGTTTATTATAATTTTAATTATAACTAGTCTTCTCTCTCGTTAAGTTCCGGTGCGGCCGAACTCGGTCACCGACCTACTGCTTTGGGTTCTTTTTTATTTCTTTTTTTGCTCGGCTCTTAAAGAGTCGTAACGAGATCTTAAGTAGTAAATAGATAGCCAAGTAGTTTTGGATTTTAAAATTGGCCATGTTGTTTATGAGTTTATCATCCTTTACATACAAACATTTAAAAAAATCAAATATATTAATTTTTGAATAAGCAATAGCCGTTTGATTGTTATACTTATGTAGGTTATTAATATTGAATGCAGTAGCCTATAGAATCTGTGCTCTAGAATATTAATCTATATTACTTACCTTAGCAAATCCTCGCTATTGAAATTTGATTTCGTTCTTAACAATTTGCGATTTCAGTTGCTGAATAAATCGTGGAATCTGAATCTGGGGAATCGCTTTCTCTAGTAACATAATAGTCACGGGAACACCGCTTTGTTACCAAGTCAGTGGTTTGAGTGCATTCCACAAAAGATATCCGATATTGCCAATGCTCTGATGGATTTCACAAACCGTCAAGTGAGCATAATGGATGAATTTGAAAAGTAACTTCATTGTAGTGACTACTGCGCCCACTTAACTAAATACATTGGGGATTGATCATTAAACTTTAACCATTGTGTGGTTTAAGCATTGTTAACGTTTAAACGTGATCTCATTATGCAGTATACTTATTATCAGAGTAAATAGATTCCAATTTAAAAACGCCATCATTCGCGTGAAGATTAATATTTTTGAGTACATTTTTCAAACTCGAATATCTTCAGGATAAAGGTCCACCTTGAAGTAGAGCCGTCAGATATTTTTATTGTCAAGTACATTCCTGAGTATTCATATATTTCAGTACGGAGAGCGGATGGGACAATCCGTTTCGACCGGACGGGGATCTGAGCAGGGAGGCGGACGAGATTGTGTCTTTGATCAAGGGAGGGAAGCCCATCACGCCCACGCCCACCGGTGGGCCCTATCTGCCCATCTGTGACGAGAACGAAGAGAAGGTTCATGCGAATAACCTTAATGTGAGTGAACGCTTTGCTCTTAACACTAGAATCTATCGTAAAAGTCAACAGACGACGTAGCGTGCGAGAGCGCTGTACTGCTTTCCTTAAATACAAGTTTTCCGATCTGGTTGAATAAGACAATGTTCTCCTTTTCATTGACATGCTGAACATCTGAATTTAATGAAATAATTGACTTGGACAAATTGAAAATGGCCACGTTTCACTTTGTGAAAGGTTGATTTTTGCGACAAGCTATAAGTACCTATTCACAGAACCATAGTACAATTGGGAGAGAGGTTTCTTCCCATTGTGCTGTGAGGATTTCTAATAAATTTCGATGATTTTTACCAGAAAGGGATACGAGATCCTTGTAACTGGCCATCTCATATTTGATATTTAATATCCCACCGGTCAACGATAAAATAAAATTTAATTTTTCTAAGCAAAACAGTTTGCTCAGTTGTGGATTTATCAACAGGCTGAGTAGGCTGGAGCCCAGAGTGGTCGATTTGGGGCCATTATTTTTTATGTCTTACAGAAATGCAAAAGATTTATGGTACACCTACATTAGATCCACACAAATAATTCAACATGTAAAATCGCTATGGAAATTCCATTCCTTGGAATAAATGTAATCAAATGAAAGAATTTTGGTGAAACCAGATTCTGATCAGATTTGTTGTTCAATCTTAACTAAATTTTGGGTTATATGCATACCCTAAGTTCACAATATCATATTAATTTACTGGGAAATTGTGGTTTTAATTAGAAGCATAGTGCATAAATAATAAAATTACAATTTCATTAACAAATGACTGATTATTATGATTAAGCTCTGTGGGCGCAGCATAATTTGAAAAGACTACTGGCGCCAGTGTCGCTACTGGTACACTACACAGTACACTGTACCATACAGTACACTATTTTCTTTTTATAAATGATTCAAATTTATTATTTTTTTCGATCATGAAGTTGGAGCTCTTAATCTTAAATTGTTGAAGTCACTATTTTCCTTGAATTTCCCAATATCTTAAGAAGATCCCATGGAATACATCTTATAGACAACACGATGAAATGAGCTTTTCAAAGTTGGCTCTGGTCTGAATTTGGAAAGTAGTGGCAGGGCACACTTCGTTTCGCAGTCTGGCGTCTGGCGCAATCTTAATATTTGTTCAAAGGATTACTGGAACACGGCCCAGACTTAGTGGTATGATTTGTTTGACAGACGCAGAGTCAAACGAAGACGAGCAGTCCGAAGGCAATGAACGGCACCAAGAACGGCGCCGTAGCAGCGGGCGAGACGCAGGCGAAGACGCGCGCCGGCCAGGTGGAAGTCCAAAGGGCCCCGCCCCAGCAGGAGCCCCAACAGCCCGAGCACGTCACCATCAAGAAGAAGCCCAAGTGCAAATGCTGCGTCGTCCAGTAACCGGTGCTGTCCCTTCTCTCTCACTCACTCTCTCTCTCTTTCTCTCTCTCTCACACACACAAGCACACTTCGGCTAGAGAACGCAAATTCGGTGAGCAGTGGAGTTTCCCCAACATAAACTAGTCTTTCAAAAGAAACACTAATGCAAAGACGGGCACACGAAATGTTTATTTATTGAGAATCTCAGAGGATTTATTTAATTATGAATTATTTTTTTGGTCGAAGTATTTTATAAATGAAATCGCTATTTATCAACGAAATCGATTGGGATTTTTTTAATAAATTAATAAAATTATTATTATTTTTTACATATAAATCTGTTTTGTATAATATAATGTTTAATGCATATTTTTATAATGTTCGTTTATTTTGAACGCCTTGAACGGTACATACCTAAAGCAGATTCAGATATACTTTGTCATATCCAGTCCGCGGATCACCGGTCTATTAATTAACCAAATGGATGTTTTCAATGTTAGATTCTAACTGTATTTCTAAACGTAGTTCACATTCGTCATCACGTTCACGCTACAAGAAAACCGCCAACCGCCTAATGTATCGTTATTCTGCGAGGCAGGGTACGGAGTACCCCGTACCCTGCTTCTTCAGGGGAAAGGAGGAACGTAGAGATTATTAAGGTAGATAGGAAATTAGAGAGGTCATAGTTTGGATATCCGAGTTTATACTTTGTTATATTATTATTATTAAATGAATGAATTATTTTTGACTCGATCGTTTAGTTTTTCTATTTATAGGGAAGAAGAGGGGAGGACATATAGAGATGTTTATGGGAAGTATTCTGTAATAATAATAATAATTATTATTATTAATAATAATATTATTATTATACACGTTTTAGAATATTGTTTTAAAACCTCGCCCGGTCGCCGGTAAATCATTCTGCAGTCCGTTTTTTCAAAAAAAAGTGTGAAAAAACGAAGTTGTAGTGATCTGCTTAAAAATCATCTTAGTGCTTGGCGTCAAATAAATACTTACCAGATATTTTAGCATATTTCAATGAAATAATGTAGAATCATTCAAATAGGAGAAAGTATGTATATATATTATATATTTGTATATACATATCCACAGAGTATTGTTTTACTATACAATGAAAAATTAACCAGAAATATTGTTATTTTTGACCACTAGACGGTAGATTAAGATCTCTTAAGAGTAAGAGCTTGGTAGCTTCATCTCTTTGTTTTGAATATGCTTTTTCATTCGCAACATTTTGAAATAGACTTGAGAATTTTTTTATTATAATTTCTTTGGGCACAAAGGTTTTGAACATAATAATTCCTATATAAGAATATTATGTATGTATTAGTTATACTGTAACTGTGCGATGGGATAGCTGTGGGGCCGATGGCGTTTACGGGCTCGGTGTGATTGCGGATACACTTTCACAGTTAAATTTTAAAAAAAAAATCATTCTATTTTAAATGTGTCCTACTAACGAGTAATTTTAAGAAAAAAAAAATGTTTTCCATTTAGTTGATTGAGTGCCGCGTGTGTGATTTGAGTCTGTGACGTCATCGGCGCCATTTTTAATATTATTATTATTATGTATAAATGTAAAATCTATGTAACTGTGTTTTATTCATGTTAAAATATAAATGTAAAACCTGATACCACCAGTTACGATTTCAATTGAACTTTGTTTCTTAATAAAGTATTTTTATTTGAAAAAAAAAAACAGTATTTCAAAACTCTGTTGCCGAGTACAGGTTTCACTTCGATTGACTTTCATTCAATGAATTTGTACAAATCAGTTAATTAATTAATTACATTGTGTGTAATTATTATTTATATTAAATCTTTAAAGGCTAATGGTTTTTGTTTTAAATTCAACCCCCCTGACCTTGAAAAAAATGACCTGCTGTGTGTTTTACGAATATCATATTTACAAAAAAATTATTTGATTCTTTAAGCTATCGAATGGTATAATTAAATTTTGAATGTAGATAATATTTATTTGAATTTGTTTTTTTTTTAGAATAAACAAGAGAAATATGAAGAAAAAAAAATTTTTTTTTTTTTATTTAAAATACCCAATGCCATAAGCAAGGGATCTTGTTCAGCAAATTATTATAGATTTTTTTTTTCATCCATTTTATTATTATTCATCCTTATCATTGACATCTTTGCCACTTTATGGCAGGTGTATAAACTTTTTTATAATGTTCAAAATTTCATGCAGATTATCTGCACTCACATTCATATCAATGTCGAACTTGGGGCAGTCCACTATAGATGCGGAACGGTTTCCGCTACTGCACAAGTAGTCTGGACTGGAAACCTTTTTGAATCTGTGCAGATTCAAGAGGGTTAGTATTGGATTCTATCTTACTGTTTGGAAAAAAAAACCAAGTAGTTCTACTGCACAGTATGACAGATTGGACTAGAGGGTTACCAGTCCGGAGTTCCTGTGCGAGCAGAGGGTAGCGTAGCACTAATTGAACATGATATAGATCAATTAGTTCATATGGAACAAATTTCTAAACTCTAATCGTGTTTATACATTATCATATTGGATCAGCGTGGATATTACCTGTATTATATAAATGGATAGATAAGGTCCCTTGCTATGCAATGAGTAGTGGTACAATTAAATAAAAATTAAAAAAATGAAGATAATCAACATCTTACTGCAACTAGGAGAAATAATCATAGTCAATGCTCAAATCTTTGACTCGCGAGTATAATGTAGTACCTGTTTGTCTAGTTTGGAAAATAATAAGCTGTCTATACTAATATCATAAAGAGAAATTGTATTTTTGTTAGTAATGAATAAACTCAAAAAGTACTAGACCGATTTTAAAAATTCTTTAATCTATTAGCTAAATTAACAACTTAGAATTCTGATACACTAGGAATCTAGGTGATTTGGTCATCTGGTATTTTAGAAATCTGCTATAGAGGAAACGATGGAAGCAAATCTTCACGTATTCACGCCAAAATAAAAAATTAAAAAAAATATAAATTGCTTTATTCCAATAGTATAATAGACAACTCGCACTTATAATGTAATTCATGTATCAGATTCTCAATAATTCTTAATAATAATATAAAAAAGATATGGTAATAATATTGTCTCCGTTGTCATGTAACACTAACTTATCTTGGTATTAATTGTACAGGTCTATACAGTTATACCTAAATGAACATCAAATGATTCGGAATGTCTTAAACTAAATATTAAAATATTTTGAAATTCATAATAAATTTAAAATAAAACTAATGTGTACATTTGTTAGTAAAAAAATTAATTTGTAATATTGGTGATGTCCCATCCAGTTCGTTCACGACCTCGATATGTCTACGGCTTTATTCAATATCAGGGATACCTCGGTAGGAGGAAAACTTTGGAGCAGTTTCACATTTGACGCAAAATCGCCTCCGAGTAGATGCTCTCTTAATAATCTGCAAACAAAACACAACTTCTTATATTTTTATTTTTGCTAGACGCCTCGAGGCAGTCAATCCGTTCTAATATGACGAAAATGAATATTCGTCATATTATATTGCTGATTCCATGTATTTCCACCGCGTCATCGTTTAGGTCCTGAAATCGAAATTGTAACGGTCGATTCTTGAATGGTCTTACAGAAGACCCAGGATGCCACCTACAACACCTAGCGTTGCCTGTGTTATAGGCGACGGTAGTCACCCACCAACAAATGTATCGTCAGACTGTCAGACGGTTTTAATATATATATATTAGTCATCTTTGAGATATTTAGGATGCAAGGATGTATTGTATGTCGCTGAAAATTTATAACTTTTTAATTTTACTCTAAGAAGATACTCACATAATCATGGCACAGCATATGTGGATGAGAAAATCGAATCTATTCGGGTCCGCAAACAGCGAATCCCAGATTCTCTCCACATCCGGTAACGAGAACTCTTGTGAGAGCAGCAGAGTCAACCATCTGAAGCTGTAGTACTGAGGCTTCAGTTCCTGTTTCTCCAACAGCGACCAGACCGCTGGATCCGTTTGCTTCAAACATTTGCTCAACTTGCCCATCATGTAGTTGATGCCAGTCTCCGTTTCGTCCAGGGTCCTGATGAAGAAATCTCTGATTTCCGCCATTAGATTGGTGAAACAGAAGAAGCAGTCCGCTTCCGCGTGCTGCGTGTACTGTTTGTTGGGGTCGCTGGCGAACGTGTGATAAATTGGTCCTATGATTTCGTTCATGCCCTGCACGTAGCTCTGTCCGGGGTTAAGTTTCGCGTACAGAAACAGCATACGCTCCACAACCTCCCAATGCGCTTCGCAGCCTTCGTTCAGTGGGGCATAGTCGTCTGCGGTGTTTTCTGAGCGACGTCTCTCGTGGCTCAGTTTGGCCACTCCCAACCCCCGTCTCTCCAGATTACTATACTTGAGCACGGACTGATGAACCCGGGAATGCAGTCGCTTGACACCGTTGCTATTCACGATTTCCGGGCAAGGGAACTCGCTGGCCGACTGAAAGAAGGATATCTCGGGACACAGTCTGCGAACGTCCTTGTCTATCTGCAACAGGACCTCGTTGTCCTTGAAGTAATTACTCCACGAGCTATCCGGGCTGATGCTGAGAGGATGGTCGCTGGGACTGCCCGGAGATACTATTATTTCATTTATGAACTGTTTATAAAGTTGCCGTTTCTCTAGGAGAGTTCGTTCTCTGACGCTTTTATCTAGTGGCACATAGTCAAGCAATATTTTCCACACCAATGAACGTAGTCCTTTGTCTTCCGGTATACCTGTAGGCGATATTATAAATTATTTTATTGTGTACAAACCTTCCTCATTGATAGGCTCTTATTGATTAACTCAAAAATCACATTTCAAACTAAAAAAATTATTACTCTTTTTATACACTTAATTCATTTGTGAGAAGTTACTCGTAGTTATGGAAAGGTAAAACAATATTTATAATTTAGGTATATTGTTCAGGCGATTTAGCAACATGTAAATAGAAGTTTTGTTGCAATGACCTCTAGATGTCGCCATTGAGAACATTTCAACATTATTCAGTATTAGTTCAAGGTGTTAGACGGCTTGTTTTTAATGTGTTATTTATGATTTTTCTGGGGTTTTAATTTATTTACATTTTCTGTAGCTATCTTTTTTTTTACACACAAATTTGTATAATGTTTATTGTAGTCTATGTCACAAGTTTGTAATGCAATGCGATGACACCAGATGTCGCTACACGATATTACTATATTACCGACAGCTCCCCCACACGATCACAATTCACATTCCATTTAAAAATGTGGTTGATGATGTTCTTCGTTCTTTTCATTTTGTGTAAAATATGTTAAAAATTTGGCAATAAACGCTGAAAAGGATGTGAGATGTTTTTTAAGAGTATTATCCCTTTAGTGGTGCAATTTAATAGGTTGTGATAAGGCTAAATTGTATACTAAAACCCCCCTAGTACCACCCGGGCGAAGCCGTGGCGCGTCACGCTAGTTTACACTAATATTGTAAAGAGAGAAGTTTATTCATCTTTGTAATGAATAAACTCGAAAAACTACTGGACCAATTTTAAAAATTCTTTCACGTATAGAAAGCTGTATTATCAGCGAGTAAGATAAGCTATATTTTATAAAGTTACGCGGACGAAGTCACATGCAACAGCTGGTATACAATAAACAGTATTATTTAATCACTAGCAGTGCTTCTCGGTTTCACCCGCCGTCTATTAAAAAAAATTTATCTCTTTCTCTTACTCACTGTAATGTTCGGGATTAGTAAACGGTCACAATACTATTAGTATTTTTTCTATCACGATTTGCTCTAATAATCTATTAAATATTTCTCAAGAATTGAACAAAAAAATATATTTCAAAACAAAAGGCTATTTCCATTACAGAAATTCAACTAAAATATTTAGCTCCATTATTAGTACAGGTATATCTAGATCATTGTAGCTTTTCACAACCTAAGCATATGACCTTAAATACTTAATTGATTTTTATTGTCATCATAAAGTGTAACTTACCATTGAAAGCGAGTTTTCTTAGTTTCTCAATATTGATTATATCATCTTCCAAAAGCTCATCAAAAGCTTTTATTCTGAAAGCAAATTCCACCATTATTATGGATGTCGGATACCGGTTTCCAAATTATAATAGAACAGACATTATAATAGAATTTTAAACAAATTTTAAAATTAATAAGAGAATACTAATAGTTTCTAAATGCCATATTGTCAATAGGATTTCTAGTGGCTTGTCTTTGGAGTCATTTTTGTGAGTTTGGTCACAATTCGGGGCAAATGTGACTATTGTAAAATGAATAGAGGACATTTGTGCGTTGTTGGAAAAGAAAACAACCATGCACAAGAAAATGGTTGTGATATGAGTGGACACAGAAATGAGAGGCCTGGACCCACCAAAGGACTAATTACTAAATTAGCTATTACTGTATGTTACATAAGCCTAATCATGTCTCATAGATGCTGGTCACAGTGGGTCAAATCTGGATGAGTTTTGGCTTTCCATTGACATGAAGTTCAAAATTGAAACATATTTTTTTGTTAAATGTAGTATTTTAGGTGCAATGATATACATTTAAAAACCATTTCTAAGTTTTCAATGAACCATTTCTTGTATTTTTTTTTTCACCACCCCCTTGGATCGTATATTTCCATCACATAATAACATAACACGACTTGCATTATGGTTGGGGGAATTAAACATTTTCATTTTATAATATTCATATAACATTTATTTTAATAATTTATTCAAATAATTTTTGTTCAATATGACCGACTCCGTTTCGGCATAAGTCACATTTCTTTCTAATTTCTTTATGATTTTATGTAGATCGTATCTGGGAAACCCACCCCTTCACCTCTTCCCACTCACCTAAAAAAACCCTTGAATTGACGATCTATAATCTAAATTTTTACCTTCAGATTTTACAAATTTGATTCCACAATGAAACTATATATAATAAACTAGGTAAGTTAGACATAATAATTAACAAATTAAGTTGAACTTATCACCACATGAATTATAGTATAACTGAACAATATAATATATAATTTATTGAATCTAGTTACAAATACAAGTATCAATATGACATGTATCAACAACCGAGTCATCATCATTGAGCTCTAACTGCTAAGTTAATACTTAATGCCTAGGGTTGTTAAGTTTCTATGGGAAATGGGGACGATGTTTTTGTTGACTAACTTACCTGTTTACTTTAATCTCGGTGACACAATTGAAATATTTTTTTTACATTTCTAAGAAATAAAATATAGGTACGGCTAAGTACTTACATATAAACATATTAAGTCGAATATCATAACAACATAACTTACCTTGCCTTATGCAGACTCATAATAGAAATCAAAAATATTGTAAATTACAAAACGACCAAAACAAATAAAAAAAATAAGCATAACATACATTCCTTTGTGTAAGCAATCCCAATCCAATACCCAAGAGTAATTTTATTATTGTAATGTAACCACAGAACATCATATACAATGTAACTGTCATACACAGATCAGTTACAAATGCACTGACCCGTAAAAAATATATATTATATACCACTGGACAGGCTGCTGTCAAATTATTTTTATGTCTTTTTGTAAAACGCCAGCTGAAGCCTTGCTATGGAGCGTAAGTACATGGACCTAAAACTAGTGATGTCCGCAGACCCTATTATACTTACCTATGGAATAAAAACACGCAAACGTCAAAATTAGTTCTCCGTACTTTCGTACGACGGCGTTTCAAAATGGTACACTAAATTATCTTGTAATTTGTATGGGACAGTGGACAAATATCAAGTTGCGGCTCACAGAATAGAAGTCACTGACCTGTAATATATACCATATTATAGGGGAGAGGGGGGCATAGTGGGGCCACGGGGCATAGCGGGGTAAGCCTTACGCAGCTCGTAGCAAACGCCGTACAAACTGTCAAATGCGTCGTTATTATTGGTCGTTAGTCGGTGGGTTACCTTCATAGGCGGCGAGGCAGACGTTTGTGTGATATAAACAAAAATATCAAAACCAGTGTTTTTCTTAAAACTTTTAGTGAAATTAAACAGCAATCTTTTCTAAAACGTACTTATGTACTGTGATGTGTTACAGTTTATTATGAATCAGTTCCCTTCCGCATTTCTTAATCAAAAAGAACAAGTGAATTGAATCAAAGGTAAGATACCGTCAGTTTGTCTTTAATTCTGAATGAGCCGGTGGGGCACACTATTTGGATTAAAAAATAAGTGTCCCACTTTGCCCCGTTTTAAAGACTTCTAAGTTGTAATATATTTATTTTTTACGTTATTAGCTAATATGGTCCGCACATACAAGAGGAAGACTGAAGCATTCGTGGTCTATGCAAGCTATGAAACAAGCTGTACACAGTGTTGTGTCCAGAGAAGTGGGCTACAGGAAAGCAGCAAATATGCATAACGTTCCACAAACAACATTAAAAAAACGTGTTAAAGTTGTTTGTGTGATCTCTGATCTCTTTAACTTAAAGTAATAATAATAAAGAGAAGTTTATTGTTGCTAAGAAATAAAACTATTTCGCTTAGAAGTTGTGTTTCGTTATTTATTATGATCAACCCACAATGCCCCATAGAAGACCCCGCTTTACCCCTATGCACGGGGCATAGCGGGTCAAATGCCTTTTTTCATTCAAGTATTCACATCTCGTAGATTAATTACGTTACCAACATAAATGTATCCATAGTCATTCGCAATGAATTAAGCTATGATTTAAGTTAAAACTTTTAATTTAATCACATTATTTCATTTTTTTATGGATTTTTAAACGTTAAGTACCCTACTATGCCCCCCCCCCTCCCCTAGTACTTTGTGTATATACCACTGGACACGCTGCTGTCAAATTATTTTTATGCCTATTGGAAAAACGCCATTTTTGCGCTGTAGGCTGTGAACGATTGTCCATGGAACTAAAAATTAATGATTATACATATCTATATATACATATACATATCTAAGGAATAAAAATACGGTTATTTAGGAACTGGGTGAAGAATGACATCATTAGAAGGGAACGTCGGGATAAGCTTCTCTCAATGTGGGCGTATGTGACATGTGGATAGTAGATTGATTACAAGTACTTTGTTGATTTGATTTGATGTATCATTACAGCTATTATTTCTTGTGACGATAGGGACACCTGTGAATTGGAAGGTTTTGGCAGCGAAGTTTTATCAGACTTAGACTTGGATGTTAATAGTGTATATATAGCACTAAGATCTCTAGACGTGGGGAAAGGGGCAGGTCCTGACGGTATTCCACCATTCTTTCTCAAGAGTACTTGCACTATTCTCTCTGCACCAATTGCAATTCTTTTTAATAAATGTCTCAGCGAAGGTGTTCTCCCACACATATGGAAGACTGCCAATATAACACCTGTTCATAAAAGTGGTAGCAGGAATAATATTGAAAACTACAGGCCTATCTCTTTACGGTCTACTCTGTCTAAGGTTCTCGAAAGATTAGTTCATAATAAAGTTTATCCTACACTGCACCGCCTCATTATACCAGAGCAACATGGTTTTGTTAGTAAACGTTCAACATTAACTAATTTAGTAGTTTATACCAATTTCTTATTTGAAAATTTAGATGATAGAACACAAGTTGACGTAGTATATACAGACTTTTGTAAGGCCTTCGATAAAGTGGACCATAACTTATTACTCAAAAAAATTGAGTTTAATGGGATTAAGGGAAATTTGTTAAGATGGTTCTCGGCATATGTTTTGAACAGGATGCAAAGAGTTGTGGTGCACGGTTATACCTCTGAAACTATAACAGTGAGTTCTGGCGTTGCGCAAAGTTCCATTTTAGGGCCCTTATTGTTTGTCATATATATCAATGATATTGCCAATTGTTTTAAGCATTGCCGTTTTTTACTATACGCCGATGATTTGAAAGTCTATAAAAGGATAACAGCCTTAGATGATTGCATTAAGTTACAAGAGGATCTTGATCGTTTTAGTAGATACTGTACTGAGAATAGACTGTATTTAAGTTTATCAAATTGTTCGAATATTCGAATGGAATACTGGAACGACGATAGGTGGAAACAAACTATCAGACGACAGGTGCGGCTGACGGATGCAGCTGGTTGATATCTGGATAGTACAAATACACTAAGGCTGGAAATAGTGCTCGACCGAATAGTGGATCTATGAAAATATGCTATATCTAAGTAGTTAGGTTTTGGCGGATCTTTTTTTGGAGTTCTAATACCTTAATAATTTTTAATTCATAGCTGAAATTCTACATATAGGTGATTATGAAAAATAAAAAATCTATAAAAGTCCAATAAGATATATTTTTTTATTTCTTAAAATCAAACATTTGACACCTTTAGGCTGCAATTAAACGAGGCTATAATTTTCTTGCGGCCGCCGCGCGATAGCCGCGTATTAGCCGCATACTTGTTTTATTTTTTCATAGCAATTTAAACTTTATTGACGAGTCCACAACGTACAAATTCTTAGCAGTTACCAAACTGTGCGGCCGCCGCGTGGCTGCCGCGCGGTAGCCTCATAATATCGCCCGCGCGACGTTTACACGTCAATCTTGCTCGAATGTTCTCGGACGCCCCGCACCCGCGCACCGCATGCAGTTCAGTTAAATCTCAAATCTCAGTAGGACGCACGTCATTCGAAAAAAAATTCATGTGAGAAATTGCGATTCAAGATCGATCCTGAATTATTGATCTCTTTGGTGGAAGAGAGGAATATTCTATTGAATCTATGCTATCACAATTTTCTTCTTTTTAGTCAGATTACGCATGTCAAGAAAGATCGAAAACAACTGATCCGCCGCGCGCCTGCGTAGTCCACCGGAGGGGACCGCGCAGCCGCCGCCACGCGGCAGCTGCGCTGCGATCACGTTGTGTGCGCGCGAAATATTTTCATGTCATATAAACGTGCCCTTATAATGCAAGCGTCAAGTGGCGAGCGTCACGTCAACTATCGTTTCAAGGTCTTGGGCACCGACACCGATTGATTAAGAAAGTTAAGATCGGTGTCCGCGGATCTTGACACCAAATGTCCGTATCCGTATCCGTATCCGCGGATCTACATTTTAAACGATCCGGCACATCACTAATATATAAGTACATATAAGTAATAAGTAAATATAAGTTAATAAGTATAAGTATAACTAAGTTATTAATATAATTATAATAGTGTAAAAACCACTGAACTCATTAGAAAAATTTAACCGAAAGCAAATAAATATGTACAGTTAAACAGAGATATGTTCTCTTTTTTAACATTTTCGACCCTCCTCCCGAGGGATAAACTGGGAAGATTTCTTTTATAAAAATTTTATCTGGGCGAAGCAGGTAGCGGATCACTAGTATAATATAAATAATATTTAAGACAATCTATTGAATAAAAAAAAATTAAAAAGAAAAAAAAGGTTTATGTACACAGTACGTAATAAATAAGTGTTGAAAAAGGTGAAAAAGACATATAGGGTAGGGGCAACGATGACAGGTAGGTAAGTGAGTGGATCGAGGCAGCAAAGAGCAAGCGAAATCGGCTGCTATTCTTAGGGTGGGTAGAACTAATTAAGCGAGGCGTGGTCTGATCCCTCGGGAACACTGTGTGGGAACTATAACAACGGGATTCGACGCGAAGCGAATACCTACTCAACCGACTTCTAAAAAGAGGAGGTTCTCAATTCGACTGTATTTATTCATTTATTTATATATTTTACTGTACGTTGTTGTTGATTTTTATATATTTGTTACGCTATTGAATTGATTTTGATTTTTGATTTTGATTTTTTTGATAATTTTGTAAATAATTTTACCTAATTGTTATGCAGTTATTCCGCCAATTAAGAATAAACATTAATATTAAAAAAAGCAAACAATCAAGCAAGCAAGCCAGCAATCTAAAAATAAATTATTAAAAACCGACTTCATGTTGAAACTTTAACTAAAAAGTCGAAAAAATATTTTAATTACCTCAAACCAATAAGTAAATTCAAATTCTTTCTCTTTTTACTGAGACAATGAGTAAATAAAAAAGTGGTATTTTTTCTAAAATTTCAGTTTGTTTAAATAAAATAAAGTAGGTAACTACCTCCATGGTTTAAAAGAAGCATGCGCAAGTCACGAAAGACGATTGGGCTAAGGTCGTAGAAAAAAACCAAGAAAATAATTATAGCAGATTTTGAACGCAATATCAGAATAGACTGCATTATTGATAATAATATTGTAATTCAATCGGTGAAGACGATGATGTTATAAGTATCTACTATACCCAGCACTAGTTATGTCTATCTGCTAAACGTCAAATGTGCATACCTACTTAAAATGGCTCGACTTATAACACCCAACATGAATCTATAGATCAATATATAGAAATAATTAGACATTAGTGGAATGTTGTAAATGTCAAAAGTACATTAAAATCGAAATTAAAATGAGATAGCTCATATTCAGCAATAACATCAATTAATCATGAAAATTTAGATTTCTTAATTAAATTCATTAGATGGTTACAACATTGGTCAGATTTATCTGGTTGTTCTTTTCTATCAAATGACGCTTGTAATGCTCTTCGTTGTAGTATATACTTTAGTTTTAATAGAAATAGCTCAACTTTCTTTTAAAAATAAATATCCCACTTCATATGTGTTATTAGGGAAATTTCAATTCGATTGAATAGAGAAAAGGTTCGGTCAGTACCTATCGTATTTTTAAGTGGATGTAATTACAATGTTTATATACACAAATAGTAGAATCAGAAAAAAAAATCGTGTAAAAAATGTAATGCAATTGGCCAAATTAGACTTCAAGAGTATTTATCATGACTTTCAACCGACGAAAACGAAAAAAAAAATCGGAGGAGGTTCTCAATTGGACGCGTATATTTTTCAAGTGAAAACATATTTAGGCGCGTTGGGCATTTTTGAGATGGGAAGAAACCATGGAATGCATTATTAATGTAAAATAATTTTAAAAAGAACTATTTTTGAGATGGGACGCGTTGCGGAGAGGGGGGTTGGCTTGGGGAGACGAAGTACGCGACGCGACGAATTCTGGAATGAAAATCCCTTTTCCTTCCTAACTAACTTAGCTTTGCTTTTGGGGTGAACTTAGTTCACCGTACAAAAAATAATTATTGCATCTTAATGCAACTTTTACACTGGCTTGGAGTCACTGGGATATGTTACATAGCCATTATTTCACTGGGATATGTTACATCGTTGTGATGTTGGTTGAATAGAATCTCTTCGTAGAGTGCCATACCCCAAAGAGAACGAAGTGATAGCGCGATATAACCTGCCGGCGGAGCGACATCTGTCAATTCTAAATTGTTTCATATCAAAACAATCTGAATCATTATGCAATGTGACTCACAGATGGTATTGCAATTAAAACATTACACAAACAATGTCGGCTTCATGTTGCGCAAACGCAGCTCCAACAAAATATACCTACTTAGCCACTTCGCGTGGTTAATCTAATATATAAAATTCTCGTGTCGCGGTGTTTGTTGCCAAACTCCTCCGAAACGGCTGGACCGATTTTGATGAAATTTTGTGTTCTTATCGGGTAGGTCTGAGAATCGGCCAACATCTATTTTCCATACCCCTAAGTGATAATTTTTTGTATGGCAAAACAACGTTTGCCGGGCCAGCTAGTAATAAATAAAATTGTTGTGTCTGTTTGTAATGTCAAACCAACTTCTTTTACTAATAATTATAACCAAATAACAAAGAGAAGCGTAGACACTATTAAGTATAATAGTGTCTATAAATAAAAGAGTACCATAAGCAGTGAAATGTATAACATATCACTGGCCATAAGACATAAAAATGTAAAAACTATAAAAACTTCAGTTTATATGAAATTTTTCATACAAGGCCTGGAAATTATGGTTTTTGTTTTTACCAGAAAAAATAAAATAAACAAAAAAAATAATCTGACGTTAATTTGAAAATTATATTATCTTACACGTGCGGTCTGTGGGTCCACTAGTGGCGGAAGGCGTACAGTCAAGTACAGTATAGTAACTTATTTTATATGCGGTACAGTGCCCTTAGGGTGCAATATAACAATGGATTCAGGGCGCTGTTGGGGCCTCCGCGACACTGTAGCGCTTCGGGGATGTTCACGAAACCTAGAAGTAGAACGGTCAGTTTCCAGGCTATAATGAGAAAGAGTATTGCCTCGTTGATGGAGCGGACGAGGGCAGCTCAGACTCTGTGTAGACTGTCATTTTAAAAAATATGTGAACACAAACCACACTTTCATTTTGTAAATACCATTACTAACTTAGTTTTTTAAGTTTTCTTCTATTACTAACACTATATGTATGGGCATTAGGTGTTTGAAATAAACGTATTATTATTCAGATATTTATTTTCTTACTTACATTTAAATTTTTTACATAGCACGATTCAGTTACTGTTGCTTAGATAAGTTCCTTGTTTCGAATTGTAGTTCATAGTAACGGGACCCCACGATACAGCTATGCCTAGCGTGTGGACCGGAGTTTTGTTCTTGAAATTGTAAATCTTGTGAAATAAATTATTTGAATTTTTGATATATATATAAAAATAAAATTCTGGAATGAAAATCCCTTTTCCTTCCTAACTAACTTAGCTTTGCTTTTGGGGTGAACTTAGTTCACCGTACAAAAAATAATTATTGCATCTTAATGCAACTTTTACACTGGCTTGGAGTCACTGGGATATGTTACATAGCCATTATTTCACTGGGATATGTTACATCGTTGTGATGTTGGTTGAATAGAATCTCTTCGTAGAGTGCCATACCCCAAAGAGAACGAAGTGATAGCGCGATATAACCTGCCGGCTGAGCGACATCTGTCAATTCTAAATTGTTTTACATCAAAACAATCTGAATCATTATGCAATGTGACTCACAGATGGTATTGCAATTAAAACATTACACAAACATTGTCGGCTTCATGTTGTGCAAACGCAGCTCCAACAAAATATACCTACTTAACCACTTCGCGTGGTTAATCTAATACTTATATAAAATTCTCGTGTCGCGGTGTTTGTTGCCAAACTCCTCCGAAACGGCTGGACCGATTTTGATGAAATTATGTGTTTTTATTGGGTAGGTCTGAGAATCGGCCAACATCTATTTTCCATACCCCTAAGTGATAAATTTTTGTATGGCAAAACAACGTTTGCCGGGCCAGCTAGTAATAAATAAAATTGTTGTGTCTGTTTGTAATGTCAAACCAACTTCTTTTACTAAAAAGTAGATATTATAACCAAATAACAAATTTCTAAAAGTTTTGTTTTCTTGCTAATTTCCGAATCGGCTGGATCGATATTGACGGCTCCCACTGGCAGATAGCTAATTTTATAAGAGATTACTTAGGCTACAGTTATTTTAGAAAATTAAAAATATATATTACATATAAGCAGTATAACAATGCACACGCACAGCGAAATGTGGCCGGTTTCAGCTAGTACATTATTGTATAAAAAATATGTTCCTTCAATAATCCTCTAAATCCACAAAATTCAACGAAAAAAATATTGATGTATTTTTGTGTGCACATATAATATGTCGATTTTAATCCTCCCATTGGAACTTTTCTAGCAAAGGGATTGCATTTGATTGGCTTCAGTTTGAAATATGAGTAGAGGACTCTTTTAATAATGTTTTCTATTTTTATTCAAAAGCCGTATTTGATAAATAATAAAACAGTCTAGAGCAGACTTATATATATACATATAAGTATAAGTAAGTAAGTAAAAGAGGACACGGTCAACTTAGTTAAGCAGAGTTAAGTGGTGCGCCCCAATTGCAATCAAGGTGGGAATTTCATTCATTCCTTCATTTAATTACAACTGTTCAGCGGCTTACGGCTTCTATAATACAGTTTTATATCATTAATAAAAATAAAATAAAAAATACCCTGCAAATTCTCGTTTGCGGGCCAATAAAAGTCATATTAATTTACATAATATATACTTAGTTTGTGGTAACCCCTCGGGGGAAACATAAGAACCAGCAGACCGCAATTTTTTTCTGCAAATTATAAAACAAACCTTCCTCACGTGTGAACACCGTATCCAAATACATTGAGTGGTTTAGCAGAAGTTAGCGGACAAATAGACAGGTCCAAAAATATACTGATAGCCCGATTTTCGAGAAATCTCTCCATTTTTATGTGGACAATGTAAATATTAGATTACTTTTTTATATGATAAGTAAATAAATATATTATCGAGAAGGAAAAAAAGAAAGAGAGAGACACAGTTAGTTGATATAATTGAGGCAACGAGCTTCAATATAAGTTGAGATAGATTTTCGTGTGGTTAAGTTAGGACCTTTGCACATGATCCTCGCGTCGATACAAACGCGCGTTTCACTTGCTATACAATAAAAGCGATGCAAAAGCGTCGTGTGTATTAGTTGACAGTAGGAATTGGCCTTCGAGTTGTGCAAACTATTATACGGGCCATTCCGGCCAAAAAGGGGCAAACTTTACTCCAACTCAAAACACATCTCCACTCTGACTTAAATTTTCAGTTGCATCCTTCTTACTTTGAGCCATGGTTTTCTATATAATTTACTAGGTTATATCTTACCAGATAGTCAGTGTTAATTTTTTTCCTCTTTAAACATATACCTATTTAAAATTACATACATAACTTGGTTGGACTTAACAATATTAAGTATTATATTAATTTAAACAAATCTGAATTGGTTCAGAATGCTAACAATTATGTTTAAAAATTTATTAACTGCAATGTTAATAAACCAAACTGGATTTCTAACAGTTTGGCCTGTATACATTATACATATCTATATAATAAATTTTAAAAAAATTCAAGGAAGTTTTTCTAAAAAAATGGCCCACAGTTATAACGCCATTCAAAAGTTGCCCTGTAACGTATTCAATAAAATGTAAGTTACTGTATATTACTGTATACTAGTATCACTGTCGATCTGTCTGGCACGCACTCTTTAAAATGTTTAATAGCTTATTTATATTTGGTTTTATTCTACCTACCTTTGATTCTTGGTTTCTTTGTGAGCAGTATATATTTTGTAAGTAAAATTAAGACGGGGACGAAGTGGAATAAAAAATAAATTATTTACTACAAATTAGGGACGATCTCGCCGGGACCAAGTGGAATAAACCGTTTTAACAAGGTGCAATTAATTATGCTACTTACGCATATGTTCGACAAACAAATGAAATGCTGTGTCTATAAAAATAATGTAGAACATAAAACTTAGTCAATTTCGAAATCATAATATTATAATTGCGAAAATACCTATTGTTATTGGGCTCTCATGAATTTTCAGGGAATTTTCGGATATACTTAGAGATAGATGAGATCTAATATTTAATATTATTCTATACTAATATTATAAAGAGGAAAGATATAATTGTTTGTTTGTTTGAATTGAATAGGCTCCGAAACTACTGGACCGATTTGAAAATACTTTCACTGTTGGGAAGTTATATTATCGTGGACGAAGTCGTGTGCAACAGCTAGTACCTCGGCTAGTACCAATAATATTGTTGCAGATACACTGGCCTTGAAAACTTATTAGTAAAACTTACTACACTTTTAAAATTGCTATTTCTCCTAAACTATAGAAGTTAAAGTTTTGAAATAAAAAACCTTTTATAGTAAATTTTATCAAATTTCCTTGAAGTTAGTTACTTATACATTAATAAGGTTTTTAACTTAAAAAAAGACAAAAATCTAAAATTAGCCAAATTTAACTTACTGACAAAAAACTTAAACAGCATTTTAAGTATATTTTAGGCCTTATTTACATTTTAATAGCTGGTATTGCCTCCTCGGACTCTGATTACAGCCTCGAGCCAGTTTGGCTAACTGAAGACGATGTTTCGTAGACGCTGTTGGGGAATATTTTTTTCTTCCATCAGGGCCTATTTTAGGGCCCTGAGGGTAGTAGGAGGTGGTCTGTGTCTTCTGAAAAGCCCCCAGGCGTGCTTGAGATCAGTATTTCTTGATGGCCAAGCCATCAAGCTGATATCAACCTCCTGAATGTGCTTTTGTACGATAGACAGTCTTGCGGAAAAATCTCAAAAGGCGCCTGCTTTCAACAGTTAAGGGTATTTAAGTGATACTTTTGCCACGATTCTGTCCGGTGTTTTTCTAAGACCGTATTCCGCATGATGACGGTCTCGTGAAGGCCGAAACCGAAAAGAAGAGGAAATACCTCAAGTTCGCCCACGAGATCTTTGACATGTGGGCTGTTGCCTTCGCAGAAATCATCCCAATCGTTATATCCGTCAACGGATTGATACCAACCACTCTCAATGATAACATAAAGCGGTTGGGATTCCGTGGCGGTTCTCACCGGGCCCAAATGCAGAGAGCGGTGCTGCTCGATACAGCCAGGATCGTACGTACGTCGGTTTCTGTCCTTGTCGCATCCTTAAGAGGGAACGCGGGTACAGCAGAATTTGAAAAATAGGTATTTGAAGAAACTATTGCCATCGCGCTGCGCCCGAACGACAAGCAGTCTATGTGTGTGTGAATAGTTTGTGTTTGTGTGCGTAGCGTAGGGGCCCACACTTTTGGCCCGCGCGCCGCGACGTATCGGCGTTTTGTTTTCATATTTCAACTTACTCGCTCATATTAGTTTGTTGATGGACTTGATTCTATGCTTTACTGTTTGGGCTGGGCTTGTGAATCGGATTTTGAGTAAATATTGTCACTACTAGATAAAAATCGTAGTGTAACGGTTCAGCCTTGCTAATTTTCATCGGATTCACTAAACAGGATGCAGTCAAGGCACAGATTAAATAAGAGTTACTATAGTAACAGATTCGTCACCCATACAAAAGCTAAAATACCTAAGCTATATTAGCCTACAAAAGACGCTGCAACAAGAAACGTACTCTACGGACGCGTGCCGAGAATCGAGATTCCCGCGTACACAGCGCGATTACGTCATCGAGCGAAAACGTTAAGGTTGTACAAAATCTATAAAGAACATAAATTAAAGAAAATGGCTTAGTCCAAGATTTTTGTGCCTACAAAGGTAGAAGTAATTTTTTTTTGTAAGAATCAACTTTTGGTGATAACGTAATAAAATTAAATGATTAGCTAGTTATTATAAAAAAAAACTAACATAACTTTCTATATTATGTAAATGTGTTATATTTTTTAATATTTTTTTCCATTACGTATAACAACAGTTAGTTTAATTAAAACCTTATTATAAGGGAGCAAGTTATTTATACTTGTTGCCACTAAACTCACTACAATAAAACTCATACAATAAAAATAACTTTTACAATACAAATGTTCAAAAAATATAAAAACTATTTTAACGGGATTTCATTGCATTTTATTACTACCTTTACGTATAGGTAAATAATTTATTTACGCAAGGAAACTTAATATTGCAAAAGATCCAACAAAAGGTAACACGGGTACAGACCTTTTTTCTTCTTCGGATATCCGGGGATGGATACAAATATCTAGCACATTAATAGAAAAAACGACTCACCCGATCTAAAACACCCACCGTCCTACGATCTAGGTAGATCTAAATACTTAAAATTAAGTACTTATAATTCAAATAACGTAATGAAAAAAGACAAATTTTTATTTGACTTTTGACTACGACATCCAACAACTTCACAATAGTAAACCATCGTATCGTGTCAAGAATTTAATGATAAAATATGTAAGTATCGCTGCGTTTTGACCGGGAAACGTGCACGTTCTCGCGGTCGGCAACCTAATGTCGTTCGGACTGCCGGCAGTCTACTTAGCGGTAGGTATTTAAAACGCTCCGTGGCGCAAGTGACGGGGGGCCAGGTCAAGGGAAAGACAAATATTCGAAAAAAAGGTGCCGACGAATATCACATTGTGTTTTTATAACGACAAAAAAAAAACATTCAAAACAAAACATTCAAAGTTGCGGGATTATTAAAACTATTATCGTACTCCCAATTCAAAGGTACACCTGCTACTAACTATGGCAAAGAGAAGGAAGACGAAGCGATACCTAGGTACGTCAATTTTGGGAAGAAACTGGGGGGGGGGGGAGAACTGAATGCGGGTTATTTGTAGACAGAAAGAAATGTTTTTTAGCTGCAAGTCCTGATGGATAAATATTGATTCCATTGTGGAAATAAAATGCCCTTATAAAATCCAAGAAATGACTCCAAAAGAAGGGATAGAAAAAAAAGACTACTGTACACTTGAGAACAATATGTTGAAATTGAAAAGAAATCATAATTACTTTTATCAGGTCTAAGGACAGTTGCATATCGCACAGAGAAAATACTGTTATTTTATTTTGTGGAGCCCTATTTATAAAAAAATTGATTAAGATGACGAGTTTTGGCGAAAAGTTGAATTAAAATTGAATTTTTTTTTAATGAATGCCTGCTACCCGAATTAATTGACGGTCGTATTCCCAGAAATTTACCTGTAAGGAAAAGAGTAGAAATAACGACGGAATAAATAAATAATTTGGAAAATGAACTATTGTATTTTAGTAATAAATATTTACATTATCGGATCGTGACAGTATCACACGAAATCTCTACTGCGCGTCAGTGATGGAAAAAGCTGTGATTGTCAATTCACGGTCGGTTCCGCCTAGCTCCGCATTAGTGAATATGCGCCCTTATATTTGACTGTATATTGATACTTCACTTTCCTATAAAGAGCGTTCATGAATTAGAATCACGCTGAAATTAAAATTTATGATTTTTAGTAGTTTCAGATGTTTAGTTTGCAGATAAGATGTTAACGACATATTATTTGTAGTTTTTTAATCTAGTACATGGCTGAAAAATGTTTTAAAATGAATTCTCATTAGAACAGTTTTTAAACAGCCCCTTTTCAAACTTAGCGGTCGACGGCCTACGCAGATAAATATACAAAATATTAAAAAAAATATGAAACAGTGTTTTAGAACATAAATGACTTCACATACTAGGTCGAAGAAAAAACAGAAATATCTCAAATTTGATCCTAAAATAAGACGTTTAATATCACGAAAAATTACTAAAAGTTACACTTTTGATTATAATTTTCTTGAATAAAAATTTACAGAAATCGTATGTTTTTTTCGACTATTATCTAATAAATGATATGAATTTTTGGAAAATCAATATTTTTATAAGTTTTTCACATATAATTTTACTAATATCTCACTTCTGCGTAGACCGTCGACAGCTAGTTTTAAAAAAGGGCTGCTTAAAAACTGTTCTAATGAGAAAATTATCTCAATATTTTAAAATATTTTTCAGACATTATCTAAATTATAAAACTACAAATAATATGACGTTAATATCTTATCTACAAACTAAACACATCATGGCATTATGATCCGCCGGGAATCATAAATTTTCACTCCAACGTGATTCTAACTCTGTAACCCCCTTAAGTATATCTGAGCTACAAGAAACAACTACTAAGATAAAAACTGATAAATGCACCTTATACGCAACTGTTTAATAAATATCGATATCGATAAACAACTCTAGTATCGATAACATTATCGATAAATACCACTTCCTTAGTTATATACGTATTGGTCTGAACCCCCCTCACCTCCAGCCTTCCCCCGTATTGTGCGATAGGGACAAATGCAGCTCAGACCGATTATACCTACAATTTTTTTTACTAAATCGAGGTTTCGTATTCCCCTGTTTTCTCCTCTAAAAATTGAGCCTATCGAATAATTTTTACACAAATATTTTCAAGAAGAACGAATCTATGTCCCTATTATTTTTTTACCTTATAAATCTTTTAAATTTGTTTTATAGTCGTCTGGTTAGGGTGACATAAAAGGACAATTTATTACGATTTTTGAAAGTCATATTTTCTTATGTAATTAGTTGGTCGAAAAAAAGAAATAATAGGGGCATAGCTTTAGCAGACCTAGATTTTATGACAAAAAATTTTTGCTCTAGAAGGATTATCCAGGGAGAAAACAGGGGATTACATTTGTATGGAAAAACGCTGGTAGCGTTCCCTGTTAAATTCCATTCAAGACAGAGAATTTTATCGTGCGAAGGGGAGGGGCATCTCGACTCGACGAAGCACGCGAGAGTGAGCGAAACATAGTTATGCCACGTTATGCGGAACCCGTACAAAAAGGAATGATCACATTTATAATATAGTGTGTTGGCTTGGCATTGGCTCTCACTGTATTCTTGCCTGCCGACCCCTTGGCTAACCCTGGCACTTGTTAATAATATATTTATTTTATTTATTTATTTAGATTACATACAGCCATTCATTTAAAAATATATATATTATAAATTATATACAAAGAGGCCTAAAGAATCATAAAAACAATATTTACATTTATCTATTAATTTTAAAAAAAAGTAGAAAACCGAAAGAGAATATTTTTCAATTATTTAATTTTTTTAAAGTAATTCGCCGATTTTCTTTTTGTATGAATTCAAATTATTGGAAAATATGTCAATATCATTCAGAACTTTATTTTAGTGATACTTGGATCGATGAAGGAATGAATTTTTAAAATGATTAAATTAAAATGAAATTTATGAAATGAAAAGTTCTACAATAGGGAATGTGAAATGTATCTTTTGACCTTGTCCCGAGTTTTGGTACATTGAAGTGAATACATTCTAAAAGTGAAGAAGAATCGATGTGATTATTTATTATTTTACTTATATAAGAAGACTGCATCAATATAAGTTCGCTTATCCTTTAAAGAATGCAGTTTGTGTCTTGAAGCACTTGTTTTATAGTCAGTGAATATATATTATTTATTATTATATTTATACTAGTGGCCCGCTTCCCGGCTTCGCCCGGGGTGCATTTTTGCAATCCAGCCGATAAATTACTTTAAACCGCCACCTGTGAGAACCTTATGGAACTCACAGATAAATAATTGCTGTATTGAATAAGTATCAACAGATGGCGCTATGTTAATAATATTATATAACTAAAAAAATAATAAACAAAATAATAACTATCCTATCTTTTAAGTTGGACCAAATAACAGATAGGTACTTATGAAGTTTGATCAAAGTCGGTTAAGTAGTTTCAGAGTTTATCGCGAACATAACATCGTGACACGAGATTTTTATATATATATAGATTTATGTTCTACTCTATTTATTTTATTTTATTTTATTTATTTATTTAGTAGCTAACCTTACAGCATGTAACATTTCACAAGTATATTTAAAAAAATAATTAAATTTTTATATAGCCTATTACAAGGTTAGACATATTAAAATTTATAAGTAGGTACACAAAAAAAAATTAAAGTAATTATAAAACGGTATCAAAATATATACACACATATACAAGTATCTAAAATTAGATAAACATTTCACAAGTTATGCGCGGTGTGTGTGTTATACATCAACAAACACACCTTTTGGTATTTTTGTACATAGTTTAGCATGAAAACGAACTGTTAAGCATATATATTATAGCATATTTCTTAATATAGCCGTCCCAATGAGCAGTGTCAGTGTCCGGTCCGAAATCGCAACTTCGCCTATAGCGGACGCGGAGGACGCCAGGTAGGTCTACCCCACTACCAACTCGTGGCGGGAGTCCGACATAACCCACGTCTGTCCCCAGGCCGGTGAGTATCCGTGGACCGTGATGGTTTCCTCTTGTATAAAAAAAGGGCTAACTGTAGCTAATTTGTGTCAGTAGGGCTGTTTATAACAGAGTATAACAGAGTAAATAAGCAACCCAGTGCAGTAAACTACCATGAATACAATAATATGCCACAATGCAACAATGCCAATTTATTACATAGGATTTCGTGGTGAACCATGTCGAAAGCTTTCCAAAAATTTGTGTAGTGCCGTCGTTTAGAGGTTCTTGGCCTTGGCTTCTTTTAGAGGTTAGACATTGTGGATCTGTATTTAACTTTGGAGTAAATAGTACAATAATAAAATTGACAGACTTCTATACTCAGTGGAGGATGTAATGTACAAGGGTAATCTAAGGCCCGTAATTTCAATTGTAGTTTAAACTGCGATATCAAGATTAAACTGTTATTCGTAGATTAACTCGTAATTTCAAATGCAGATGAACTTTGATATACAGCTAAAACCGTATCAATATTTAAACGCTCAACTATGGGCGCTTAAACTGTTGCCAGTTAAAAAAAGTGTCACTTTTTTTAAGATGGCCGCCTGTAGTCAGCTGTTTAGTAGCCGAAATCGTATGCGTTGAGCAAGTAATACTAAACATAAAGCTAAATATGGGAATACTTTTTTACCAAATAACTCAAAAGTTAGGAACTCTTGATTTCGTACCACTCATCATAAAGATATTTATAAATTTTTGTATCGAGAATACGAGATTGAATTTTTCAATATAAATAAAGCAGCAGCCGCCAAGGTACGTATAATCAAAGTCATGTGTCATTTGTGTCAATTATGACAAATCAATAATAATAATGTTGCCATTTTTTGCATGACTAATACCAATGAATGAACGATTAGTTTAATGTTGCTATACACAAGAAAACTAAACTAGGATTAACTATCGATTAACTAAACGATTCGTATTGATATTATGAAAA
This sequence comes from Synanthedon andrenaeformis, assembly GCA_936446665.2. Lineage (NCBI taxonomy): Eukaryota > Metazoa > Arthropoda > Insecta > Lepidoptera > Sesiidae > Synanthedon > Synanthedon andrenaeformis. The sequence goes on along the minus strand of OW387776.2, from coordinate 242,704 downwards.
AACTTTAAAAGAAAGTTTAAATTTTATTATGGTTTAGGTAAACTTAAGTTTAAACGGTAATAGAAATTACGGGCCTAGGTCTGTACTGTTCAATAATTGTTCAATACTCACACTGTCTCATTTAATGCCGATCGATATTGAACGCGTCTTAAATGAATGAATGAATTTGATAGAAACAAAACTACGCAACAGACTGTTTTAGACAATTAATTCAATAATGTATATACCATGTCCGTTTGGCCTCATAGTGACGGGAAAATGTTGCCATTCTTATAATATGTACCTACTAGCAGTTGATGTGTTGCGATCACTGAGAACAAAATATAAGAGCTATGATTTTCATTTTCAACTATTTTCCACAAGTTCTGTAACAGTCGCTCTTGACCAAGAAAAGGACGCGAAGATCTTGATATTTTATTTACTTAGATTTGTCCCAATTATTGCAGTATTACTTATGTCTTAGTTTTTAATGCTATACTATTCGTAAGAAAATATTATTTATTTATTTATTTATTTCAAAAGGCTTACCACATAAAGACATACAACATACAACACTTACAGAAAGGAACATTACAAGTATAAATTTAAATTACAGGAAAGCACAACATTATTAGAGATTAATTAAATTATACCTATTATATTATAAATGAATCAACAAATATTAATGAGAACAAAAATATCTAGAACAACTTACACATTATTATAAACCAATCAATCACACAAAATGAAATTAAGTCAATTAAACAAAAACAGCAATGAACAAAAGAGAAATAATTCAATAATGTCAAAATATTATAGTATTACTAATTATTAAGTAAAGCTAGATACAGTAACAAACCTAAATATGTCATTATATTACTATCTTATTTAGTGACTAGCTGTTGCACGCGACTTCGTCCGCGTAACTATATAAAAATCCTATGATACTTGCTGATAAATAATATAGCTTTCTATAGGTAAAATAATTTATTTATTATTTATTTTTCGTTGTCGTTTTTTATTTATTACTACTCCACTACCTTATCCCAGTGACGCCTACATCGACCACGCGATTTTTTTCTAATACTTACATTTTTAAACTCCTGATATCTTTCTAATGGAATGTAACACGTAACACTACGCATGCGACAATGGAACGGATTCCTATCGGTTTTGGTGGATGTTGCATACGGATAACATACATACGGACATCATACGGGCAACATACGGGCAAAACGCCGTCGATCCGTTTCACTGGGCATAGTAGAGCGTATCGTGTTGCTTTTCGTGTCTGATACGTTCCTAGCACAGTCATGGTCTGATACGGTTTAGAATAGAATAGAATAGAATAATATTTTATTTGTAGCAAAGGACATTGAAAACATACAAATATATAAAAAGACTAACACAAACGTCCCCCGCCACAAACCGGCTCCAACTCAGCATAATGCAGGTTATAAAAACCTGCGCTGGTCTTCCGTTAGAGCCGATGGTGAGGTTACGCACTTACAAGATAAAACAATACATAAAAGCTCTTAAAATTAAAAATATAACATAAATATATAATACAAAAAACACCTATATTTATACAGAAAAGAAAATATCATCTACCAAAAAATAATATATAAAATTAAAAATACATATATATTCAGAAGGCACTGGTGTCGTTCCGCAGTTGCTCCTCGCTTTTTTGGTGTTCGAATATAAATTTCTTTAATTTATTTCTAAAATTATTAGTACTTTGCAGGTCCCTAATAGGCGGCGGGATGTTATTCCAGCACTTTGACGCAGCATAACGAAAGCTACCTCTAAAGGCAGCAGTACTGTGGCGCTCTATTACTAGCTGCGTCGAAGATCCGCGAGGATGAGCATCCCTCCACGACAACTTCTCATAGAGATAAGAAGGCTCCCTATATTTATTGACGCCAAACATAAGGCACGCCAAATGAAGTTTGCGGCGATGCTTCATCTTTAATATACCATGCTTATTTAAATATGGAGTCACATGTGATCGCCAAGGAATATCAAAACAGAAACGAGCACAAGCATTTTGGACACGCTGAATTAATTTTTGGGTTTTTGCCAACAAACAAGGACCACAAACCGTGAACTTAGATAAAATAAGAGACTCAACGAGTTGAACACGCAGCTGCTCGGTTAGATAAGGTCTAATTCTATATAAAATTTTGAGTTTATAAAAGCAATCCTTCGTACAATTACTAATATGTTTTTGGTAGCTTAATTCAACATCCATCAGTAAGCCTAAATTCCGCGCTTCATATACTCTTTCTATAGGTTCACCTAAGAGCATGACAGAAACAGACTGTGTAAGAGAAGAGAGTTGTTGTTTACTACCGCAGATTAAATATTTTGATTTAGCTGGATTGAGGTGTAGGCAATTATTTGCAGACCAAGCAGCGATCCTCGCAAGATCCTCATTGAGTTTGTTTATTGCCCCATCTATATCGCTAGGTTTGCAAGATATATAAACCTGAATATCGTCTGCATAAATGTGGAATTTACAGTTATTAACGTGCGCCACGATGTCGGCAGTATACAAGATAAACAAAATAGGACCCAGTATAGATCCCTGAGGAACTCCTTCATTAACTGGCAATTTACTGGACGTAGATGAAAATCCATCAGGGCGATCAATTTAGTGGGCAGAGACCTTAAGAAGCCTTTTCTAGCGGCGGTATTTCAATTATTTTTTTAAAATAAAAGAACACTTATTGTGGCATAACTATAATAGTTAGGCATATGCTGTCGCGACACTTTTTGTAGATAATGATGTGTTCTACAAAGTTGTAGTACATTATTTTGTTCTATCATCAATAGTTTTCGCAACGCGGGCGATGTAAGGAATATTTTAGGTCATTTTTACACCTTGAGTTTTATTGGAGTTTTAGTAAGATTCCCTAATTTTTTTGAAAATATTATAATCTCGCTGATAATTTATAGCTTCCTAACAGTGAAAGAATTTTTCAAATCGGTCCAGTAGTTTCAGAAGCTATTCAATGCAAGCACACAAACAAACAAACAAACAAACAAACAAACAAACAAACAAACAAACAAACAAACAAACAAACAAACAAACAAACAAACAAACAAACAAACAAACAAACAAACAAACAAACAAACAAACAAACAAACAAACAAACAAACAAACAAACAAACAAACAAACAAACAAACAAACAAACAAACAAACAAACAAACAAACAAACAAACAAACAAACAAACAAACAAACAAACAAACAAACAAACAAACAAACAAACAAACAAACAAACAAACAAACAAACAAACAAACAAACAAACAAACAAACAAACAAACAAACAAACAAACAAACAAACAAACAAACAAACAAACAAACAAACAAACAAACAAACAAACAAACAAACAAACAAACAAACAAACAAACAAACAAACAAACAAACAAACAAACAAACAAACAAACAAACAAACAAACAAACAAACAAACAAACAAACAAACAAACAAACAAACAAACAAACAAACAAACAAACAAACAAACAAACAAACAAACAAACAAACAAACAAACAAACAAACAAACAAACAAACAAACAAACAAACAAACAAACAAACAAACAAACAAACAAACAAACAAACAAACAAACAAACAAACAAACAAACAAACAAACAAACAAACAAACAAACAAACAAACAAACAAACAAACAAACAAACAAACAAACAAACAAACAAACAAACAAACAAACAAACAAACAAACAAACAAACAAACAAACAAACAAACAAACAAACAAACAAACAAACAAACAAACAAACAAACAAACAAACAAACAAACAAACAAACAAACAAACAAATCTCTCCTCATTATAATATTAGTATAGAAGTATAGATAAGCCTTAAAAAGTTTAAAAGTATTACTTAGGACTGCAGGACTAATTGGCTCATTTTTTTTAATAACGTCTGTTTAAATGTTTTAAAAATATGCCATGTTAGCATATTGTATAAATAAATACATTTATTGTATTATTTTGATATTATTGTAAATACTGTCACGAATAATGTTGATAATAATATAATCAACAAAAAAGTTATACTGAAATTTCCCCAGCGATCGTGGTCAGATTTAAATCAAGAGTTGCGCCCCTACTAAATATATACCCATATATCTTGTGCTGGTTAAACTGGTTACAAAAGACATATACATACATTCAGTTATACATTTTTATATAGCAATGCGAGTCGTTCGCCTAAATACAGACAACACAGAGCTCATAATTCCTTACTTCATGCGTCACTGTGACGATAGCTGGAATACATACTCCCCCTCGGTCGGTACTGTACTGTCAGCAAGTAAAATAATATTATTTTTTTTATATTATTTATTTTATTATTATTTTATTATTAGTTTTATTATGACTATAAATCTACATTAATAACAAGTACTATTAGGTATAGTATTATTATTGTCATCTGATACTAATACAGCACATTTATGACATATAATGATGATGATGATTATTATTATTAGCCTTTATTTGCCAACTTTTCCTTACAATAATTATACATAATATATTTAGGTAACAATTACAAGTTTTTATCAGTCGCCGTGTCTGCGACACAAAGGCCTCCTCCAGAAGCTTCCAATCATCCCTCAGTAGAGCTATTCGATGCCATTATGGGCCCGCAATCTTTTTGATGTGTTCAGACCAGTTTTCTTTGCCTTCCTCTTTTTCTTGTTTGAAATCTAGGGGTCCACTCTGTTATGTCTTTAGTCCACTTATTTTTATTTTCTCCTTAATACTCGGGTCTTGTGGGAATGTAAAAAATATTAATACATATATTATAGCCTAAATACCGAAATTGACTGTGTTGTTTTACCGAAAGAAGCAGTATATTTGATTGCAGTCTATGTATAATAAAATATTAAATGTTGAACAGTGAAACAAAAAAATATGATAAAGTTAAATTAATACTAAATCACTTTATTTAAACTGATTAGTAATTCACTAATTCAGTCAATGTACAATAAGTGCAATAAATACAAAAACAATTTTATTAAATAATTAGTAATGTTTGTGCGAACGCTACGCTAGCTTCTATTTTTAAATCTTTGATGGCGGCGGCGATGGTGGCGATGGCGGCGGCGATGGCGGCGATGGCGGCCGGTAGTCCAAGAGACACGCAACACCCAAACACGCCGCACGCCGCCCAAACACGCACACGCGCGCTCGCGCTCGCACACAAACACGCGCGCGCACCCACACCTACATGCATTCACCTACGCACATTAGCTACACAATACGTACACCAGGTACACCATGGATGTTTATGGATGGACTTTTCCTTTTCCACGTAAAATCTGCAAAATTACACGTGTACACGAGAGCTTTTGTTTTTTTATTTTAATTATTTTTACATGAGTTTTTTGTTGGCGGAGCCTTATCCTTTTGTAAATTTGAACACTACTGTGCTCAGGGCCGCGCCGCCCCTGTGTGCGAAGTGTGCGGCGCGCACACAGGCGCCAAGACAATAAAGGCGCCGGCTGCCGCCATCTAAATTATTTTTGTTACACTTACACAACAACATATTCTTTGTAGTGGAGTATCGATAAGTAAGTAGGTACAATAGCGCAACATATGCCTTGTAAATAACAAAATATATATTGCGCTTATTGTACAAGTCTCCCAAGATAATATTCACGTTTGTGGTTTAATTTTGCACTTTGGGTTTTAGTTTACATTAATTACGAGCTCAGCGTTAAAATCAAAATAACCGCCGTGAGTTTGTTTGAATAAGTTTATGAACGCAACCCGACCGATGTGATGCGTGCACTGTTTAAAGTACTATACTCTATGGTGCGACGCCAGCGGGGTGGGATCACGGAGATTCCCCGATTCCCGACGGAACGAGAGAGCCAAAACAAAACAATTGAACAATATCGAAAGTGTGTGCAAGGTGCACACACTTTTGTCATTGATTTTTTATAATAAGAATAAGTTCTAGCACTAAAAACAATACCTATATAGTTTGTGTGTTACTGATTGACGATGAATGATAGTATAATAAAGATAAAAATAAAGAAATTATCTGGTTATCAGAATTTAATGAGGAAAAGAAAACAAGAAGAAGAACGTGATAAAAATACGACTAAAATAAGTAAATATTTGCAAATTAAATATTAATGCAATTAATGCAAGTAAAATTGGCAAGCGGAAGCGAACTGGTTTTACCTATTTAGGAAAATATTATCTAAGTATATAAAACTGGAGAACAAAATTTAGTCAAAATTAACAAATAATAAAAAAAAAGTTGAAACATGAAGATTCGTGAAAAAAAAAGGCGCTTCATAGGCGCTAAAAACACAGGCGCTGTGGGGGGTCGGCGCGGCTCTGAGTCTGTGCTCTAAAAAGAGGTAAGTTTGTATGTAGTACTACTCATCCGATATAAACAAATCTTTCACCAAATAGTTAGCATAGAGTTTCATTTCATTTCATTTCATTCATTTCATTTCATTTCATTCATGTTAAATATTCCACGTGGGTGAAGCCGCGGGGGCAACTAATAAGGGTGAGTCCACCACACCAGGATGCCCTGACTGGATGCCCGATAAGGATCCCCTGATATGAAAATAAAGTGAATTTTTTTCACACATTAATAATTATATAATCATTTTCCATATTATGTTAGTTATTAGTTATAACTTGAATATTGAAAATTAATAACTCCCGTGTAATAGGAAATGGAATTTCTGTGATAAATTGAATGTTTCTTATTGTTCACTCAAATTTGTACGAACGGCTCTTATAACAGTAACTTTTGTTTCAACATGAAATAAACCTTAAAATAGATAATTAAAGATAATATTGATCACTACAAAAGGCGCATGCCGGCTCCTGTTTTGATTCGTTTGAAAGCACACCGACAATCATTGCGAATTCGGTCCGCTGTTTATAATAAAAAATAAATACTACATACGGAGTTATAATCGCCAAAAAATGAATAAAATTTGTCTTTTATTTTATTAATAAATCAATAATTACGTTATCGCGACTCAATAAAGTTTAAAGTACATACTTATTGATTTATTTTATACTAAGTAAATAAAAGACATAATTTTATAATGTCCGCATTGAAAATTTCTGCCATGCACGTTTTTTAAAAATTCCCGCTATTCATTGATGCCTTAGGGCGGCCGTTAGGAGAGAATGAAACGTTCGAACATTTCGTTCTTTTCTCGCATGTTCCCTCGTTACTTCGTTCCTTCTTCTTGCGCTTCCTTGCTTTAGTCGAAAATCGAATTACAAATGGCGTAGCTGCGTGCCGACTGCCGGGTGGTATAGTTTTAGCCAGTAGCCAGGGTTTTAGTGAGTGCTGTGTTTATTCAAGTGTTTATTAGTGTTAGCGTTCCCGTCTAAAATGTAAGTACCTACAATGTTTTTAAGTGATTCTAGTAGGCAGGTAAAATTCCGCCTTGTTTCTTATTTGATGCTTGCGGCTTCGTCCGCGTTGTATAGGTATATAGAAAAACCTTTTTCTATCTAGTCCAGTCATTATATCCGAAAAAAAGGCAAAGAAAACAAAATGAACATAAAAAGCTGATTTTTGGATATTGTATTGGGGGGCTCAGAAAAGCTTAACTTCAAATTGTCGACCAAGATTTCCTATGAGATTTCGCCGCCATCTTTAAAAATAGGTAAATTTCATTGCGCCATTATTACTACGTAGTAATAATAGCTCAATGGTAAATTTTTATTTTTTTGCGATATCTCGGCTCTCCGTCATGATACGAAAATTTTGATGATATATTTTTGTTGCTTTTTTTTATGCTCTACAATTTAAGTCATTAGCATTTTTTCCTTTATTGTTGATCGTTGTTGAGATATCGGACGAGAAAGTTTAAAATTGATACGTTGAAACTTGTTTCAACATCGACATGGCGCATTGCGCCGTATGACGCGTACTTGTTCTTTTGTAAAATTATTTTACATTAATATCGATTACATTCAATGGTTTCTTCCCATCTCAAAAATGCCCAACGCGTCTAAAGAAGTTTTCACTTCAAAAATATACCTACGCGTCGAATTGAGAACATCCTCCATTTTTTTTTCGTTTGCGTCGGTTGAAAGTCATGATAAATACTCTTGAAGTCTAATTTGGCCAATTACATTACATTTTTTACACCATTTTTTTTTTCTGATTCTACTATTTGTGTATATAAACATTGTAATTACATCCACTTAAAAATACGATAGGTACTGACCGAACCTTTTCTCTATTCAATCGAATTGAAATTTCCCTAATAACACATATGAAGTGGGATATTTATTTTTAAAAGAAAGTTGAGCTATTTCTATTAAAACTAAAGTATATACTACAACGAAGAGCATTACAAGCGTCATTTGATAGAAAAGAACAACCAGATAAATCTGACCAATGTTGTAACCATCTAATGAATTTAATTAAGAAATCTAAATTTTCATGATTAATTGATGTTATTGCTGAATATGAGCTATCTCATTTTAATTTCGATTTTAATGTACTTTTGACATTTACAACATTCCACTAATGTATATTTATTTCTATATATTGACATGTTGGGTGTTATAAGTGGAGCCATTTTAAGTAGATATGCACATTTGACGTTTAGCAGATTGACATACTAGCAATACTAGTGCTGGGTACCTATAGTAGGTACTTATAACTGAATTAGGTGCCACTATCGACATATTTTAGAATTAGTATCATTCATATACATTTATTACATGTTCACATTACTAACGGACACTTCAATTTCAAGAAAATAAAATTTTTCATTTTGATTTAAATATACAGGCTGGAAAAATAAGACGGGCCCTGGAGGGAAATTACCTTAAATCCTTAAGCTAGCTCATTTTACATAAAGGAGACATTCTTTTATTTTTAAAAAGAAACAAAACTGCATTCAAAGATTTTTTAAAACTCGCTTGGCTCGCCCAGGACTCGAACCAACTAAAATTAAAAAAAATGAACACTCGCTGTTTTATTATACTAATCGATAGGATTATTATTCAGGATAAAATTTCTCTAACATTTGCTCTTACTCTCGTCTGTCGTACAAGATATCCATGAAGAATACCTATTTAGTACACAAGTTCGTTAATGAACGTAATGTAAAAAATGTTATTTATGAAACCTGTTATGACACCGTGCAAGAGCTAAGGGTTGTAGAAAATGTTATTAGGGGCATACACCACAACACTTTGCTGAAGGCTACAAGAAATGAATTTCAACGGAGACTAAATTTGTGTATCCGGAACGAAGGGGTTCATTACGAACAATTTTAATTTAAGTGTAACAAATTGATAACAAAATAAAGTTAATGTTAGATTTTACGATCATTTTTATTTTAAGACCAAATGTTTGTTAGAGAAATTTTATCCTGAATAATAATCCTATCGATTAGTATAATAAAATAGCGAGTGTTTGTTTTTTAATTTTAGTTGGTTCGAGTCCCGGGCAAGCCAAGCGAGTTTTATTAAATCTTTGAATGCAGTTTTGATTCTTTTTAAAAATAAAGGAATGTTTCCTTTATGTAAAATGAGCTAACATAAGGATTTAAGGTAGTTTCCCTCCAGGGCCCGACTTATCTTTCCACCCTGTATATTTTTAATTTTCTAAAATAACTGTAGCCTAAGTAACCTCTTATAAAATCAGCTATCTGCCAGTGGGAGCCGACAATATCGATCCAGCCGATTCGGAAATTAGCAGGAAAACAAAAATTTTAGAAATTTGTTATTTGGTTATAATCTACTTTTTAGTAAAAGAAGTTGGTTTGACATTACAAACAGACACAACAATTTTATTTATTACTAGCTGGCCCGGCAAACGTTGTTTTGCCATACAAAAATTCAGACCTACCCAATAAAAACACAAAATTTCATCAAAATCGGTCCAGCCGTTTCGAAGGAGTTTGGCAACAAACACCGCGACACGAGAATTTTATATATTAGATTAACCACGCGAAGTGGCTAAGTAGGTATATTTTGTTGGAGCTGCGTTTGCGCAACATGAAGCCGACATTGTTTGTGTAATGTTTTAATTGCAATACCATCTGTGAGTCAAATTGCATAATGACTCAGATTGTTTTGATGTGAAACAATTTATAATTGACAGATGTCGCTCCGCCGGCAGGTTATATCGCGCTATCACTTCGTTCTCTTTGGGGTATGGCACTCTACGAAGAAATTCTATTCAACCAACATCACAACGATGTAACATATCCCAGTGAAATAATGGCTATGTAACATATCCCAGTGACTCCAAGCCAGTGTAAAAGTTGCATTAAGATGCAATAATTATTTTTTGTACGGTGGACTAAGTTCACCCCAAAAGCAAAGCTAAGTTAGTTAGGAAGGAAAAGGGATTTTCATTCCAGAATTCGTCGCGTCGCGTACTTCGTCTCCCCAAGCCAACCCCCCTCTCCGCAACGCATCCCATCTCAAAAATAGTTCTTTTTAAAATTATTTTACATTAATAATGCATTCCATGGTTTCTTCCCATCTCAAAAATGCCCAACGCGCCTAAATATGTTTTCACTTGAAAAATATACGCGTCCAATTGAGAACCTCCTCCGATTTTGTTTTTCGTTTTCGTCGGTTGAAAGTCATGATAAATACTCTTGAAGTCTAATTTGGCCAATTACATTACATTTTTTACACCATTTTTTTTTTCTGATTACTATTTGTGTAAGATATGAAACATTGTAATTACATCCACTTAAAAATACGATAGGTACTGACCGAACCTTTTCTCTATTCAATCGAATTGAAATTTCCCTAATAACACATATGAAGTGGGATATTTATTTTTAAAAGAAAGTTGAGCTATTTCTATTAAAACTAAAGTATATACTACAACGAAGAGCATTACAAGCGTCATTTGATAGAAAAGAACAACCAGATAAATCTGACCAATGTTGTAACCATCTAATGAATTTAATTAAGAAATCTAAATTTTCATGATTAATTGATGTTATTGCTGAATATGAGCTATCTCATTTTAATTTCGATTTTAATGTACTTTTGACATTTACAACATTCCACTAATGTATATTTATTTCTATATATTGACATGTTGGGTGTTATAAGTGGAGCCATTTTAAGTAGATATGCACATTTGACGTTTAGCAGATTGACATACTAGCAATACTAGTGCTGGGTATAGTCATGGCCTGATTAACCCTTAGGCTAATTAGGCTGCAGCCTAGGGCGCGAGAATCGGAGGGGCGCCTCACGAGCGGCGAGGGTAGGGCGCGGTTGGGCGACCGCCCAGGGCGCCGGATATACAGGGGCGCCGGCGCCGCGGTCACAACGACTATTTTTCACAGATTTTTTTTCCACTGCTAACTGACTAGATAGTTTCTTCAAACGCAGTTACCTATTTTTTCGAGAAGTTAAGCGAAAAAGCCGTTATGTTGGCAAAATTAGAATTGAACGCAGTGTTCAAGCCGGGAATCCCCGACCATAGAGAAACACATTATCTATCCCTACATCGTCTAGTCACCGATAACTTAACTTGATTAAAACTCGAGTTTTAAGGTTATGCCATTGTCAAAACATAGTTTTGACATCGAATTCATGATCAGCGACCCAAATATTGACACCATTTTTGATGCTTTTTTAGTTTAATTGAACTCTGATTCATTTGAAAGGCAAAAATCGCATAACATTAAAACTCGAGTTTTACTCAAATTAAGTTATCGGTGACTAGACGCAACCGAAGAGAGTCTACTTGTAGAGTAAGATTGTATCTTTCAACCACGTTTATCCCGTAATTTTTGATCAAGTCTACACCTAAATACCATGGACTTAATTCTAAAAAAATCGCGATTGTTTTTACGAGTTTTTTGCATTTAAAGTTAAACCAAGGGTGGTTTAACTTTACAGAAAAATCTGAAACAATTCAGGGACTATCTACACAACCTAAACAAATTTTTACTTGTATTGAAACAGCTAAAAAATTAATTTAAATGGTCTAAAAAATATATTATAAAAAAAAAACACACTTTTCTCGTTTATGTGGTTTTCGTAGGGGTCCATGGGGTTGGGCAAAATCTCAAAAAAAATTTTTTTTGGCCCTCCATGATTTTTGGGACGAAGGTATCAAAACCAGTGGGGGCCGCCAGACCCTTCTTAACCCCGCTACCCTCTTTGGCAACTGTGTCGATCGAAAATGAAATTGCTGAAAAAATCGACTTTGATAACCTAACAAAAGAGTTCGCCGATAGAAAGGCTAGAAAGGTAAAATTTTATTAGTTTTCTAAGAAATGGTTATTTCTTTAATAAATCGTTATTTCATTATGTTCTTTGCCTTTTTTTCGTATGGGTTTGAATTGCAGTTAGGGGGCGCCACAGAAATCTCGCCCAGGGCGCTGTAAGTGCTAAAACCGGCAGTGGGCGCGCTGAAATCGTGTCTTCGCATGCGCTATTAATCTAGCATCATTGCATCTACCCTACACTGAGAAAAAAATCTCTTCTGACAACTAAATTTTATTTACGCCAACAAAATGATTTGATAGCCCATTGCCAAAAAAATATTTAATAGTTTTAAATAAATATTTTGTAACTTCCTAACGAATTAATTATTAGAGATTAAAAAATATATAGTAAAGATAATTGTGCGTTCACTGGCGAGCATGAAATCATATCGTAGTAACTATAAAATATTTTAGTTAGCCTTAGAAAATGAGTTATTATGAATATGTAATTAAATATTATTTCAAAATGAAGAAATGTTTATTTAGCTATTTATTGACTCGAACGTTTTTAAAAAATAAAAATAAAAATTTTACTCAACGCTCCGTTTTTTATGTTATTGGGATTTGTTTTATATTTTGTCTCGACACTTATGTATCTTAACATTTTTCACTTAAATAAATATATAATTAAACCCTAGCGAAAATTCGAATCAGACCCTAACGCACGCCGGCTTAACACTACACGTAACAGCCCACTCAGCCACGACACCTTATGAGTAACAAAAGTTAAATAAACTCTTTTTAATAACTTCAATATCCAGTTATTGCAATAATATTAGTACATTTAACCTTAGGGTTTGCCACCCCAAGGTTAAATGTCGGGGGCGCGTCCTCATAATTAGCCTAGGGCGGTCAGAACTCTTGATCAGTCGCTGGGTATAGTAGGTACTTATAACTGAATTAGGTGCCACTATCGACATATTTTAGAATTAATATCATTCATATACATTTATTACATGTTCACATTACTAACGGACACTTCAATTTCAAGAAAATAAAATTTTTCATTTTATTTTAAATATACAGACAGGGTGGAAAAATAAGTCGGGCCCTGGAGGGAAATTACCTTAAATCCTTAAGCTAGCTCATTTTACATAAAGGAGACATTCTTTTATTTTTAAAAAGAAACAAAACTGCATTCAAAGATTTTTTAAAACTCGCTTGGCTCGCCCAGGACTCGAACCAACTAAAATTAAAAAAAATGAACACTCGCTGTTTTATTATACTAATCGATAGGATTATTATTCAGGATAAAATTTCTCTAACAAACATTTGGTCTTAAAATAAAAATGATCGTAAAATCTAACATTAACTTTATTTTGTTATCAATTTGTTACACTTAAATTAAAATTGTTCGAAATGAACCCCTTCGTTCCGGATACACAAATTTAGTCTCCGTTGAAATTCATTTCTTGTAGCCTTCAGCAAAGTGTTGTGGTGTATGCCCCTAATAACATTTTCTACAACCCTTAGCTCTTGCACGGTGTCATAACAGGTTTCATAAATAACATTTTTTACATTACGTTCATTAAAGAACTTGTGTACTAAATAGGTATTCTTCATGGATATCTTGTACGACAGACGAGAGTAAGAGCAAATGTTAGAGAAATTTTATCCTGAATAATAATCCTATCGATTAGTATAATAAAACAGCGAGTGTTCATTTTTTTTAATTTTAGTTGGTTCGAGTCCCGGGCAAGCCAAGCGAGTTTTAGAAAATCTTTGAATGCAGTTTTGTTTCTTTTTAAAAATAAAGGAATGTCTCCTTTATGTAAAATGAGCTAGCTTAAGGATTTAAGGTAGTTTCCCTCCAGGGCCCGACTTATTTTTCCAGCCTGTATATTTATTATTCACAATCGGACAGCGAATAGCTTAAGGCGCTGTCGTCATCATCTTCTTCACCGATTGAATTACAATATTATTATCAATAATGCAGCTATTCTGATATTTCGTTCAAAATCTGCTATAATTATTTTCTTGGTTTTTTTCTACGACCTTAGCCCAATCGTCTTTCGTGACTTGCGCATGCTTCTCTAAAACTGAAATTTTGGAAAAAATACCACTTTTTTATTTACTCATTGTCTCAGTAAAAAGAGAAAGAATTTGCATTTACTTTTTGATTTGAGGTAATTAAAATATTTTTTCGACTTTTTAGTTCAAGTTTCTACAAGAAGTCGCTTTTTGTTTTGCTTTTTTTAATAATTTATTTTTAGATTTTTATTGGGAGTATTTTTTATTAATGTTTATTCTTAATTGGCGGAATAACTGCATAACAATTAGGTAAAATTATTAACAAAATTATCAAACAAAAAATAATCATCAAAATCAATTCAATAGCGTAACAAATATTCAAAAATCAACAACAACGTACAGTAAAATATATAAATAAATGAATAAATACAGTCGAATTGAGAACCTCCTCTTTTTAGAAGTCGGTTGAGTAGGTATTCGCTTCGCGTCGAATCCCGTTGTTATAGTTCCCACACAGTGTTCCCGAGGGATCAGACCACGCCTCGCTTATTTAGTTCTACCCACCCTAAGAATAGCAGCCGATTTCGCTTGCTCTTTGCTGCCTCGATCCACTCACTTACCTACCTGTCATCGTTGCCCCTACCCTATAAGTCTTTTTCACCTTTTTCAACACTTATTTATTACGTAGGTACTGTGTACATAAACCTTTTTTCTTCTTTTTAATTTTACTTCAAAAAAGTTTTTCTTTTTAATTTTTTTTATTCAATAGAATGTCTTAAATATTAAAAAGTCTTAATTAATTTTTCGTCATTTCAAATAAGTAGGTACCTATAGTTTTCGTTATGAAAAAAAATGTCTTTACTTATATGTGGAAAGCTAGGCACAATATTGGAATTAAATCATCAAGTATTTTAATAAAGTGTCATTTATTAAATAATCTAAGCAAAAAATTATACAAATATTAACTAATATAGTAATATCAAGTAAGTATTTTCATTAATTAAATTAATTTAAATTAATATAAATTAGTTTAAAAACATTCAGTAGAAATAACGTTCGGTGTGAAAGTTATAAATAACTAGCGGCCAGCTCCCGGCTTCGCCCGAGGTGCATTTTTTTTACGTAAAAACCATCCCTGATTATCCCTCTATCCATGAGTGAAGACAGAATTAAAATCGGGCTAGCCGTTCGCGAGTTTTGCGCTTAGCAACACATTTAGGGATCCATTTTTATATTATAGACTAGCGGGCCGCTCCCGGCTTCGCCGGAGGTGCATTTTTTTTATGTAAAAACCTTCCCTGATTATCCCTCTATCCATGAGTGAAGACAGAATTAAAATCGGCCCAGCCGTTCTTGAGTTTTGCGCTTAGCAACACATTTAGGGATTCATTTTTATATTATAGACTAGCGGGCCGCTCCCGGCTTCGCCCGAGGTGCATTTTTTACGTAAAAACCTTCCCTGATTATCCCTCTATCCATGAGTGAAGACAGAATTAAAATCGGCCCAGCCGTTCTCGAGTTTTGCGCTTAGCAACACATTTAGGGATTCATTTTTATATTATATCGTAGAAGATAGATAAGTATGGTATAATTTAACAACCATTTCAATAAAGCGCTAGATTATCCGCTAGGAGTCACTGCTAAAAACAAACATTTAAATTAAAATTCCGCTAGATCTGGTGCCGAAAGCGCTAAAATGGCAGCATCGAGAACGCGGTGTTCTCGGTATGCGCGAGCGAGAGCGACCCGTCCATCCGGTCGTTTAGTCGTTTCTTTCTCTCGGTGCGCCTGCTGCCGCCTGCACGCGTTGTTGCATTCCCCTACGGCCTCCCGCCGCTCCCGCCGACCCCCCCGCACGCCGATCACACCCGAACCACAGCCCGAACGCTCAGCTCAGTGCTTAGCGTAGCGTCCTTTCTCCGACAATATTCATTTACTAGGACTTTCAAGTTAGCCATTTCAGTGATTTTCGGGTAAGTAGGTAGAGCTGTTTAAATAGTTATTTCGTATTCCGTTTTGAATTGAATAAACAATTTATTCGATTTGTAACTTTGTTAAGATAATTAGGTAATTCTGTTGTTTATATTTGAGGGAGACACCATAAGGATCTTGGAAGCTTAGATTACCTACTCGTGGTTATAATAGCAATACATATTTTATCGTTAGAATAACATATTTTCACTTGGAAGTTTTTAAGGTAATATATTGGGAACTATAATGAAGTTCAAATTTTATAAGCGGTATTTTACGACAAATTTTGGCTTACTGGTTACACAAAAATGGTGACTTGCGAATTATGTAACAACTATGCCAGGAACTCCGTGTTGTGTAGATTCGTGCGTACATATGAAAACAAATTTAATGATCTCGACATTTACTTTTTGAGTAGAAGGTCTTTTATTGAGCGAGTGCTTGATGGTCCACCCTACTCCGAAATGACCTGGTCCTCTCCACTGAGCAGTACCAAACACACACACACACACGCATAATGTATAAAATGTTTATTTAATTTTAGATACTTGTATATATATATATGTATATATTTTGATACCTTTTTATAATTACTTGAATTTTTTGTGTACTTATAAATTTTAATATGTCTAACCTTGTAATAGGCTATATAAAAATTTAATTATTTTTAAATGTACCTACTTGTGAAACGTTACATACTGTAAGGTTGGCTACTAAATAAATAAATAAATAAATAAATAAATAAATAAAATGTGTAATGAGTAAAAAAACTAAGTTTTGTTATTTGTATTAAGTTGTCTATAACTAAATTTTGAGTTTGAACTGCTACAAAATTGTTAGTATAATTTAAGTTATATTTTTGGTAATTACTTACAAAACTAACAGCCAAAAACATAACTGGACTTTGTAATGAATAATCAAACTGTTTAATAAATCACAGCAAACTGTTTTTCAACTGAGAACATAACTGACGTGTAAAAATTAAATTAATTCTTTTGTCATTAACAATCTAACTGTTTAGTTATATTTAGCAATAATTTCTCTGTTAGTAAAACAAGTTATTTATTTAATTGGTTACTTTTTTGTGGTTACCAATAGCCATATTTTTGTTGTAATATGCATATTTTGGTTTAGTAAGTAGTAACAAAACTGTTTTGTTATCAATAGTCGATCTAGTTTAGTAGCTTATGACCGAGAAACTCAATTATAATTGAGTATTGAACTTGTTGATTTTCATGTGGATTATTTTGAGCAGGTTTTTAAAAGAAGGTGAGTTGTGGAACTCAAAATTAGATAGATACCTACATCTATTTTTGAGTTCCTTAACTCACCTTCATTTAAAAACCTGCTCAAAAAAATCCATATGAAAATCAACAGGTTCAATACTCAATTATTGATTTTAGTAGGTTAATAGTTAGTAGGCATATATTATTTTATTTTATTTTTATTTATTTTTTATTTATTTATTTAGATTACATACAGCCGTTAATTTTAAAAAATATATAAAAAATTATTTACAAACAGGCCTAAAGAATCATAAAAACAATATTTACATTTATCTATTAATATTAAAAAAAAAATCTTAATATTTTATAATTATTTCATTTTTTAAAAGTATTTCGCCAATTTTCTTTTTATAACAATTTAAATTATTGCAAAATATATCAATATCATTCAGAACTTTATTGTAGTGATACTTGGAACGATGAAGGAATGAATTTTTAAAATTATTAAATTAAAATGAAATTTATAAAACGAAAAGTTCTACAATAGTGAATGTGAAATGTATCTTTTGACCTTGTCCCGAGTTTTGGTACATTGAAGTGAATACATTCTAAAAGTGAAGAAGAATCGATGTGATTATTTATTATTTTACTTATATAAGAAGACTGCGTCAATATAAGTTCGCTTATCCTTTAAAGAATGCAGTTTGTGTCTTGAAGCACTTGTTTTATAGTCAGTGAATATATGTCCTGTTTTATAATCTAATGATTTTAAGAATATATTTTGTATTTTTTCAATTCTAGATATATGCTTCTCGTATTGTGGGTTCCATATTATACTTCCAAATTCCAAAATACCGCGTACAAATGAGAAATATAATACTTTTAAAGTAAATGTGTTTTTAAAGGGTGTTCCTAGGCGTAGAATTAATTCAAGTTTCTTAAATGCTTTTGCTATAATAGTGTCTATATGGAGATTAAATTGCAATTTAGAAAAAATTATAAAATAAAAATAAAAAAACTTATGAATCTTAATTACAGCTTTATTACAATAATTAATTATTATTTTTGATGAGTTAATGATCAAACATTAATTATAAATGAGAAACATAAATTATAACAGTTTAGACAGTAGGTATTCATCGAAATAAACAGTATTGAAAAATCTCTTCAGATTTTGATCTATGAGTTTTGTTTAATAATGAAAAGAAAACGAATAGACTTTATATACACATTAATTTGGTCATATACAAAAATAAATTGTTAAATTTATGAAACCTCACTATGCTGGTTCTGGTCGGTTTGAAGTGTTGTATAATTTGACAGCTTCTCTTGTGCATTCTGCGAATAGCAAATTATCATTGACAGAAATATCTTCAATTTCAAGCTGAAAGGATACACGAAATTAACAATTAGCAGAGCTCAATACAACATTGAGGACCTCAATAAAATTTAAAATACACATAAAAAACTGAAATAAGAGAATAGGTTTTAGAGTTTCTTTCACAGGATTGGAAAAGCGTGCAACATATATTAATATATTATACTTTTTTCAGAGCTCCCTTACCGTATTTTTGTCGATTCTCAGACAATATTTGTAAGGTTTCTAAGTAAATGCAGTGTTCTGAAACAAAACAAAACTTAATAGTTATTTTTCTGCACAAAACCCTAATGGACTAAAGTCATACAAGAAACATATCAGCAACCTTTTTGACTATGACCTAACCTAAAACCTAATCTTTGAGAAGTGACTGCACCAATAATTTCACCGATCTGACCGAGCTAATTAAATGTGAAATTACATGGGTAACTCACCTTTGAACTTGTCAATGTACATTGTAAGGCCCCTTGGTCTTAAATAGTCCTCCATTGTACGGTTGTCGTTAGACTCAATATCTGTATTGTTAGCAATGACTTCTATATTACTTCGATTGTTAGCATCCATATTGTTAGTAACGGACGACTCCATATTAGTTTCCATCGCAGCCGATTCTATTTCTAAATTTATCATAGGTAAAAAGATAATATATACGTACGTACACAACACAACACAACACAAACAAGAAAGGAGGAACGCTCGAGTACTGCGCTATAAAATTTGGACACGTATGAACTTGAACAACTTCCCCCTCTCCCGGCGTAATTAGTAGTTACAAAACTATAGCTTTTATTAAATAAAGTTTTGTAAGACTATTTATAAAAACTTTGGTACCAAAAAGATTGCGTAGTTAAATAAATAGTTATGAAATAGTTTTGTAAAAAAGTAACGAAACGTATTGGTATTTTAGAACTAAGTTTTCGTTTACTAATATAAACTAGCTTTTATTTTTTAAACCACTTTGGTTACTATAATTCTGTTAATAGTAACAAATAATTAGGCAGGTAGTCACCAAACGTAAATTTACAAATCTAGTTTTGGATGAACTACAAAATAGGTTTTGTAAATTTATGCAAAGTTTAGTTATTTATACCTAAAGTTTTGTTATATTCGAAACAACAAAATCTGTTTAGTTAATTAATTCTTTCAGTGTATTTGGCGTAGTGATTACTTCTTTGTCATCGGATTTTTCGACGACTTTATGCAGTATACTCACCTAACTTAATCTTGCCCATAGTTCAGTGTGTTTCAGTTTTCTAATTATATTTATTTGTCTTTTCACATTTTTCTAGTAGTCAATATGGCTGGTAAGAAAAAGAATACCAAGCGTAAAGGGAAGCAGTCCAAAGAAACTGATAAGGAAAATAAAAAAATTGATAATGAAAATAAAAAATCTGATAATGCCAATAAAAAAACTGATAATGAGAATGATGTAAATGAAAACCCAGATTTGTCTCAATTGAGAATGCCAGTACAAACTAATATTACAGGATTGGGGAAGGCTGTCAAAATGTTTGATACTGCGACTGAGGAGGTGAGTGATTAAATTTTCATTAAAAAAACTGTTCTTCGAAACTCTTGGTTTTTTTTTAAATTCTTACTATTCACTAATTGATATTCACAGTTCATAATAATAACAGTAGACATAGTCACCCAAGTCATAAGTTGTTTTATTTTTATGTTAAAGTCTACAGACAGGCTGACAGCCCACTGTTGCTACCGTCGTCTATAACACAAACAATGGCGTTGTTTGTGTGTTAGGCAACAGGTGCTGCAAAGTGTTCTGCTGACAGTACTAGGATTAAGGATGGGATATGATTAATGTATGTTGTACTAAATTCAATGATAATGTTATATGGTTAAATAAAAATTTGTTATGAGGGTTAGAAAAAAACAAAATAGAATTTTTATAGCTACCTAAAACTAATGAAAGATCTTTTTTTTTTTTTTTTTTCAGTTGAAAGGAATGCTTACAAGGGAATGTGACATAATTTACGAATGCAAAGTATGTCGTAGTTTTTTTAGGGGCTTGCCAAACTTTATATCTCATAAAAGAATATTCTGTACGGAAAAATATAACTCTTTTAAACAGAGTAGTGACCTTATGAAGCGCCACGTCGTAAGTATAGAAGATTAAAAAATGTATACTACAGTTTTTTTCAATCGATGTTTCCTAAATGTTATTATTAATGAAATAACGAGAATAACAACCAATGTTTTTCAGGAGTCATTGATGGAAATCGATGTGGAACCGCTCAATAAAGATTTAACAGCAGTAGTAGAAGGAATTAATAATGATTCTGAACGTGAAACACCAGACACTGCAGTCACTATGTCTCAAAGTGTAAACTATGACACTAATGAAAAGTTGGAAAATATACATGTACAAGTATGTAACATACTATTTATTTAATTTGAAATCCATACTCTATACTAATGTGCTATATATACTACACATGCTATATACTATATTACCTTTTTTTTAAATTTTATATACATACACAAAAATACAATTGGTGGGTACACCTGAGTTGTCTACAATAACAGAAATATAAACAGAATTATTGCTACATACAAACACAAGAAATAAATTTTCTTCTGTGCGACTCACATTTATATGCAATGCAAGTATATACTTGCATATGTATGTATATACTAGCTGTTGCACGCGACCTCGTCCGCGTATCTTTATAAAATATAGCCTATGATACTCGCTGATAGTGTAGCTTTCTAGTAGTTTTCAGCAGTCCAGTAGTTTTTGAGTTTGTTCATTACAAACAAGAGTACAAAAATACAAATATTTTCTCTTTATAATATTATTAGTGTAGATGTATAACTATTTTTCTTTTTCCTTTTCTTATAATAAATATACACTTGAAAAGGTAAATTTAATTATCTCGTTTGTTTAAGTACTTTCTGGAAATGTAGCTAGCAAGAGTGAACCTGTACTTGTAAATAAATAAATGAGACATGCATGATAATTTGAAAAATGTTGGTATATACATATTTCACTAATCTAATACATATACTGTAAACTAGCGACTCGTTCCCGGCTTCGCCCGGGTGCATTTTTTTACGTAAAAACCTTCCCTGATTATCCCTCTATCCATGAGTGAAGCCACAATTGAAACCGGCCCAGCCGTTCTCGAGTTTTGCGCTTAGGAACACATTTAGGGATTCATTTATAAGAGATGTAATTTTACATCAATTTCAGATTGAAGAACTCAATAATAAAGTTGTGTTGAAAAGTGGAGGAAAATTCAAAGTACAAAGTAGCGTGGATGAAAAGGATACTCCGACAGTTACAATCACAGCAACTGAAGACAGGGTAGAAAAGATGGACATTGCCCCAGTGAAGGTCACAGCAACTGAAGACAGGGTAGAAAAGATGGACATTGCCCCAGTGAAGGTCACAGCAACTGAAGACAGGGTAGAAAAGATGGACATTGCCCCAGTGAAGGTCACAGTAACTGAAGACAGGGTAGAAAAGATAGACATTGCCAAAGGTAACGTCATAAGTGATGGTGATGAATTAAATATGCTTAAATGCGAAATCTATAAGTTTCATAGGAATTATCTTGAGTATTATTAATACGTTTTTAAGTTAAATACACTTGATGGTAGGTGGTTACAGTCGCCTATAACACAAGCAACGCCGCAGGTGCTGCAAGTGTAGCAACATTAAGGGTAGGGAAAGAAATGAAAGAAATGGGCTTTGGCATCCCTTACTCACTCATCAAAACGCAACAGCACATGTGCTGTAATTTTGCAGTTGTCTTCGGGGGGGGTGTTGATTGGACAATGTATGATTGGGCGTTTTTGTTATTATTTCAGGTGACACGCAACTCTCTACACAGAAATCCAAGGACGTTTTTGTGTACCCGTGTCCGGAATGTTACGAAATATTTTCCCATCAGTGGAGCGCGTGTAGACATCTTTATAAAGATCACGGGTAATTACAATCTCTATTTCTGTGCATACACTTTGTTATACATTAGCTAGTGCCCGCGACTTCGTTCGCCTTAAAAATGAATAATAACACCTCAGAAAATATATGACATCTTTATCGCTATGATGTGTGGCGCTCAATTTTTTATATATTAGACGATCCCTCGAGAACCTAAGATATTTCCAGGATAAAATGTATCCTATATGTTAATCCAGATGATAAAATATCGATGTGCCAATTTTCATTCAAATCCCTTGTCGTTTTTGTCTTTAATATGTCACAATTTAATTGAAATATTTTACAGGAAAACTTTAACTCAAGTGAAAAGCTTAGAGAAATCAATACTGTCAAAAGCATTCAAAATAAACTATCCCCGTACCTTTTTTGGGAAAAGAAAGAATCTGCATTTGAAAGTAACCGCCATGAAAAACTTGAACAAGATAATCAGGTAAATAATTTTGATGAAGTATGAATATTAATGAAGTCTATATTGGCGATTTATAAATTAACATTTGGTAATTGCCAAACCAGGTCAAGCCATTCCTAAAACGAGAGTATTATCGGGCTGGTAAAACTGTAGTCAGGTTTTACCGGCCCGATAAATTCATGACATGGACTAGACATGGGCAAGAGTACTTTAACTTCACCTGATTGGTCATAACAAAATGGAACATGACATTACTAATTTCCTCCACCCCTCTAACCCCCTTTGTTTTTTTACGGGCTTTAGGGATCCTTGAATTTATTTTTAACTAATCATCACACAATTATTATTAAAACACAGTAAATAATGGGTACATATAGTAGGGGAGACGGGGGAGATCGACCTTCACCGATCTGATAACTCTATGCCTATAATGGCTTGCCTATCAAAAAGTGTTCATGACTATTTTTAAATTAATTGATTTTAATCCATTTTCTTTTATCACCTTCACTCTTTTGGTAACCGAATGAGTTTATCTCAACTTATAGTTTTAAACACACAAGGGTATTCCTAGGTAGGCTTGCCTTCTCATTTCTGTGCATGACTACATGACTACCCGGCAAGCAGATGTGAACAGGCAAATCAAAATAGACTACACCGATCTGTTAACCAATCGAAATTGACATCATAGGTAAGATATTTTAATTAGAAAAACAATCATATAGGCTTGCCTGCAAAAAATCGTTCATAAAATATTATTGCCAAGGTATAAAGTTATAGAATTTTAGCTATTCCGATAAAATTTAAGTACAATAAATAAAAAAAGTTAATTATATAGAAAAATAAAATTTAATACATTTATGTTATCAAAAGTGTTCATTACAAAGCATACAATACATAAAAAAATTAAATTCAAATATTTATTATAATTTCTATCATTCATCATCGGAATCATCAGAAGCTGAATACTGAACACCAGATTCTAATAATTCTTCTTCATCTCCATTATCCATGATTTGTGCGATGTCATCAATTTTCAAGGGTGTTTGGTCCTTTGCTTAATTGAATATCTCCATATTTGAAGTTTTGTTTTTTACGGAAAGCCAATTTTAAATGGCATATTTTAAACGAATTTTTATCAAAGTCAATAATTCCTTTTTTCGTACCACACAAAAAACACTTTTTATTCATTTTTAAAATCACAATTAATAGTATTTAGCACATGTTGTCACTAATAAATGATTTTCGACTATACACGAGCATGCGCACTCGGATACTTTGAACGGTGACGTAGCGTGCAGCTGCTAAGTTGTGTCCTTTTCTATCACACGGACCTCGAACGCTCTACTTTCTCTCTCGCACCTATCGGAATAACTAAAATTCTATAACTTTATACCTTGGCAATAATATTTTATGAACGATTTTTTGCAGGCAAGCCTATATGATTGGTTTTCTAATTAAAATATCTTACCTATGATGTCAATTTCGATTGGTTAACAGA
Source organism: Synanthedon andrenaeformis (assembly GCA_936446665.2). Taxonomy (NCBI): domain Eukaryota; kingdom Metazoa; phylum Arthropoda; class Insecta; order Lepidoptera; family Sesiidae; genus Synanthedon; species Synanthedon andrenaeformis. Next base: position 218,023 of record OW387776.2, on the reverse strand, counting down.
TCGGTGTAGTCTATTTTGATTTGCCTGTTCACATCTGCTTGCCGGGTAGTCATGTAGTCATGCACAGAAATGAGAAGGCAAGCCTACCTAGGAATACCCTTGTGTGTTTAAAACTATAAGTTGAGATAAACTCATTCGGTTACCAAAAGAGTGAAGGTGATAAAAGAAAATGGATTAAAATCAATTAAATTAAAAATAGTCATGAACACTTTTTGATAGGCAAGCCATTATAGGCACATTTCTTTATAAACTATATTCGATAAAGAATATGTCTCATCGAGTTAAGGAGTTAAGGTCGATCTCCTACCGGCTCTTAGACCAATATTTATTTTTTAGGATATAGATAAACATAATATGGACTTAATATACGACTTAAATACAAACTAGGAATAAATAGAACAATAATTAGTGATGTTATTTTCCTTGCAGATTGCATTAAATTACGAAAAGCCCTTTTGTAAATATCCTCATTTTTTTATGGGTTCTGTTTTACTTGATACGTGAATTTCACTAAATAGAAACCTTTTTGTGAAAACAACTGAAGCATGGCAGTAATTCATATTTCAATAAACGTGCGAACCTTATGGCGAAAATATCACAGTCTGCGTCTTAGCGTTCCCTTTTTGTAATTTGTCATTCAATTTTGCTAAAATAGAATAATTAGTTTCAGATTTTTTTTGTTAGGTTCCCTTGACGGTATGTGGCTACCGTCGCCTATAACACAAGCAACATTACAGCTGCCGACCACAGTGGGATTAAGGACAAGGGATAAGGCTCTAAGATCACTTACTCACTCACCGAAACAACAGCAATGTACTGTTATTTCACGGTGCTTTTCTTCAATATCCAATGTAGCCAGTTCATTCTCAAATTGAAGCTCATATCACTCTTTTGTCAACAGGAAGTTGCCGCTGGAAAAAAATCCATTTCCTCCGCACCCACCCGCATCGGAACAACCACCCGCACCCCCATCTGAACAACCAACCCCACCCCCATCTGAAAAACCACCCGCATCCCCATCTGAACAACCGCACCCACTCGCATCGGAACAACCACCCGCACCCCCATCTGAACAACCAACCCCACCCCCATCTGAACAACCACCCGCATCCCCATCTGAACATCCGCACCCACCCGCATCGGAACAACCACCCGCACCCCCATCTGAACAACCAACCCCACCCCCATCTGAACAACCACCCGCACCCTCATCTGGACAACTACCCCCACCCCCATCTGAACAACCATCACCACCACCATCTGAACAACCGCGCCCATCTCCACCCCTACCTCTATACTCACCCCCACCCCTATACCCAGCGCCATCTCCGCAACCACCCCTTCTCAATTACCCCCCACCCCTATTTCCATACCCACCGGAACAACCACCCCCATCTGAACAACCATCACCACCACCATCTGAACAACCGCGCCCATCTCCACCCCTACCTCTATACTCACCCCCACCCCTATACCCAGCGCCATCTCCGCAACCACCCCTTCTCAATTACCCCCCACCCCTACCTCTATACTCACCCCCACCCCTATACCCAGCGCCATCTCCGCAACCACCCCTTCTCAATTACCCCCCACCCCTACCTCTATACTCACCCCCACCCCTATACCCAGCGCCATCTCCGCAACCACCCCTTCTCAATTACCCCCCACCCCTATTTCCATACCCACCGGAACAACCATCCCCATCTGAACAACCATCACCACCACCATCTGAACAACCATGCCGATCTCCACCCCTACCTCTATACTCACCCCCACCCCTATTTCCATACCCAGCGCCATCTCCGCAACCACCCCTTCTCAATTACCCCCAACCCAACCCCCCCTTCTACACAACACCCCTACCCAGATCCCCACCCCTATTTATATACCCACCCTCATCTATACAACCACCTCTACCTCTACCTCTACACCCAAGCCATTTCCACAACCACCCCCATCTCTACACACATAACCCAATCTACACAACGTTCCTACCCCCACCCCCACCACCACCCCTATCTCCGAACCTACCCCCATCAGACGAGTTCGGCCCGGGGTATGCCGATTAATCGATAAGCTGATATGTGCGACACTTACATTTATAATTTAGGATGAGGTTGCTTATATTGTACCAGAGGATTATATTACTAAAAATAAAAAAGGTTGTTCAATTGGTGTTCATTTTTTATTACTAGAAAATGAGGAAATATAAAAAGAAATACGACAATTAAAGTTTTAAAAAAAGTCTGAAAAAGTACAATTTAGGAAACCGGTTTCCTTAATTGTACCATAGGTATCCTAAATTGTACTTCATGGTCGAAATGAGAATTAAGTGCCTTATAAACTGAAATCATCCTTAGCCAAAAATTATTATCCATAAAGGTTTGAATATTAATAATGTACCTAAGTACCTACTCCAAATAAAATTCGAATCAACACAATTATATAAAACTAGTTAAGGTTTCTCTTATTCTACTTTAATCTTAATCGGTCTAAATAAAGCTTTCATATTTATGAACTAAAATCAGTCCTGCGATTTCAATATAGGTTACTTGTACGTTAATTCTAAGTTAGTATTTAAAAAAAAAATTTTTTATTTTCTAAACACACTGGTATAATATATTAAGGACGAGGCTGACGCTCCTAGCCTACGTGGCAGTCGTGGCACCGACACGTTGGTGTCAAAATCGGAAAGCAACACCAATGACAGCTAGTCACCGAGACGACAGCGTTGACGAGTGTTCAATCTGTGGGTAGAAAGATACGAAAATGCCTAATTGCTTATTGAAAAAAATGCAAAAATTATCATAAGAAATGCACAAAAGTTAAGAACGGAATATCTTACTTTCGCTACCTAACTCATTCCTAGTCTTACTGTCGCCTTTATCAAAATTACATTTTAATTAAAATCAGAGATTTGTTATATTAAATCATACTTTCCTAGTAATAAATCAAAATAAAATGGGCTGCCTAACTAGTTATCCTACATTTACCTATATTTTTACCTTACCTTACCTTTATCTTTATTTTTGATTTTGATTGAAATATATTAATATCCTTACTAATATTATAAATGTGAAAGTGAGTTTGTTTGTTTGTTTGTTTGTTTGTTTGTTTGTTTGTTTGTTTGTTTGTTTGTTTGTTACGATTTCACGCAAAAACTACTGAACCGATCACCATGAAATTGTGCATATAAGTCTGGGAACACCAGAAAGAACATAGGGTACCTATCATCCAAACGCGGACGAAGTCGCGGGCACCGGCTAGTAATAATATAAATTTCAATATCATGTGTGAATTAGAAATAATCACATGCTTTAATGGTAAAGGCAAACATTGTAAGGAAACCTGCGTGTCGGAGAAAACTAGCAATCTTGGAAGATAGTAAAGTTCTGTCAATCCGCAGTGGGATGGGATAGCTTGGTGAACTATAGACGAACTTCCTCACTCAAGTAGCTTATGATGTAAGTAACAATCCAAGTAAGTATATGTATAAAAAAAATTAAAAGCCGTCCAGAGCTTTTTCCATTTCAAAAATGCCCAACGCATTTCAAAAAAGTTTTCACTTCAAAAATCAATCGTAAAAAAAACCCTAGCGAATGTCAAATTTGACACGTTAAACTAAAAATATAACTACTAATATTAACTTATCCTTAATCTTAGTTAGGCCGACAGCCTTGCAGTACCTACCTGTGGCGTTGCTCGTGTTAGCAGGCGACGGTGACCATTTACCTACATAATGGCAAAATCGACAAAATTTAGAATACTTTCTTACTTAATGTTTATGATTTTGTAATTCTTTTGCGGCGCTTGAGATTTTTGTTTCGCACCAGCAAATGTAATAATTTCCTTGCATCGCCAACGATCCAGCCGCGTTGATTCTGCACCTCGTCCCGGCTGTCCAAGTGATCGGGCGGATCTTGGCTTCTCTCTTTTGGGACCTTGGGGAATGCGTCGCCAGATTTACCGTTGAAGCGGGTAAATCTTTTTACAAGGTCCGTAGTTCTGCACTTGAAAAGTTCAGTTTCGTCGACGTCCCTGAACTCATATACATCGTCAGTTTGCTGACATTGATCTTCTCTTAGCATTTTTTTCTCGGTGATTGACATTTTTGCTGAAATATAAATTAAATTTAAATATATCTAACATCAACAACTTTCCGATGAAATATTTTTCTATACATACCTATATATACTATACCTACTAACAAATCCATAATATAATAATATAAATATGAAAGTAACTCTGTATCTATGAGGGATCATGTAAAAATATTAAAGTGAGATATTCAATAACGATAGGATTGCAGTAGCATCTAAATATTTTTCAAAACCAAAATACGAAACCCAAGACCTCTCTCATGTATATATGTAAAAACCTTAATTCTTTAACGGTCTTTCCATTGGTGAAAACCGCATTACAAACTGTTGAATAGTTTAAAAGATCTGAGCGTACATACAGAGGGATATGTAAGAAATAGGGGCGCGGACGAAGTAGCGGGCACCAGCTAGTCAAGAAATAAAATAGAAATAAAATGACCGGGACCTTACCTTGTTTCTACACGAAGAAATTTGGCCGCAGGGTTCGAGTCTTTCGAGTCTTTCGCTAAGACCTAGTCACTTAGTCAATTTATCTGTGAACAAATAATAGTGCTAAAATCAAACATATTTATTAAATAATATAACATTAAAGTCGCATTTAGAGGTTCGGAGGTATCGAAACCTAAGGCGATTTGGTGTCCAAGGGGTCAGAGAAAGACAACGCAATAGGCTAACGTCTCTTCTGATTCGAATATTTTCAAAAAACCTACATTAAATTATAAAAACACGCGCTGAAGGCTCAATGAGTTACCTATGGGCTATGGGCTATAGCGATTTGTAAACTATATATTACTGTGAATCGGCCGATAACAAACAATTACATGTTAACAATTAATTAACTAACAAAATTTACAATAAACTAACCTTGATAGTGTCCACTCCAATCCACACGGAAAACTGCGTTCTATAAATTCAAAGAAGTAATTCATATGACGCCGGTAATAATGTCGCCAGCCAGCGTTTTCTCTCTAGTGATGCACTAATATCGATTTTATTTGAATATTTATAATATTTTGTTTGTGGTAAGATATTTTAATTTATTTGCCTGTCGTATTTTTGTTATTTAGTGAAATTCGTTTTAGCGCAGGTTTTGACGCTCAATAAAAATACTCATTTTGGTCATTTAGAATTAGTTTCAAAAAATAAATTTGTGTTTGAATATAGGTAGGTATTATATTTACAGATAGAAGTTTATAAACATAATATAAATATTTAACAGTGTAACAAAAGGTTAGGACATTGAGATGCCAAAATTTTAAGAAATCAGCCAGAGGTCAAGAAACTTTTGTTATTATTAATTCCCGAAGATTATGTTTGGGAATGATTTGATTGAATAAAACGAAACGGGAACATAGCGGCGACACTGGCTGGTTTTGTTTACATTATTTTACTCAATTCATACTATTAGCCTTCTCATCATCCATTTCGTACAATGGGGTGCACCCTCTAGGTGTGCTAAAAATTAACGGTCACACGGGCAAGGGTTATCCGACAGTTTCAGGTGGAAGTGGAAGTTTATTTTGTGGTAATATTTACTCTTATCAGAAAAATCGTAAGAATCAAAAAGAAACGCAACGCTAATTTTAAACTAATTAATGTTCTATAGAGCATTAATTAAGTACGGTTTTATAATACCGAATACCGAAAGTTATCTAAAGTAAACCCGATGAGGTGACATCACTATTTGGATAGGTACCGGACCCGACACTTTTGCTAGCATCAGGTAATGAACAAAAGTACAAATTTAGCATAAACAATACACAAAGCATACGTCTCTAATACATAATTCTCAGTATCAAATTGCTTTCGGGAACTTTTGTTACGTCATGTAGGTAACAATTTTATTACCAACCATTGTTTTTGGATAACTTGTTAACTACCTATAACTCGTATCAAAATTAATGTAACGAAGTTACATTTTGGCCATTTAGTAATAAATTATTTTGGCTTTGACCATTTTGTCTTGTCTCGTATGGTTTTCCTAAAAATTGAGAAAATCACTCAAACGGGTCACTTTTCAACGAGGGAGGGTGCAGCCTGTTTAGTCCGGTGGAAAAATCTCGAAAAACGCCTGCTTTCAACAGTTAACGGCATTTAGTGAAACTTTTTGTCACCGGGTCTTTTTAGACTAATTCGACCCTGCTGAATACGATTCTGCCCGATGTCAACCCCTCCCGCGCTTCCTTCCCCCCCTTTCAACCCCCCAAATGTGTCCCGATTTGTGGTTTTTTTTAATTTTTTTCGGAATCTATTAGAGATAAAAGAAAACTGTCAATGACAAAAATAATCTGCATTAAATTCTCTACAAAATGTGTATATAAATCATTTGATAGGCATAATAACTTTAGAAATAATGTGTGTCCAAACTATGTAAATTTTTATTTTTTTCAACATTTTTGTATTTGCAGTTAATTTATCGAAAAACAAACGAAGCTGTGATAAAGTAGTTAAAGGGTGAATTATTCCTCATACATTTACCTACAAAACAAGACCTTACTTACCCTCGTACGAGTATTCGATCACGATTTATAGGTCGTAGCGTAGAAGCCCCGCCGCCGCGGCGCGTCACAGTTACTCGTCATACATAAGTGGTATGAAAGACTATATGTACTTAAATATAATGAAATTTATTATATTAATTATAATTAATTAATAATTTAGTGCTTCAGTGTTTATAATTGAGTGTTTTACATATTGATCTATTATTGAGTTATGTAGCAATGTTTCATATTAAACACAGCATTAAAATTATGCTATGCTCGATATACCAGGAACCAGTGCTGAGAAAAAGTATATCCCTATCCATGAGATTGCAAACAATGTTAGTAAACAGGAGAAAAAAAACCCAGCCCTGCACGCTTTGACAAGTTGTGACGTAACGTCTTATACAAGCTTAATAAGCAAATCAGAGGCTCTAATGCCGGTCACTCACATTCGCGCGAATACGCGAACCCGCAAGTGTAGGACGACATTTGCAAATGACTATGCGAAGTTTTTGCTACATTCGCGCTTTTCCGTGCAGTGTCGGTTTTTAACGCACATCAAAGTGCGCGAACCTCAAACCTTCGCGTAGTCTCCCACACATTCGTGCAAGCATTCGTGCGACCAATTTCGCGTACGATTGCGTATTGATTGCGTAGGTAACGGACATCTCGTTTACCAATTTCAGAGTTCGTATCGTGTACTGAGTGGCGTAAATTGAATTTGATCATGGATTGGACAAACACTAAACTGCACTAAAATCATCTTCACCTTCAACGCATTCGCAAATGAGTATGCGAACCCATTCGCATACTCGCTGAGTTTGCGAATGAATGTCACGTTCCTTCACATGCGTGCAAAGATTCGTACAATGTAAGAATGTTTGCACGCATGTCAGTGACCGGGGTAAAGGTTGCTCGCGGGCGTGCCGAACGACAGTAGATTGTCGACTTACATATCTACATATTTTATCATAAAATTCTTGACTAACGAATTGTGAAGTTGTTGGATGTCGTAGTCAAAATATAAATGAAAAATGCTATAAATTCAAGTTATGTCGTCAAAAACCGCGAGCGTTAACCGCCATCTTGAAAAATGCCTTTTGCAAATATCTCGGAAATGGTGAGCTTAACATTAAAAACTGTATGTACCTTTTTTGTAGATTCCCATCTTTTTTACTCTAAACTTTTTTCTCTATTGTTAATATTTGGCGAGATTTAGTCGATTAAGAAACTAAATTTTTGTTTCTCGATAATTATTGGAAATACGAAAAAAAAGCAACAATCAAAGTAGTAGAGCATTAAATTTTCTACAGTTTTTGTATGAAACATTTTTTTGTAAAATCAATAAAGTTAGGTTAGTCCGATCCGTCGATGTTTTTCTTTATTCGTCGGCAACTTTCATTGCGCTAGCGGCACTGACATAACAATTAGCAGGATTTTTTGCAGACCGAATATCTATAAAATCTTACACTAAGCCAGGGGTCGGCAACCTTTTGAGTCGGAAGAATTAAAAATTACAAGTTACAAAATTTCAGTTTTTAAAGTGCCACAAAAAATTTCTTGCTAACAATAAATAGTACTTGCATAAATAAAGTTTTTTGATAAAAAACTAATTTATTTATTCATAAGAAAAATATCTATTTATTCATATATAAGTAGTGTGTGGCTCGCGAGCCGCAGGTTGCGGACCCTTGGACTGAGCCATTTTGTACAACCCTAACGTTTTCGCTCAATGACGCACTCACGCGGTGTACGCGGGAATCTCGATTCTCGGTGCGCGTCCGTAGAGTACGTTTCTTCTTGCGGCGTGTTTTAAAGGAGTGATGAATCTGTTACGGTAGTAACTCTTATTTAATCTGAGGTTATGTCGTTGGTAGCCACCTACCATCAAGTGGATCGCCAGCCTGTATGTTGAGCTTAACATAAAAAAAGATTAATTTACTTATTTAAGTAGTGGAAGTAGTGGCAAGGGAGCGAGTTGGCTAACAGTTTCCATTGCCCTATCCTTATCACTTTATCCTTAAACCTACTGTGGGCGACAGCGTGCCTACTTGGAGCACCTGTCGTGTTACTTGTGTCATAGGCTACCATCAAAAAACTTTTCCAATGCGCGAGGACTCTTTTCGAGGCTGAGACTATAAAAAAATCATCGAAATGAGCCAATCCCTTCTCGTTATATCAAAATACGTCTCGAGATACACACACATATCTCAAATGAATTATCTTCATATAGTTTTTTGGGAATATTTTGCCAATTTTTTGAAACTAATAAGAAACAACAGACAAATAATAATTTAATTTTTTTCGATTCGTTCTCCTGTAAAAAAGTGTAATTTTGATTTCTGGTACCTTTCAATTTAAGCACCGATACATTTGTAGTAATACTTGTAATAAGTCGGTGCGAAAAACTACAAGTGGTCTGTGGATGTGGAAGCGTCAAACGAAAAAATACCTAAGAATTATAGATATGGAGGTCCTAAATGGCGCTACTAGATATCGCTACTCAGTTAATAGCCTCATTTTAAATTTATTTGTCTCGATGTCTTGCTCGCTCTCGGGAGATTCCTATGTTCCTCTCTCTCTAATCCTAAATAGCGTTAACAGAGTGTGCATGTTGTGTAGCATATATAGAACAGTTCGCACTGTATCAATCGGGGGGTCCGTGTCTTCACAGGATGACAGTCTGAGCGAAGCTGTGCTAAGTTTGCTTAATTTAGTGTTGCCCAAATGCAAGACCAAGACGAGACTTAGCCAGTCTTGGTCTTGTTCTTGCGTCAATATACCTGGTCTTGGTCTTGGTATTGCGCTCACAGTCTTGGTCTTGGTCTTGTTCTTGCAGCAAGAGTCTCGCAAGTCTTGCAATCACCTATTATAGTCCAATCAAATAAGGCTTTAAATCGAAATTTGTGGTAAGTATAGGAATTTTTTTGACCCCTTCTTGAGGGTTGTTTACAAAAAAACTCTTACTAGTCGTTTTTAGATCTCTCAAAGAAATACATACATAAAAAAATCCGGTATTTATCTCAAAATTCGGTTTTAGAGGGCCATTTTTTTGGACTAAAATTAAAATTGTTGTCATTTTTTATTAACAATTGAAAAAAAAAAACAAATTTATATTTTTCTAAGTAAACGAAAAAATATATATTGAAAATTAATTAATATTTCAGCTCGCTATGATTTTTAGTTCCATATTTCAACCCTTAACTTCAAACCGCCCTAACTCTGTTATTTTTAATAATAGAAAAAAGTCTATAAATCTTTTTTATTTAAAATTTCCTGCTTTACAATTTTTCTTAATAACTTTTTGTTCTAGCACTTACCATTTTTGAGTAATCTTGAAACCCTTGCTCGGAGGCTTAGAAATATTTTTTTTGAAAAAAGTTTTTAAATACTGCAAAGAAGAACATATCACAAATTCCTGTACTTACCTCAAATTTCGATTTAAAGCCTTGATTGGACTATTAGCCTATTGCCATTATTAAACACGTTAGTTTACATCTTAGACAAGGTAACAATAGGTACATTTTGAGCTTAAATAAAGGTCAACCAAATTAATAAAATTAACTAGACAATAAGTATTTTAAAGACTTTGTGAAGTGATAGGCCCTCAACTTATATGAAATAGAAGAGTTGTAGAATAAAAATAATTTATGCAATTTACAATTTATTTAAAAAATAAAATAAAACACAAATTAGCAATAGCTTTGACATGATGCAATAGTTCACTTTATATTTATTGTTTTGACCAAGAATTAATACAAAGTAACCATCTGGCTGACTCATCACTTAACCTATTTCTATGTTTTCTAATTACTAACGATGCTTCAGAAAATAATCTCTCAGCAGGTACTGAAGTTGCAGGTATAGAAAGAAAATCACGAGCCATCTTAGATAAAATCGGATATTCCGTCTCATGCGTCCTCCACCACTCTAAAATGTCTTCCGAGCTGGCGGCTCTTGGTTTACTTAAGTACTCCTTCAACTCGTCAATAACTAAGCCTTGAAGACCATGGGCAAAGCAAAAACTAAATTTTCCTAAATGCAATACTATATTAGGTCATCATTTTTGTATAACAAAGTTAATAAAGAAATATATATATATATGACAAACTATACTCCAAATGTAATAAACTTATCACGGATTGGCTTAAAACTAAAAACTACGACGAAGTAGAAGACCTGTTAATACTAATACAATAAAAACACACACGCACCGCACAAGCACACACACACACACACACACACACACACCTTATATTTAAATATTATATATATTGTTAGTACTAGCTTTTATGGAAGAGCGAAGGCTCCTGGCACAGGCTTCCGCTTAAAAGGAGTCTTCAATCATTGTTATTGTAAAAACTATTTTTCAAACTGTTAATAAACATTTTTCATTTTTTTCATTTTCACCTACTGTCTAATATTACTACAATAATATCACTACAATAAACTGTCTAATATGTACCTATTTTAACAAAATCTGTATTCGTAGTCGTTCTGAGCACCTGTAAATTTATTTCATTCTTTGGAACATCGGCAACCTTTGATGTGAGAGCGGCGGCGATCAAACATTGTCAAATGCTGTGTCGCACAGTGTTTTAATAAAATTTTTGTAGGTACGTAAGTAGTGATTAACGAAATTAGTAGAGTCGGTTGCTAACTATAGTAATTTAATGTTTTTGTTTGCTACTTATTAAATTTGATAAAAATAATATTTATATATAATATTTTTATAACAATATTACAAACAGTGTCCTAAAGCAAAGCTTACCAATAAAAAGGTAATGGTAACTGTTTGGTGGTCTCAGCGTGGTGTTATTCACTATAGCTTTCTCCGATCTGGTCAAGCAATAACGGCAGATGTCTACTGCGCCGAACTCCGAACAATGATAGCGAAACTAGCAGTGAAACAGCCCCGACTTATGAATCGATCTTCACCATTATTGCTCCATGATAACGCGAGACCTCATACAGCACGAGAAACCGTTTTAACTCTACAGGAACTGCAATTAGAAACCATTCGTCACCCTCCGTATTCGCCAGACCTTGCTCCAACGGACTACCATTTTTTTCGTGATTTGGACAATTTTCTGCGTGATAAAAAGTTTTCTTCTCAGGAGGCAGTGCAAAATGCTTTCACACAGTTTGTCGAATCTAGATCACCAGAGTTCTATGGCAAAGGCATAAATGAGCTTCCTATTAGATGGCAGCAATGTATAGATAATAATGGTAATTATTTTGATTAAATAAATATGTTAAATTAAAAAAAAAAACGAATTTTTATTTTTCAGTACAAATCGGCAATTTCATACTTTAACCCCTATTAAAAACCTTTATAACTATCAAAAGCTTAATTTTATATTGTTTTGACGTTAATGAGTAATTAAGTACATATGAATGTTTCAAATGAACAAATTATTTTAACTTGACTTTGACTTGTTAATTTAACGAAGATGTAATTTTAGTAAGTATTTCATTTTAATTATTTATTTATTTTTATATATTATATTTGGTATAATCCACTTTTATTAATTTTTATAAGTAACACCGGCACATACATTACTATTATACAGACACAGTTATAAATATCTGCATCCACTCCACGGATCCCTTGTTCTGTTCTAGCTTCGTGTAAGCGGACACCACTGCGGAATATTTTATATTGTAATACTGCGATTACAAACTTTTTTTAAAATGAAACCAAGTAGGTACACGCGTAATTTTGCGGATTGTTTTGCCAGTGTTATTTTCTATGGCAAAGGCCCACCCATAAACATCAATGATTATGAAACATGTAATTATAAACACCGCCGACCGACCAATGGTTTATATCGCGTAAAGTAAAAGAGCTTAGCTATCATATTAACTGGCGCAAAAACTGTTGCTACCTTGATATACTCGACTCGATGAGTTTTAAATTTTGCTGAATAGAATATAAACCTAAGAAGACTATATAAATACCTATATCGGGAGTAATATAAACTTGATAAGTACCTACATACATAATGTTTGTATAATTTTATTGGTTAGGTACAATTTTTATCACTAACATACTAAACAATGCCAAAATTTCATTTCAAACGTCTGTAAGCTGTCTTAGTGCTTTAGTTTCAAAAGGTATTAAGAGTCAACGACTTGATAAAGGAATGAATTTGAAAAATTACGAAGGTTTTCGTACCCCACACCCCACTGTACCTACTATCCTACCTACAAGATTTCTTTCGATTTCTTTCAAACGCATTAAAATTCATTAATTAATTAGGTAAGTACCTACCAATGTTATATAAGTTAAAGTTAATTAAACAAGAGCATGAACAAGAGCGTAGGTATGAACTTCGTAGGTATGAAAATAAAATTGAAATAGGTATAATTGTTTTAAAGAGATAGGTACAGAAAAGATACATTTTTATCTTCATCCAGACGGCAGACGCGGACGAAGTTGCGTTCAAAAGCTAGTGTATTATTTAATCAGATACCTATACAAGTAGGTAGGTAAGTACCTACCTATCCAGTATCTACGCGGACCGGACACGTCCACAACATGAGCATCATGATCACGAGGGTGGCTGTTCGTTTACTTGAATTAAGATAAATTTTCATTAAGTAATAATTATGCCTATCTAATATAGGTATAATTATTACCTATACCAATCGTACTTTACGTAAACAAAGACGCAGGCAAAACGTAATCCATACTTTAATATCATAAATGTGAAAGTAACTCTGTCTGTCTGTTACCTTTTCACGCCCTAACTACTCAACCGATTATCATGAAATTTCGCACACACGTTGTCAGGGATACCTACAAGAAAAGACATAGGATAGGTACTTTTCATCCAGAAAAAGTACTGTTCCGAAGGGGTCTTCTCATAAAAAACTTTTTATTTTTCTACGCGGACAAAGTCGCGGGCACTAAATAAACTATATAAATAACACAACACAATCAAGTATGCAATTGATTTGGTTAAAACCTACTACCAATATTACTTATATAGTATTTGGTTAAAACCATGTTAAAACTGATTATAACTCGCTAAATTCTTTTTAAATAAATTCATAAACATGTTAAAAGTTGAATCAATTTTGTGTAGAATCTAGAAAGAGAACCGACAAAAGTTGCCGCTTTATGACAGTTATTTCATGTACATGAAATATTACTTATGTATTTACTATTTACTTTTTGTTTCAAATGCATTAGTCTATTCTTTTGGTTAGATTATAATGTCAGATCTATGGCTTTATAATTTATGGATAAATATTTTAATATTTAAAGTAGAGCCAAATTATTGAGATACAAAAGTTTATTCACCTTACTTGAACTGACAATCTATTATTTCTTTCTATGTTGTATCTATTTGACACAAGATAGAATAATATTCAAGGACAATCCGGACATCGCCGCGGTAAAGCCCTGCATAAAAAAAATGACCTTGCGGTAACTTTGTTTACATTTGGTATCGCTTCTCAATGGCCCTAGATTATTTTCCTTCATCGACGGCACCTAAATTTTTTTTGAACTATATTTTCCGTCATCAAAATTTATATTTTGTTATAAACTTGTACCTATCATCTAATTCAAGGCTGCTCAACCTTTTTAACAGTCGGGCCAAACGGTGGATTCAGACGTTCACGGCGGGCCACTGACAATTCCTATTTCAGTTACTCTCAGAACATGCGCAATAAAAACCCAATTGCTCAATTAAGGATGTGCGGTATTTATTTTTTACATAATTAAGGTCTGAAAAAACCTTTTCACAGACATATGTTGATCCAAAACTACTTAGAAACTGTAACGCCAGGTCAGTTATTGCTGGAATTTTGGTACCAATTTCCAGAAATCTGCAAAATCTTCTGAAGAATTTTGTGCTTTCGAAGACAATTTGTTGGCAAAAAGGTTTTTTAACGTATCATTATTTTGCAGTTCAACGACTTCCAACTGAATATTGGCAGGATAACTAACTATTTCAGCCAAACTTATTATGAAAGGTTTTATAAAAATTTGTACCTACATTTTGTTTTTTGCTTTTAAAGTCTTGAAATCTCCTCTCAAACGACTGTGATAAGCATCTAATTTTAGATTGGTATTTAGAATAATTAACAGTAGTAGTATTGAGCTCCTCTTTCAGATGTTTTAGTGTGGGGAAAAGGTTAATATTTTCTGTAGCCAAATTAATTGAAAAGAGATTTAATTTTTCGATTTGGTGCGTATTTCAAAACTTTCCTGCGCGGGCCTTTTAAAATTCATTCGCGGGCCATAGTGTGGCCCGCGGGCCTGGGGTTGAGCACCCTTGATCTAATTAATAGATCTGTCGGCACGAAATATTTTCATTGTCAATTAAATAAATGTGTCGCCAGGTATAAATTAACAAATGAATGTCAATGTATTATAAATGTATTATCAAAAAAATCGTAGTTTGTCCTATGAATAAAACTTCGTTGTGAAAATAATAGATTTGTCCCTTATATAATAGCTCCGTATACCTTAAATAATAAATTGGTAGATCTGTCAGCAAATAAATCAATTATCGTATCGTCGCCAGATTATGACTTCCTTTTATTTATTTTGTCTCCAGTACACAGGAGTTATATTTTATCTTTTCAGTTATCAAATAATACAATTCGTTACCAATAACAGTTCAGTTTATAAATTCATTGAAAAAATGTTTAATTAAAGGGGCGGAGCAAAATTCTATTAGAAATTTACGTAAATTATACTATTATAATTTAAGTAGTAATTTACAGGATGTAAATATAGTAATACAATACCTATGATTTATAATCAACTAGCTGACTCCGCGGTTCCGCTCTCGTGGACTCAGTGGTTTGATTTAAATTGCAAGACCCAAGAGTCTTGCAGGCTTAGTCTTGTTCTTGCTTAAGTCTTGCAGGGTCAGTCTTGGTCTTGGTCTTGCTACAATTAGGCAGTCTTGGTATTGGTCTTGCAAAAATGCAAGAACAAGACCAAGACTGCAAGACTTGCAAGACTTTTGGGCAACACTAGCTTAATTGTATTTGTACATATATATATTCTCTATCATTTTGACCGTAATTGAACACAAAATCAATGTAAATCATGTGAAAATATACAAGTGGTACACCGTGAGACAATTTGACCACCTTTTTTGCTAATCTAAATGCTTTTATTTTAATTTAAAATACATAAATGACGATCAAGCGACGTGATTGTAATATCGTCTACTGACTGAGCTGAGCACAGTGAGGTGTCCGCCACTTCGTATGCGCAGTAGGTAGTCATTTTTTGAAAATTTCGCAGGAACCAAAATATGTCCAACATAAAAAATATCCTATATGTTAATCCAAACATTAAACTATCTGTGTGCCAAATTTCATCCCAATCCGTTCAGCCGTTTTTGCGTGATCGATTAACAATTATATCCATACAATCTTTTGCATTTATAATATTCCTAGCGACCCGCTCGCGCTATTGTTTATACACACAAACCTTCCTTGTTTATCCCTCTTTCCATTAGCGAAAACCGTATTAAAATCCGGTGGTTTAGAAGTAGTTAGCGCAGAAACAGACGATTTGGTTGGAAAGTATTGTTTTTTTTCTACTAACGTAAAAACATAATTGGGTTGTGGCTTATTGGGAGTTCACGACAAACGCGTTCTTATATGGATCGCTCATTACGTTCGCAGTTCGCTACAAGGTTTTATTACTTAGATATCTAATGAATTGTCCCATTCATGAACAAATATTACACTAAAATGACATCACTTGGAATTTAACTTAATCCCTGCTTACGCCGAATTATATTTTCCAAAAAGAAAACAATAGCGGTTGCGCCGTGATCGAATAGTTGGCTGTCAAGTCCTTTTTTTCTTTCACCTATTACCTACCTTCCTAATAATTGTGGCCCTCACATTTTCTCCTTTACCCGCTTACCAAAAAATAATAAAAATAATGCATTGCTACCGATGACCGCGCTGCGAGAAGAAGTAAGAAAAGATACGCGCCCGGACTGAGCTGTGTTTACGGCGCCTACAAGGAGTTTATCCGCGCCTTAACTCGATCTCGGAAGTGAAGTAAATTCATCCGCGCCTTATCGCTGAACATTTGAAATATATGTGAACAGTGTCTTGCCAGTTGGACATTTAGAAGATCCTGCAGGAGAGCGCACCAGAGCACCGGTATAAGGTACGTGCATTTCCTTCTGCTACCTATCCTGTCCTTCAGACGGTCATACTGTTCGCTTACAGCCGCAACCAGATACAGTCCACTAAATCGCTAATAGGGATTCATGGCGTGATTCTGACGCAATCCCGCCGCAACGAAATTTAGATTTCGTCAACCCCTTTAGGGGTTTTCACCACGTCTTCAAATAGCTTTTAAATAAGACCGAAATTTTAGTTCATGGTTGTCAATGTGTGAGTGAACACCGATATTGTCATACGCTTATTTACTAGCTCCGACAGTACGTTGCCAGTTCGCCGTCTGCCGCCAGTATCCACTATTCAACAACTACTGTCGGAGAGAGATAGCAGGTCAGAGCGAGATAGCCGGAGATGGTCTTAAGATGGAATATTCTGTGTTATTTTTCATCGTGAATCGTTTTAATATTATATTGCTGCTATTTGTCTTCATAAAAATGATATATGTATAAATGCACATTTTATCTATTTGATAGAGATTAAAATTATTTGTATGTTTGTAATAAATGAACTCAAGAAAGTAGTTGCTTGAACCACAGCATAACGTAGCATGGCAATCAAAATCGGCCCCTCTACCCACTCCTCATCTCCCAGTGCGGCCGGTCACCACGGGAGAGCTCGACCAAACCCACCGAGGAAAACCAGTCTAGTGGAAAACACTTTTAAAATTTGTACCTTCAAAGCAAGATCACTGTTTTCTGAACTAAAACTTATCGAGTTGTGAGCTTATGAGCGAGCGCTACGAGACATTAACCACGATGTACCTAATTAGGATTGTGCGAAGTTCGTCGTCTCGGAGAGAAGACAGTAGAAAATGACGAATACATCATTTATCACCTAGGTCAAACTAAAGGACTATACGGTGTAGGTTTCCTAGTTAAGAAAAAACACAAGGAAAAAATGGCAAATATGGATATGGTAAAAGAAGTATTCGAGGAGAGATACTCATTCAATACGCACAAGAATTTAATCAAAATTTTATTAATACAATGTTCAATCTGAAACCTAAGAACCGATGGACATCTCTCCAAACAAAAACATAAAAAATGAAATACGATACGAGTAGATTACATAATGACCACGAAACCTCACATTCTCTTCTCGTCATTCTCTTTTCGATCAGACCAAAGCAACAATCCGCCTAAAATCAACCAGGAAAAGCAGATGTATTTTTTCTAGAATTTCTAATAATTCTAATAAATTCACTAAAAACATGGCTGAACAAAAATATACCTTAAAAACCTTTACAGTTGTATACCAGAACTTATAACGACGCATAGCAACTACGAAGCGGAGGACTACTATCAAAAAAGTTTTCACTATATAAAGGATAGTTTAAAAGAGTATTAAGAGAACAGAAAAGAGCAACATCCTGTCAGAAAGGGAAAGAATGAAGTAAGTTACAAAACCGACAAAGAAAAGTTAAAAACGCTTTACAAACTGACCAACAGGGAATTTAAAATAATTTCTATGCCGAATATGATACATACCCAAGTTTTTTTAGCCTCAATGGGCACCTCAAAATAATGAGTCTCACCAGTACAGGAGAGTGTCGCTTCTGCCACGAGGCAGAAGAAGCACCTATGCATATCCTGTGCGAGTGTGGCCCCTTGATGCACAAGCGCAGTCACATCCTAGGAAGCCACACAATGGCTTGTGAAGATGTGAGGAATGCCTCTATCAAAAAAGTACTACAGTTTCTAAACGCGGTAGGTATAGGTAGAGAGCTTTAGTTTACGTGGCGATCACAATATTTCAGCAATGGACGAAGTGATACTGGTTCTCTATCAGACCAGAAATAGCCACTAAGAAGATAATAATAATAATATCAGGGAAATAAGAAAAGACAGATCGAAAATTCTAGATCTGCTAAGAAAGCTAATAAAGAGAAGAGCTAAACAATTTCCGAGCTCATATAACCCAAATATTTTCAGTTCGAGTGAATAGGCAACTTCTGGGTGAACTCGCTCCATCATAGGCCACATCCTTGCTACACAGTTGGTTGTTGGCCAAGAGCAAACCCATCTCTAATAAAAAATTTTAAAAAAAAACAATTGCTTGGATGCAATCACTTCAACCTGGCACTAACAAATGCAAATCACGCAAAAAAATCAAAGAAAAGTTCCAATGGGAGGATTAAAATCGACATATAAGTGTACACAAAAATACATCAATATTTTTTTCGTTGAATTTTGTGGATTTAGAGGATTATTGAAGGAACATATTTTTTATACAATAATGTACTAGCTGAAACCGGCCACATTTCGCTGTGCGTGTGCATTGTTATACTGCTTATATGTAATATATATTTTTAATTTTCTAAAATAACTGTAGCCTAAGTAACCTCTTATAAAATCAGCTATCTGCCAGTGGGAGCCGTCAATATCGATCCAGCCGATTCGGAAATTAGCAGGAAAACAAAAATTTTAGAAATTTGTTATTTGGTTATAATATCTACTTTTTAGTAAAAGAAGTTGGTTTGACATTACAAACAGACACAACAATTTTATTTATTACTAGCTGACCCGGCAAACGTTGTTTTGGCATACAAAAAAATATCAGAATGGAAAATAGATGTTGGCCTATTCTCAGACCTACCCGATGAAGCACACAAAATTTCATCAAAATCGTTTCAGCCGTTTCGGAGGAGTTTGGCAACAAACACCGCGAAACGAGAATTTTATATATTAGATTAACCACGCGAAGTGGCTAAGTAGGTATATTTTGTTGGAGCTGCGTTTGCGCAACATGAAGCCGACATTGTTTGTTTAATGTTTTAATTGCAATGCCATCTGTGAGTCACATTGCATAATGACTCAGATTGTTTTGATGTGAAACAATTTAGAATTGACAGATGTCGCTCCGCCGGTAGGTTATATCGCGCTATCACTTCGTTCTCTTTCGGGTATGGCACTCTACGAAGAGATTCTATTCAACCAACATCACAACGATGTAACATATCCCAGTGAAATAATGGCTATGTAACATATCCCAGTGACTCCAAGCCAGTGTAAAAGTTGCATTAAGATGCAATAATTATTTTTTGTACGGTGGACTAAGTTCACCCCAAAAGCGAAGCTAAGTTAGTTAGGAAGGAAAAGGGATTTTCATTCCAGAATTTTATTTTTATATGTATAGTAGATATCAAAAATTCAAATAATTTATTTCACAAGATTTACAATTTCAAGAACAAAACTCCGGTCCCCACGCTAGGCATAACTGTATCGTGGGGTCCCGTTACTATGAACTACAATTCGAAACAAGGAACTTATCTAAGCAACAGTAACTGAATCGTGCTATGTAAAAAATTTAAATGTAAGTAAGAAAATAAATATCTGAATAATAATACGTTTATTTCAGACACCTAGTGCCCATACATATAGTGTTAGTGTTGACGACCTTTTTAGTATAACCTGGCCGTTTTCTTTTTTTTTACTGTGTTCTTTTATACTTGTCAACTTTTATATTTTTCACACATATTGTTCAGTTAGCTTGTAAGTTTTGATAGTAAAATACATTCGGGTTTACTTGAAATTATCTTTTTCTTTCTTCCGCCCCTTTTTAGCTTAACATTTGGTCCTTCGAGCCGGATACGAGTAAAATTATAAAATTTAAAAATTATAATGATAACCAGAAGTAAGAGCAATATGCGCCAAGAGGAAGAGGCAAGGCGTATCGACCCAGTTAGTGCGGGTGAAAATCCCGGGGTCGCCTTGCCACAGGGTGATGTGGATATCTCCGGCTCCGTAGCGTCGACATATTCCGCTACTGGAGCAGATAAGTTTCATATTTCACCACAGGTATGTTCCCTTGACAGTATTACTTCCCACCAGGCGGGGGGAGCTTCCTTTGAGGATGCCGCTGGTAGTTTAAATACAGCTGTTAGTAGCAGAAAAAGCACTGTTGTCGTTCAGCGTTTAGCTGCGGAAGCACGCTACGCTGCCGCTCTTCTACAACTAGCAGAAGAAGAGGAAAAAGGAAGCAAAAGGTGGAAAAGATGAAGGAAAAGGAGAGAGAGGAAATAAGACGTTTGAAGATAGATGTGCAGCGCCGCAAATTAGCGGCAGAGCTCGCAGCCATCGAAAGTTCTAGTAATAATAATAATTCACGTTCTGTTCTTTCATGGGTTAACAGTTTACCCGACAATTGTGACCCTGTTCAAGGAGCTACCTCGAAGGAGAACGAACCGTCTTTATGTCAACCTAGAATGCCTCGCTCACCCGGCCCCCGGTCTTCGGCCAGAGTTGAGGAGGTTGACAGTGCTGTTGAGATGGTTCAAAACTACGACGGTCAACCTGGAGTGCCTCGCTCATCTGGGCCCCGGTTTTTGGCTAGAGCTGAGGAGGTTGACGGTGCTGATAAGAGGTTTCACGGCTCCAATGGTTACATTTCAAATAAACATTTGAAAGGTAATGTAGATATGACGTCACATGAGAGTAGAAATGATATTAAGGATTTAGCAAAAGCAATTTTGTCTATAGGTAGTAGTAAAACTAGACATGTAGAGCTCATTCCATTTAGTGGTAGGGCATCCGAGTGGCTAGCTTTTAAAAGGACATTTGACAACACCAGAGGTAACTACTCCGCCAATGAAAATTTAATTAGACTTCATACTGCACTTCGCGGTGAGACCGCACAAGCGGTGTCTGCATTGTTATTAACTGCTCGTGAACCTGATGTTGTATAGAGGCCTTAGAGGAACGTTTTGCCCGACCTGAGCTTATAATTTTAGAGGAATTGGCGTCAGTACGAGCTTTACCAAAGTTACAAAGTGATTTAAAAGATTTGAATTTGTTTTCATCTCGTGTTCATAATCTCGTAGTTGTTATTAAACATTTAAATCAAATTGCGTATTTATACTCTCCCGAAATTTATAATACATTACTAGGCAAATTAACACCCTTACAGCGAGCATTATGGACGCGCTATGCGGCCGAGCGTTGTAGTGAGGAATCTAAATTAGAAATTTTATCGGATTTTCTACGAGAGGAGAGGAAAAATAATATACAATTTCGTTTAATTTCCAATCAAATTCATGAATCGGAAATTCACAATAAATATGACAGAAAACATTTTGTACATGTCACTAATATGTCTGATATATGTGATTACTTTGTCATATTAAACGGAAATGCGGTGTAAATAATTGTAAGTTTTCGCATCATCCATTGCTTCATGGTGCTAAAATATCACGCAAGGGTGTATCCTCAGTAAATTCTGACCCACTTAAGGTAGATCTCAGTGCGTCGTCTAGTTCTAAACAGCCAGTTTCGGATTGTGTAGTTGACACTCCAGTTGAGGACAACGCAGCATATGCTTTTACCTTATTTAAACAACAGAACCACGTATTTTTAAAGGTCTTACCGGTAATAATTAGTGGACCTTTAGGAGAGGTAGAGACTTTTGCTTTGTTGGATGATGGTTCCACCGCCACTTTAATTGACTCTGACATAGCGCGTCAGATTGGTGCTCATGGTCCCGAAGGCCACATCAGAGTTCAAGGTGTAGGTGGTATGGCTCGCGAGCATAAAATTAATTACGTTTCTTTTCAAATTCGTGGCAAGAATATGACAAAGTCGTTCACTATCAGTAATGCTAGATCTATATCACAGTTAAGATTACGTGAACAGTGCATATCTCAAGAAGAACTTTCAATGTATCCGCATTTACAGGATGTTGCTTATGATTTAATATATAAAAAGGGGAAGCCAACTGTTTTAACGGTGTTGAGGACTGGTTTCTCACCATTTCACATGAAACCAGAGTTGGCACAAAGTCTCAGCCTGTAGCAACTCTTACTGCTTTAGGGTGGGTTTTACACGGTCTTTCTTATAGTAAAACTAAGGCAATTGATTTTGTTAATAACATTGACATATAACACCGTGATCAAGTAGATAATCTAGAGTCTTTGGTAAAAGAACAATATAAAATAGACTCAATCGGTATAGCGAAATATTCAGCCTCATACGGTTCACAATATGATCGTGCTCTAATGATTCTCGAGAAGACAACTCGAAGGCTATCTAGTGGGGGGTTTGAAACTGGTCTATAGTGGAGGTCGGATGACCTTGTTGTTCCTGATAGTTAGTCACGCGTTATCTCGTTTCTGTCATTTAGAGCGTAAAATGGGTAAAAACAAAGATTTTTCGTCTGCTTATAAGGCTTTCATGAATGACATTATTAAAAAAAGGTTACGCGAAGGAATATTCAGACCAATATTGCTCTCTACGGTCAGAAGTAACTTCTCGTAGATATTGGTACCTTCCGCATTTTGCGGTTTTTCATCCGCAAAAGAAAAAAATGCGCGTTGTTCATGACGCTGCCGCAAAGATAGATGGAGTTAGTTTGAACTCATTGTTATTGCAAGGTCCAGATTTACTAAATTCTCTATTAGGTATTTTATTTCGTTGGCGTCAAGGACGTATAGCTATAATTGGGGATATTAGAGAAATGTTTCCTCAAATTAAAATTATTAAAGAGGATCAAAACATGCAAAGATTTTTATGGCCTGATAACTCTTCAGCTCCATTAAAGGAATTTCAGATGACCTCAATGATTTTTGGGGCTTCATCGAGTCCTTGTACAGCCATGTACATTCTTAGAAAAAATGCAACAGAGAATTCGCATTTATATCCTGAGACAGCAGAATCAATTAAAAATACTTATATGGATGACTGCGTTTTTAGTGTAGATAATGTAGAGCAAGCATCTAGGTTAGTCGCAGATATAGTTGCACTGCATAGTTTAGCGCATTTTGAGATGCGGGGTTGGGTTTCTAATAATCCTGAAGCGTTACTTTCTATTCCCACAGAATTAAGGGCTTCATCAATTTCTGAAATTCCCCTTAAGGGAATTTCTAACACGAATATTAGGGTTTTGGGTTTAATGTGGAACCCATCCAGTGACATTTTGTATTATCAGTCAAAAGATATAACGCAACCTTCTGTTGTTGATCTGACAAAACGTAGCGTTTTATCCCACGTTATGCGACTTTTCGATCCCATAGGTTTTCTAACCCCGGTAACAATACACGGGAGAATATTGCTTCAAAATTTGTGGCGTTCAGATAGTGGGTGGGATGACACCTTATCAAATGATCAACAAAAGTTGTGGTCGCGTTGGTTTGAAATTGTGGCGAATATAAAAGATATGAAAATACCACGTTACTATGGGTTTGGTTATGTGGCAAAGGAGTTGCACGTTTTTTCCGACGCTAGTGAAAATGCATATGCCTGTGTCGCATATTGGCGTACTGTAAGTACTGACGGAAGTATTAATGTTGCATTTATTTCCGGAAAAGCACGCGTAGCTCCTCTTGCACCAGTTTCCATACCTAGACTTGAACTGCAGGCAGCTCTCATAGCGGCTCGGCTGGCATTTACTATCGAATCAGAACATGAAGTGACTATATCGCAACGCTACTTTTGGACTGATTCGATGAATGTGCTCGGTTGGTTACGAAGTGAGGCACGGACTTTAAAGCCTTTCGTTGCTAACCGAGTAAGGGAGATTTCGGAGACCACGGACGTGTCTGATTGGAGATGGTTACCCACGACTTTAAATGTGGCTGACGAAGCTACCCGTTTGTCCGATGGGTGTTCATCTCGTTGGTTTTCAGAACCCAGTTTCCTTTATAAAAATGTGGACGAGTGGCCTTCGGAAACCTCTAAAAATGGGTGTTTACAAAATGATCAATTTAAAAAGGAATTTAAAAAAGCTACATTTGTAAACACTCATGCTACTGAAGTCAATTCTCAATCTCTAGAGTTTCTGCCTTCAGTACCAGATCCCTCGCGTTTTAGTAGTTGGTTACGGATGGTTCGTGTGACCGCCCGTGTATATCAGTTTATCAAAATACTCCGTAGCCAAATAAATTCAAAATTGGGATCGTCTAAACGTTTGGCTGGCTTATCAAATAAATCACACCATCACTTAACATCCCATTTACCATCTTTATCTTACTTTCCATTAACGTCAGAAGAACTTCAAGAGGCAGAAAATCATGTAATCCGTTGTTGTCAGAGAGAATCATTTAATGAAGAATGTAATAGTCTCCGTGACTCCAAGCCGAGTTCACAAGAGTCGTTTGCTGCGGTTTTCTCCTTTCCTCGATGCTAATGGAATAATTCGAATTCCTGGAAGAAACTCTGTTGTAAAAGACGTACCTGTTTCCACCAGGCAACCGATCATACTTGACGGACAACACCCAACGGTTCGCCTATTAGTGGCTTATTACCATGTAAGAGCGATGCACAGTTATCCCGCTTTAGTTATTAACGAAATACGTCAAAAGTATTGGATTTTACGGTTAAGAGGAGTTGTTCGAACCACAGTACTCAGATGTCCAGTTTGTATAATTCGTCGTGCTAAACCATCACTTCCACCAATGGGAGACTTACCAGAGGAGCGTTTAAGTAACCATCGTCGCCCGTTTACATACGTCGGATTGGACTACATGGGGCCTGTGTTAGTTACTCTTGGGCGAAGACATGAAAAAAGGTACATAGCTCTCTTCACATGCTTGACGTCCAGAGCCATCCATTTAGAGATTGTTGGCAGTTTATCAGCTGATGCAGCAATTATGTGTCTACGACGATTTATTTCTCGACGAGGGACTCCACTCAAACTTCTATCAGACAATGGCACTGCTTTCGTTGGAGCAAACAATTTGTTGATGAAAACTTATCAAGAACAGATGGGCGAAGCCTGTGCTAATCGTGGAATTGTTTGGAACTTCATACCACCTGCTTCACCTCACATGGGAGGCGCGTGGGAGCGATTAGTGCGTAGCGTCAAAATATCACTGAAAACAATTCTTCACGATCGCGCCCCGCGTGAAGAGGTTCTGCACACAGCGTTACTGGAGGTAGAAGCATTAATCAATAGTAGACCCTTAACAGACGTCTGTATTGACATGGAAGCGCCCGAGGCCCTGACACCATTTCATTTTATTCTTGAGTCATCGTCTCCATATGATCCAGTGCCAAAAGAAGTGGACGATGGTGATCTTCTAACAAAAAGTGATTGGCGCAAGTCTCAGCGTTTGGCTGACATGTTTTGGTCTAGATGGGTTCGGGAGTACTTGCCAATCCTTGCTCCACGCTCAAAGGCAGGAATGAAACATCAAAACTTAAACATCGGAGACCTGGTGCTGATTGATGAGGGAACACTCCCGAGAGGGTTTTTTTTTTTTTATAAACAGTCGCATCCCTCCGACACAGGGTCGTAGCCTATGTTATCTGTGTGTTCTTTCATTCCAGTTCTCTCAATTGTTCTGCTCGCACATTCTTACTACATACTTTATCTTTCTATCTTTCTTCACCTTTCGTTCCATACGGGTAGGATACCCGTTTGTATTCCCTACTCTGCTAAACTATCCTTATTATTATTGTATTATTATTATTGCCTTTCCTTATTTCCTTTGTCTTTAATCCTCTTTTTCCTTACTCTTTTCTCCTTTCCTTTAGTAATATATATTGGGGTATTGAATAACTGAACGCTGTGTTATTTATTAAAGTATACAGTATACAATGAATTATTCATATGTCTAAAACATTTACAATTAACATCGCTACAATTATTAAAATACTAAACAACTAGATTTATTTTACATACACTGAGCTGTAAAGGGCTCCTGTAGTAACTACAATAAATAGTTAAAACATATTTACAAATTAAGTGTCAATTTACACAATTAGATTTAAAATATTACAGTTCAATTCCTATATTACGTTTTATTTCTATCCAATACCCTTCTAGCTACTATTTTACAATATTTCACGAATTTCTCATTTTGGCTACTGGTGATTAACGCGTTAAGGTTGGCTGGGCACACTTCCATATCCATCTCGTACTCCAGTTCCATTCTTTCCTTGGCAAAGACCGGGCACTCCAGCAGAACATGCGGGACATCCTCATTTGCGTCGGAACAGATGCACGATGGGCTCTCCTTGCGCTTGAACCGATGCAAGTACTCGGAGAACCCACCGTGCCCCGTCAAGACCTGGGTCATTACACCTTCAAGTCTCATCTTCCTCAGAATTTTATAAGTATCTACGGCTCCAGGGAAGAACAGCTTGGTAACTCCAGCCGTCGCACCGTCCCTGTATCTTTGGTCCCATTCGTCAAGCGAGCGCATTCGTATGCACCGCTTGACGAACGAGACCGGACACAGGTCGTACGACGGCTTTCGTTTGACCTTCAAAGCGGCCTCCCTCGCGAGGTAGTCCGCCCTCTCGTTCCCCTCTAGACCAGCGTGTGCCTTAATCCAGAATAGTTTTATTATTCTTTCTTGCTTGAGGATGTTATTCAAGTTGCTTCTCGTCTCAGCTGCTAGAGGGTGCGAGCATTTACTCGCCACGACGGACTGCAATGCGGACCTCGAATCGCTGTAGATTGCAACGGATGTTTCGCTGCGCCCGAGAGCTACCCTCGACGCCTCACATAGCGCCAAGAGCTCTGCCTGGTAGACGGTACAATACGACGGCAGACCAACCTTGACGGCCCTGGTTTCGGCGTCGGCCTTCCATATGGATAGTGCGGCGCCAACCCGATCGTCAATCTTGCTGCCGTCCGTAAAGATGCGAAGGTGGTAATCGCTATTTGAGTTTAGATCTTCCTCGTCCACCAGGCTGCCGAACTCAAGGCTAACCAGCTCGGCGGGGTGGGGAGCCTCGGCCGCAAGAACCCCCCGCTCGATATCCCTGTCCTTGAGTTCAGGCTGTGGTACTCCCCTCTTGGCCTCATATAATGAGGCAGTCTCGCAAACTCGCAAGTCAAGGGGAAGTATCCCAGCCAGTAGTAAGGCTGAGTTCAGGGACACCGTTCGGTAGGCCCTGCAGATTTTCTGCGCGAAACCCCGCTGCACAGCGTTCAAGATCCGCATAATCCCCACTCTGCGGGTCGCAGGTGCCCACGCACTCGCAGAGTAGGTGATTATTGGTTCCACCGCGGCGATGTAAATAGACTCCCGAGAGGGTTATGGCCGCGTGGACGCATTACCAACGTATATCCTGAAAAGGATGGTGTTGTACGGACGGTGGAGGTGAATACTGGTGGAGGAGTATTGAAGAGGCCGGCTGTAAAAGTGGCAAAGTTGATGACACCTGACAGATGTGGCTAATTGATGACGCCTGGCATATGTGGCTAGTTGATGGCACCTGGCAGATGTGGTTCTGCCACAGGAGAGGGGGATGTTGACGACCTTTTTAGTATAACCTGGCCGTTTTCTTTTTTTTTAATGTGTTCTTTTATACTTGTCAACTTTTATATTTTTCACACATATTGTTCAGTTAGCTTGTAAGTTTTGATAGTAAAATACATTCGGGTTTACTTGAAATTATCTTTTTCTTTCTTCCGCCCCTTTTTAGCTTAACAGTTAGTAATAGAAGAAAACTTAAAAAACTATGTTAGTAATGGTATTTACAAAATGAAAGTGTGGTTTGTGTTCACATATTTTTTTAAATGACAGTCTACACAGAGTCTGAGCTGCCCTCGTCCGCTCCATCAACGAGGATCCCCTTCTCATTATAGCCTGGAAACTGTCCGTTCTACTTCTAGGTTTCGTGAACATCCCCGAAGCGCTACAGTGCGCAGTGTCGCGGAGGCCCCAACAGCGCCCTGAATCCATTGTTATACCTATTGCATCCTAAGGGCACTGTACCGCATATAAAATAAGTTACTATACTGTACTTGACGGTACGCCTTCCGCGACTAGTCGACCCACAGACCGCACGTGTAAAATAATATAATTGTCAAATTAACGTCAGATTAATTTTTTGTTTATTTTATTTTTTTCTGGTAAAAACAAAAACCATAATTTACAGGCCTTGTATGAAACATTTCATATAAACTTTGAAGTTTTTATAGTTTTTACATTTTTATGTCGTATGGCCAGTGATATGTTAAACATTTCACTGCTTATGGCACACTTTTATTTATAGACACTATTATATTTAATAGTGTCTACGCTTCTATTATTATAGTGACGCCATCTAAGGAAACAGAAGCGAATCCTACGACATTTATATAGTCACTAGATCACCGTAAATCTCTTGTATTTTATCTATTTAATTTAAAATAATATAAAATCATTGGAAAACGTGTGAAATTTAAGTTATTAAAATAACCCAACTTCGTTAAGTCAAATATGTAATTAAGCAATTATCAAATAATATAGCATTTTTTATAGTTTTTTTATGATTTCGTGTTTTGTAATTTTTTAAAACAATTAAATAGTTATATTTTGGAGGAAAAGATTTGTATCGATTTTAAAAATGTATTTTTATATTATAACTACATAATTGCTGTGATGTGGTATCTCAATCATTAGTCTGTGTTTGTGACATTGTGATCTGTGCTCTACGCTTTTTTGACAGCTAATCAAATGTGTTAGTGTTACTTGTGTTACGTTTCAAAACGGAAATCACAAATTGAACGAAACGATGAGTGATGTTTATTAAAAGTTTAACTAAATATGAAATTCATGAGCAATGGCGATTGTATTAGACATCGCTGCAGTGATGGAACCTCTCGCGACGTCTATTGTACATAATTTAATATTGAATCGAAGAGGTTAGGTTAATATAGTGATAGCTAATATTGTTCCGGCTAACATAGTGAGATAAATTATTGTATAGAATGATTTCTTCACAGAAGAAAATCTTTGTCGGGGCCTTATTTACTGTTCCACTGTTGTTGCTCGCTTGGAATTTCGTTGGTACTCAAAGGTAACGTTTTGTTTTTATAAAATAAAGTAGCTATTATTTCTATCTTCTAAATTTAAAAGCTACCGAAATCTGACGTATGCACTAATTTAATTAGAAAAAATTGATGAAAGTTTTGACTAACTGGGATCAGAGTATAATCAGAGTAACAACTTAAAATCATGAAAGCAAATAAATTATATAAAAAGTATTTAAAAGAGTTAAATATTTTCTTTTAGCTTCGAAGATGTGATGGAGACATTTCCAGTTAAAAACAAAATTTGTTCTGTAAACCCCAACGATAGCAGAAAACACATGAGTGTTGAAACGGATATGAAAGTGATATATTACGTGACACCCACATATCCTAGACCGGAGCAAATGCCTGAACTCACAAGATTGAGTCATACCTTAATGCATGTGCCAGCAATACATTGGATTGTGGCCGACGACCAACCATTGTGCTCTGACGAAGTCCTCAATGTGATTAGGTAACTATCTTTATAATGAACCAGTATTCCCAGATTCAAAACCAACCCATGAGAGCAAACCTCAAATCTTTGTGTATGCTTATTAAAGTAATGAAATAAATAAACATTTCATCAACTTGGTAAAAGAGACTAATGATCCACGCTGAGAAACGCGAGGGGAGCCGCGGGCGCAGCTAGTTCATTATACATCATAGATATTGTTTTTCAAAAGAGTTTGGGCCTTGTAACATATAATAATAAAATACAAATGAATTTTCCAGAAGAACAGGTCTGCCTTACACTCACATATCCAGCCCGAAACCGCACATTTACCAAAGCGGTAACTACCAGACGAAGCCGAGAGGCGTCGCCAACCGAAGGGCCGCCTTAGAGTGGCTCAAGCACAATGTGAAAGACGGCGTTCTCTACTTTGGCGACGACGACAACACCGTCGATCTGCACCTGTTCAACGAGATTAGAAACACGAAAAAGGTGTCCATGTTTCCTGTGGGACTTATTGGACATTACGGCGTCTCCTCGCCGATTGTTAAGAACGGAAAGGTACTTTTCCCTGTTATTTCTCCCTGTTATTACTTTTCCCTGTTATTGCTTTCATCACTATTGAATTATTTATTTATTATTGTCGTCGTATGGTCTAGTGGCTAGTAATCATAGCTGTTAACCTCGAATCTCGCTAGGGGCAAATGTTTATGTGTTTACATTTACTTTTGTATGTGCTGTGTGGAATGTGTGAAGATACTTATTTATCCATATTATACACTGGAAAATGAAATATATAACAACTGAGAAAAATATTGATAATTGATAAGGATGTAATGATTTCGCTTGTAATGATAAGTTAAAATGTGGGTTTAAATTAACATAAAAAAGGGTGTGTGTCAGTTCCGACACACACCCTTTTAGTTGGAGTTAACTCCTTACGAACGATAAATAAATAATTTAATAAATATAATTAAAACATATTAATATAATATATTTTGAAGCATATTGTAGCTTGTAACGCGTAACGTGTGTCATGTGAGATTTGATTTTACTTTTATAAATTTTCATACCCCGGGCTGTATATATGAAAATCGATTCTTAAGGAGTAAACTCCAAAAAAAAAAAACAATTTTGATAGACATAACGTTACACACGGCCGAAGCCACAGAGTGACGCTAGTATAGATAAATGTTTAACTGTTCACAGGTGGTGGAGTTCTTCGATTCGTGGCCGGGTTCGAGAAAGTTTCCCGTGGATATGGCGGGATTTGCTGTCAACATTGGATTCCTGAAGCCGTCCGCCACAATGCCCTACATCGCCGGCTACGAGGAGGACAGGTTTTTGACTAGTTTAAACTTAAAACTGGACGACATTGAACCTCTAGCGGACAACTGTTCCAAGATTCTCGTGTGGCATACGAAAACTGTACAATCGAAAACTCCAAAGATCAAAATTGACATAAATAGTTTAAGGAAAATACCAAAGTACCATAACTTTATAAATTTAATCGATGAATTGAACAGGTACAATATGATCAATGTCGATCCAGACGGTGGCAAGAAGGTTTACATAACTGGCAACCATAGAACATTCGCCTTAAATTCGAAATCATTGAGTGGAGATTAAACCTTTGGGGTTGCTCAATAGTCAATACTCAATGTACTAAATTGTTAAAGACGTTTAAAATATCTAATTTTACTCATCTATCTGTTACGCTAACAGGTCTCAATTTATTCAGACTTCAATAGGATACAAATTGTGGATTTTTTTTTATTATTTCTGGCGACATCTGGTGTTCTGTACCAGAAAACTAAGACTTTTTGCTTGTCGCTAGTGGGTGATAATTTAAATTGTTGGATATTGTAATTTAATTTAAAATAAAACACCAAATAGATATATAAATAAATTTATTTTTGTATTGAAATCTTTTCATGTAATAATTTACAGATATTGTTTTGTGTTTATCATTTAGATTTGTTAATGTTTTTGCAATAATTAATAATTAAACAAAAATAAATTGATTGAGCCATCTTCTAATTTATATGAGAAGTGTCATAACCTCCGACTCTGCGGTAGGCATGTGGGACTTCTGCCCACAAAAAAACCAATTCATCGAGCCTCACTCTCTCTTAAATTGATAATTAGCTTTCATTGCGTTTGCTGTTGCTTATGAAGTCTGTTTATTTAAACTATAGTAAAGTGCCTCTATTGTCCAAGTTTGTACACAGTACTTTATAGAATTAACTTACCTATTGCTTTAATAAAATCATAATTAGTTTAAATTAAAAGACACATTTTGATTTTCTCCAGTTTCGAACGAAAGACTCGTATTATTATGACTAGATATGAATAGTACATAATGTAAGCAATTTTAAAAGAATTTACACACTAAGAAATATCACACGCATAAGTGTTTAAAACTGAGGCCTTAAGTTTATAGATCTGAAGTTGTTAGTTTGTTTTACCATAAAACAATCAGGTTAAGTATATTTATCATTAAACGAACAAATATGTATAGTCGAGTGCAATTAGGTTTATAACTCGAAATCCAGATTAATTAACTGATTTGAATGTTTTATTTTTGGTTGACATTCTATTAGAAATTGCCCCTTTTTTTGAGGGGGATTCCATTTACATGCTTCAGTATGTTTTTATATTATAAAAACTTCACACTTATTCAAGTACTAGAGCTGCGCCCGCGACTTCGTACGCGCAGTGGTCGTTTTTTGAAAATTCCGCAGTAATCAAAAATTTATCCAGGATAAAAAGTATATACAGGTGTGCTAAATTTCATTCAAATCCGTTCAGCCGTTTTTGTGTAACAATTACATACATACAAACTTTCGCATTTATAATATTACTAACAATCCGGTCTCGGATTATCCTGTGATGCAATTTTTTATATAGGTACACAAACCCAACAAAAAAAACCATTCAAATCCATTAACTTTAACTCCATTTCAAGACATCTAATTGCACTGGACTAATAGTAAAAATAATAAAATACTTATATGACGCTCTACTTAAAAATCACTTAGAGATTGTGAAAATCTAGTCCATTTTAGATATAAGAAGTTTATAAAATTTAAATTGTTAATTAATTTGAAATATGTATTGTTAGTTTATTGTCTGTAATCGATTACAATTACGATACAATGAAATTTTAAAAAAATGCTCTTATAGCGCAATTTCAAATGCACGTCTAAATTGTTTTTAGTTTCCATGCATAGATTGACTGAAACCGGTACTGACTGTACCAAAGTTTTAGGCCGTTGTTATTAGTACTGACCTTGTGTTAGACTCACATGCGACAAATTATTATCCAGAGATGGTTCGTGCGATATCGCATGATGTCAACACCGTACTTAATTTATTAAGTGGCCGAAAATTTTATATATACATATACAAGGGGACGTTCAAGTATTACGTAACGCATTATTTTCTTGTAAAACATTACGATGCTTTACAGGGGTGTGAGGGGATGGGAGGGGAATCCCTCGAGTGTATTGGACGTCATTTTCATTTTGTTCTCCCAAGTTCGTTTGTAAAAATGGTCATTTGGTAAACTTGGTCTTGAACGTAACGTTTAAGGAGGGTAATTGCGTTACGTAATACTTGAACGCCCCCCAAGTAAGAAACGTTATAAATGTTGGAAATTGTTCACGTGTCGAATGTTTCTGGTACAAAAAAAAGTGTTAGCAGATATTAACTGGTGGTGTGCACTTAGAACTAACTTGGTTTGAGCTTACTCCCGTAAGTGATAATTCACTCATATGCTAATAGATGGCGTAAAATCGTGACCTAGATCGACGGATTATTAATTATGGCTGTATCTGACATTCGCGATAATGTTATTTATAAATATTATTATGTATTTGATGATATTAAGCAATAATTTACAAAAATAAGTCCAAAGAATATTGTTAGGACACTGTTGTACTTAGTTAAGGCGTTCCACGTTAAGTTTAAGCATCGTAGATTATAAGAAAACACATTCCTGTTTTATGATTCAATAATAAATACAATCGAAATTATGCACTGTGTTTTCATTAAATCAACTTAATAGTTAAATAATAATATGTAAAGTAAATACCTACAAACTTTAATTTTGAAAGATTGTTGTATGTTGTATTCTTGAGTATTCTTTCGAACATAGGTTTGGACATGGACATAGGGAGCGGGTCGCTAGTCTCATATAACATTATGAACTAACCCCTCAACTTTCACGCCATATCATGCTGTAAGTTGCTGAGGAGTTGATTATCCCGCAGACTACTAAATGTTGCAGCATCAGGTCAAGGTTGCCCCATGTCAGGGTATACCAAATTTCACACAATCGAACTTCATAAACTCATCCCGATCACGTCAGTATACAGATAGACAGACAACACGTCAAACTTATAAAACACCGTTTTTTGCATCGGGCATCATTAAACATTAAAAAAAAATATGTAGTCGAATTGAGAACCGACTTCAAAAATAAAAATATTTAAAAAAAAATCATATTAAGCT
Source organism: Synanthedon andrenaeformis (assembly GCA_936446665.2). Lineage (NCBI taxonomy): Eukaryota > Metazoa > Arthropoda > Insecta > Lepidoptera > Sesiidae > Synanthedon > Synanthedon andrenaeformis. The sequence goes on along the minus strand of OW387776.2, from coordinate 183,578 downwards.
CAAAACAATTTTTTTTGTCATTTTACTCTGCAGTAGAACTACTTAGATTTTTTGTCCAAACTGTTCTATCGTAGAACTAATGGTAGAACTACTTGGACTAATCCTAAAAAAAAACCATTTGTCAATTACTTTATTAAAAGTTTATTCATTTTATCTTTGTACGCGATCAATTCAACATCGTCCCAGTGGAGTGTTACTCTGTTAAAATATCTGTAACAAAATTATTATTGTCAAACATTTTGAAGAACAATGTCCTGTGTGTGGTATGACTATGTAAGGAAGTACGGTGACAGTTACCTTGCCCGAACTTCGTCCAGAAGTGCACTCTCTTGCTCGGTCAAACCTTTTTCTAGCATTTCCATTGTATCCACCAACTGTTCTTTGTTGAAGAATCCGCACATATGAGTAGAAACGCCAGGTTGCTGCAGCGTAAACCAGGTTGCTATACGCGCCAACTCCACGTTTCGTTCCTGTTTTACATCATGCAGTACATTCATATTAATTCAATTCCAGTGTTTACGGAACTTACATCCTTATATCAGAAAGAACAGGAAAAATACAAAACAAAAAAATTATCATCAAAATCAGAGTATATCGCGTAATAAATTAATATAGAAATTATTGTTTTTGGTTTTTCAAAAAAAGCGCTCAATCAGTTTCGATAAAATTTATATGGAACCACTTCTGAAGTATGACTTATAGTCGAATTGAGAACCTTCTTTTTTGAAGTCGGTTGATAAATTTAAAAGTAGATACGTACTACCCTACATTTCAGGGTTGCGTAGTATGTTATATACGAGTGCTAACTTATAAAAACGCACAGTATACAAACACCATTTTTTTAAATAATAAATGTACGTACTTTACAATATTGGGAAGCTGCTCTGCAAATAGCTTTGATGTCGTCACTGGCCGGGTGCCAGGGCTGCGGTCCGAAGTTTGTCAGCAGCCCCATGCCTGTCGCTCCAGCGTTTATAATGCCTATGCCCTTACTCTGCAAACAAATTACCTATTTTTTGCAACCTCGCCTACTACCATTTTTTTAATGTGTCTTATCGCACGCAAGTAAATTACATGTGTGCGAGATGACTACTAAAAATTTATTTAAATTTAAAGTTGGCTCTTCGCACGTTTCGTACGTAATTAAATCGGGCGAGATGACATCTACACCAAAAATTTATACATCATCTCATATGTGTGTGTGATAATAAATTATTACTTATATCTGTAAAATTAAATTTGGTAAATGTTTGAGCAAGCTTTACCAGAATAAATATTATGGAATTAGAATTACCAGTCATAAATTTTCCGTCTGGCGGCAGTAAGAGCACCATAGAAGTGAAATATGACGAAAAAATAATAATGGTGGTCTCCTGTAAGGGGCTGCTTAGGCTTACTACAATAAATAAGCATATTATATTAAAAAGGCCCAGTTTAAATGTATATAAAATATATATAATGTTTAAAGTATATTAAATCCCGGGCGAAGCCGGGAGGTCACTAGTATAATATAATACTAAGCCGGGGGCGGTAAGCTAGTTTTTAATAAAGATGACTTCATACTTATCTTAGAAACAAAGGACATTAAAGAATTTATCATTCATTTACAATTGAGATATCGTCTCATCGAAATAATAATCTTTTGTATTTAAGTTTGAAGAGTTTAATACATTACGTAATATTTATCAGTGTGAACTGTGGGTACCTATTTACTCTGACCGGAAATCAATAAGTAAAAAAACGATATTTTTTTTCTATACTGAAAAAAAAAACTTATTATCTTTAAATAATTATGTTTAAATAATAAAAATGATAGTTTAAATGATCACTCACCAATACCTACTCATAACATGCTTACGAGGAGGTAGCTATCATAATCTATAAAACTATTCTCTCGGTTGTATAATAATATTATTTATTATAAAAAACTCGATAAAAGGCAATAAAAATTAGCTAATACTTTTTTCAACAAGTATTAAATAATCTAATTCCAGTTGATAATTCAATTATTGATAGGCGCAGAACAATTGTAATAAATATTTACTATTAATATTAAATGTTTGCAATATTTTAATGAAACATTAAGTAAGTACATAGTACTTAAGTAAAGTGAGTACTACCACCGATAAAATACTAATTTAGTATTTTTTTATTGATAGTACTAAGTACTTACTTACTGTCTTCATCGATATAGAACATCTTCTAATGGGGTAATGATTACTTTGAATAATATGAAAAAATACTCGTTTCCGCTTAGCTTTCTTTTTGGCTCTTTTCTTTTAGCGTAAAGATATAAAACTGCGTTGGGCAGCCAGTCTGGTCGCAGTAACCACCTTGTAACAGAAGACCATCGTGAAATAAGAACGTGTGTGCTATTTGTGTTTCCTTAATTGTGGTTGTTGTTTATTTATTTCAATAACTACAAAGCCGTTATTAGAGATTAGCGTTACCTTGAAATAACTTGTGTAATTCTGAAGTCTATTGTCAAAGAGAGTGCCCTTGCTGTACGACAAAATAGAGGATATTTTCACTTCAGACTCCTCGACAACCTCCTTCATGAGCTCGATATCGTAGTCAGCTAGCCCAATGTATCTCGCCTTGCCATCTCTCACTGCTCTTTCCAGAACTGGCAAGGTTTCTTTCAGAATTATGGATTTATCGGGAGCAAACGTCAAGTCATGGACCTGAAACACAGATTAAATAAGAGTTACTATCCTGAAGTAATGTTGGCATAAGCTTTTAGGGTTTCATACCCTGAAAACATACTATACAGTAGAACTACTTGGATTTTTTGAGTACTCCTTAAGAGCATTCATCAATTAGAATCACGTTAACGTCATATTATTTGTAGTTGTATAATGTAAATAGCTGAATAATATTTTAAAGTGAATTTTCATAAGAACATTTTTAAACAGCCCTTTTTTTAAACTAGCTGTCGACGGCCTACTGCGTTGTGTTGTGTTGTGTTATTAAAAAAATTATAACACAATCTTTTAGAACATTAATGACTTCACATACTAGGTACAAGAAAAAACAGTAATATCTCAAACTTGATCCTAAAATAACACGTTTAATATCACGAAAAATTACTAAAAGTGACACTTTTGATTATACTTTTCTTGAATGAAAATTTACAGAAATCGTATATTATTTACTAATAAATTATATGAATTTTTTCAAGTTTGTCGCATATAATTTTAGTAATATCTCGCTTCGACTAGCGACCGTCGACCGCTATAAAGGGCTGTTTAAAAATGTTCTAATGAAAATTCACTTTAAAATATTTTTCAGCTATTTACTAAATTATAAAACTACAAATAATATGACATTAACATCTTATCTGCAAACTAAACACATCATGGCATTATGATCCGCCGAAAATCATAAATTTCTGATTCTGACCTTGTAACGCTGTTAAGAATCGATTTTCATATATAGGTAAGCCCGAAGTTCAATATGCTTCAGTACATATTAATATAATATAATACATATAATATATTATATTAATATGTTTTAATTATATTTATTAAATTATTTATTTATTGTTCGTAAGGAATAAACTCCAGTCGTGCGTCGGAGCTGACACACACACTTTTTTTGTCCAATTTATTCTATCGTACAACAAATAGTGGAATAAGTTGGACTTACCCGCATTACATCAACTATAGTAAAATAGATAATTTTTTCCTTTTAATACTTTCTTTACTAAGAAACATATGCTTATTTTTCTTTCTAAATGTTAGCTACAGCATCAAACTGTATTACGATTTGAAAGGGTACTAATTTTATATGCAGTAATAGAAAATATAAATATATTTATATAAAATATAAATATCTATAAATATCTAGACATATCCCGGATAGGAAATAATGTCATAGTCTACTGATTCATTTAATAATATAATTTTAGGTACGTACACCCCTTTGACGCGTATAATGGACACACTTTTCATTCGTCATTGCTTTTTGAACCTTAACGCGAACAAGTTAAGGATGAAATTGCCACATATTATACAAAGTATATCATTTAAATTGGCTTTGATCTTGACTTGTAACCTGAATTATGTCGACGTAGTCCAAACCGAGCAATCGCAACGTATTCTCCACTCCGGCTTCTGTTTTTTCTGCTGAGAAGTCAAACATTCGACCGATGTCTTTCTCGTACCGGCCAACTTTGCTGCCAATGAAATAAGACTCCCTCGGGACTCCGGCGAGCGCCTGTAACATATTACTTCAAATATTAGGGGAGAGAAATATTTGAAAAGTTACAAAAATATATTTTTTCCAACTTTACGTCGATGTTGATATTAAATTTTAATTCGCATTTACCGCTATAATATTATATTTAGGATAGCTGATATTACAAATGTCATTTAGAACGTAGTCGCGGGCAAAAGCTAGTATATATCGATCACCTTTCCCATAATCCTCTCAGACGAGCCTTGGCCATACCATGGACCGGTCTCCATGTAATTGATGCCATATTTCAAAGCTTCTCTTATTAGTTCTATGCCGTTGTTTTCAGACAATGATCTAAAAAGAAGAAATATATTGTAATTTGTACTTCCCAATTTATTTAGTGAGAAAAATTACAAAATTTTAATAATTTAAAACAACAGTGAACTTATCTACCCATTTATTAATAATAGCAGTAGCTAATAAATGAGTGCTTGTACACGCAATGTTATCTATCTTTGTATTTTTCCTCTGTTGTTTTATATTTGAGCCAATTAAGTAGGTACCTATTATACATAATATAAAACGTGGAAGAAATATACCTAATTCAGGCGCAGAACTCATAGTCTAATACAAATATAAAAAAGTCATTTAGTTTTTTATTTTATTGGTAGGTACTTTTGTTTTTAATAAAAAGTATGTTCTATCTCTGACAACGTGCATTGACAATTTCATGATGATCGGTTGAGTAGTTAAAGCGTGAACACAGACAGACAGAGTTATTCACATTTATAATATTAGTATAGAAAGTATGGATTATTTTTATATATTTTTTAAATCGTTTAATGTCTGAATATAGCAGTCGCCGGGAATCGAACCCGAGGCCCCAGAGACGTGAGGCAAGCACTGCCTTACCACTAGTCAGTGTTTTGTGTAAAAAAAATGGTGAAATAAAGTAAAGGGAACGGCCCCCATAAGTGCATATGGAGACGTGTGAAATGAGCATAACTATGTGTTCCACATACAAATGTCACATAAAATATGTATTTAATGTAGGTAGGTACTGGTGTGACAAACAAACGCACACTTTGTTTACAAGAGTGGTGACTGTTTCGTGGAAATAGTTTTACATTGTATGAATTAGACTCAGTTTCACATTTTTTTATAAAAATATACTACTTGACCGTTTAACTTCGTTTGATAGTTGTGATACTATTATAAAAAGTAAAAAATAAAAGTGTGAAAATAATAATATTAAAAAGTGTTTTTTTTTTGTTATGGTCGAACAGACATGCTGACGACCCACTTGTTAGTAGGTGGCTACCGTCGCCCATAACACAAGCAACGCCATAAGTGCCGTTGAAGGAAAGGATGGGTTAATGGGCTCTTCACTCACCGAAACACTACAGCACGTATGCTGTTATTTCACGAGTGGTCTTTTCTGTAAGGGGGTGGTTACCGCCGCCAAACGGCTGAACAAATGACTGGGAAAAGCAGTGTACCCTGCCACTAATTTCCAAATCCAGGTCAGAGCCAAATTTGAAAAGTTCAATTCCAAAGTTAACCCCGCCGCCGGCAACCGAACCCCGGGCCCCTGAGACGTTAGGACAGAACTCTAACCACTCATCCAAAAGGGTTGTCAATCCATTTAATTCACAGGTTGTGACGTCAATGTACCGACTATATGAATTGCGATTCAAAAAAACTATATGACTACTAATGTAGGCCACTTGAAGTACCTACATCCAATTAATTGCTTACGTAGTGTATTATAGTCAATCGACGTATGTAGTGGCTGAAGCACTTCATTTCGCAATCATAAATTGAGCACTAGGCGTCTCTCTGGCGGCAGTAACCACCGCCTCACAGAAGACCACCGTAAAGTAACAGCATTTCCCTACACTTTATATTTTTACTACCTAATTTTGTAAAAAATTGGAAAAACATTTTTTATATAATACTGGTGTAGTACTATTTACTCTATGATAAAAGATATCTTGTTTTTAAGTTGAAATAACGTATTATTTAAATGTCCCAAAATTTTAGTATTAAAATTTAATTTATTAGTGAAATTATTTCCTATTTATGTCAACTGTGGTACTTGTATTAGGAACATAATAGGTAGGTACTAAAAAGTAATCATATAAATACGTAGAATATTTTCATATTTCTAAATCTGTTAAAATTCTACGAATTTAATCTTTCCAATAATTCCGAACGTATTTTTTATGTTTACAATACACTCAAACCGTACAATCAACGTGTTATTTTAACAATAGTTATAATAACATTTCTTTCTCACCCATAAATATTGCTAAACGACGCTCCGCCTATACTGACATGAGACACTTTCATGCCAGTATCACCGAAATCGTTGTACAACATCTTCTCGTAATGAATCACTAAAAATAAAATCGCCCACCGCCACGACAACCGAACACAGACTGATTAGTCCTTTCCTTTAGACGCTTCTTGATAACACTCAACAGCCACTACTTACTTAACTAGGTACTTAGCTCTAGCGCTATCAAATTAATAAATCACATTAAGTGGGGTAATAATATCTACTAAAGAATAACTTCGTCCGGGTTTAAAATAAAAACTATCCTATCTTTTAAGTTGGACCAAACTACACATAGTTACAAAGTTTTATCAAAATCGGTTCAGTAGTTTAGAAGTTCATTGGCGTCAAACATGTGATACGAAGTTGTAATAGGTATATATGGAGATAATTATAGCTGTTGCACGCGATATAGGTACTATAACGATATGTTGCGCCATAGATGCGTAACTATATAAAATATAGCATGTTACTAGCTTTCTATAGGTGAAAGAATTTTTAAAATCGGTCCACTAGTTTTTGAGTTTATTAATTACAAACACAAATCTTGTCTCTTTATAATATTAGTTCTCGGCCTTTTGACTAAGATCAAAGTGTATCTAGTATCTGTTCTTTTCAGGTATAGATAACGCCTCACATTTTTATCGCCATGACGAGAGTGGCACCGAATTTTTAAACGATCCCTCAGAAACGTGACATTTTTTCAGGATATAAAGTGTCCTATATGTTAATCCAGATAATAAATTATCTGTGTGCCAAATTTCATCCGAATCTGTTAAGCCGTTTTCGCGTGAAAGAGTAACAAACATCCATACACTTCCATCCTTCCATACTCAGTCAAACTTTGGCATTTTTTGATAAACCAAATAAAAGATTTAAAGGTGAACCCTCCCATGGTTCGCCACTGCTAGTTTTTATATTCGTTTCCGTTCCGAACAAAAGCTAGGTAGGTATATAAAAACACTACTGGTAAAATTCAATGTTATTCAAAAATTTTAAGTCATTCATAGGTTCGTTTTCGATGTTATATAGATTATATAACTTGACTTACTTACATTTATTTGTTAACCTACCTATAATATATATATGTATGTATATTATAGGTATATAAGCAAATATGCAATATTTGTGATACAGTATGACATGGTGATATTTGTGATTAAATTAATTTAATACCTAATGTTAAAAAAAATAGTTCATGTATTTGTACATGAGTATTTTATCGAATTTTTTTTACATTTATTTTCAGATATTTTTTGAAAAAAAAAAAAAAAAGAATCAAATGAAGTCGGCAGCGTACAATGCAAATTCAAAACGGATATAAAAATAGTTACATATATATATTCATTTATGTTCATTTAATTTTTATCAAAAATACACTGTATTTGCTTAATTTTGGACAAAATATTCTTACATTTGAATAGAGTTCACGGCATGCAAATCAAGTATGTATTCGTTAGTGACAGTGAATCAGACAGCTGCGGCCCACCGCCACCGGCCAAGTACGCAGGCGCAGAGCGGGGATTTCGGTAAAGACGTTGCAAATGCAAGGACATGTCTTTTGTTATTTTTTTACACCTAAAGGTATACAATACCGTGGTCTATTGAAAAACTGCGAGACAGCGACACATTTATGCATTTATGCGGGAATGTAACTAATAAACTTTAAAGTACTTTTCTACCAAAACATAATTTGACAAGTTAATTTTATATTATAACAGTAATTAATTACAATATGGTTGATTAATATTAAATTATTTAACTTGATTAATTCATCATCTCAGCCGCAGGACGTGCACTCCAAAGGACCGGTCATAAGACTCCATAGTCTCGATCTACAGACGACCCTTTGCCTTTATCAGGCCTTCACTCTGCCGTGATCGTTCATCAAAGGCCTTGCCCACTGCCACTTCAACTTACTGATCCAATCCATAGCTCGTTGAACGATTTTGAGATTTCTTACGAATAAGCTCATAGTTAGAGATGGTTAGAGACCACGTTTCAGAGCCTAAACTGGCATAAAACTTTTGTTCTATGACACTGAGGAATTTTTGACGAAAACTTGATTAATTAATAAAACAACATTAAAAATAATTTTATAAATTATATACTATAACTACAATAGTTAACATTTTCTAAGATATATCTGATCGTACTGAATAAATGTATTTAGAATTTAGTGGAATAATAATTATTTAAATTTATTTATCCATTTATTACTTCTGTGGCTTAATCTTGACTGCTGGTCTTCAGGGAAATATTGTTGAAAATTAGAATGCCATTGTTCACATTCATTTTGTATTTAATTTCGATATTGTGACAAAATTGGTTCGTATCAAAAATCGGAGAGAGTCTATACATAGAAAAAATTGTGATTGAAGTTTGCTTGACATGAATGACGTTTGATGGATGATTGAATGGTCTGCTTGTTGATTTTTTCTTTAGTTGTGTGGCTTGGTTTCTTAACATGCCCCCCGGCGTTGAAATGTCCGATTTCAACATAATCTTCTACTGCATTGGTTTCGGTAGAGGGCAAAGTCTTGGGAAGCTGCGACGAATGATGCCCTTTTGTGTATAGACATCAGCGACTCTGGCTTCACCATCGACACCAGGATATACCTTGACAATTCTTCCGAGACACCACTTCATAGGTGGAACTCCATCTTCTTTGACGAGGACCAGTGAATCAATCTGCAACTGACCCTTGGACGAGCACCATTTAGTTTTGACTTGGAGTTCGGCGATGTATTCTTTGTGCCACCGTTGCCAGAAGTGTTGACGAAGTTGCTCGACTCGTTTCCATCGTTCGAGATTGTTTAGATTGATGTTCAGAAATTGTTCTGGGGTTGGCAATGCGGTCAAAGCTCGTCCGACCAAAAAATGTCCGGGCGTCAAAGGAGTTAAGTCGTTTGGATCAGTGGACAAAGAGGTTAAAGGACGGGAATTTAATACCGATTCGATCTGTACTAGCGTGGTGTATAGTTCTTCGTAGGTCAGGTGACAGTCACGCAATATTCGGTTGAGGTGGTGCTTAACTGATTTAACTCCAGCCTCCCAGAGTCCGCCAAAATGCGGTGAGTATACAGGTATGAACCTAAAATCGATACCGTTGCTTGCCATGTCCTCTGACAACTGTGATTGATTTTGCCTGATAAAATTTTTAATTTCGTTTTTCGCCCCAATAAATTGAGTTCCGTTGTCAGAGAATATGCAAGTCGGTTTTGATCTTCGCGCGATAAAACGACGAAGTGCTGCAATATATGCGTCCTTTGTTAGCTCTGTGACTAACTCTAGATGCATGGCTTTAGTTGTGAAACAAACAAAAAGAGCAACATAAACTTTCATAAGTCTACATCCACGGCCCTTCCTATCTGCTGCGATCAGTGGACCAGCATAGTCCACTCCAGTTGTTTGAAATGGATAACCTGGACTTAAACGCTGCTCAGGCAATTGACCCATGACGGGTGTTACAGTTTTGGAATTTTGTTTGAAACATGTTAGACATTTGTGCACGACAAGCCTTGCAAGATTGCGACCACCTAACGGCCAATACTGCTCTCTTAGGGATGACAGTAAAAGTTGAGGGCCTGCATGCAACAATCGTTTGTGTTCATGTGTGAAAATGAGTTTGGTAAGTGTATGAGAAGATGACAGTAATATTGGGTGTTTTTTGTCAAAGTCGAAGTTTGAGTTCATTAGTCTACCACCAACTCTGATTAAACCTGACTTGTCCAAAAATGGACTGAGTTTCATTAGTTGATTTTTATTGGATAAACCTTTGTTATTTGTTAAAATATCATACTCTGCGAAAGTTTCCATTTGTGACCATCTCAATAATTGTGTCAAAGCATTGTTCAATTCTTCTACCGTTAAGATGCCCTTTCTTTTGAGGCTATCCTTTTTGATATTATTTATAAATCGCAATGCATAAGCTAGCGTGCGTTTCAATTTTGAAAAATTTGAAAAGCGATTGTAATCAAAGAAGAAAGATTGACGAACTGCTGTGACGTTTACAATCATTTCAGGGATCGTTTCTTTGCACATTTGCTCCCTTGACTCAGGCCATTGAGAGTCCAAGTCACTCAAGAATGATGGACCACGCCACCAAAGGTTTAAGTTCTTTATATCAGTTAGATTGACCCCTCTGGTGAGTAAGTCTGCTGGATTTTGAGATGATGATACGTGACGCCATTCATAGTCTTGAGTCAATTCTTGTATCTCGGCGACGCGATTCCTTACGAAAGTTTTAAGCTTGTTCGGAGCGGTTCTCAGCCACGCATGGACAATTGTTGAATCCGTCCACAGAACACATTTATTTAGTGGCAGTCGAAAGGCCTGTTTGATTTTATTCAGTAATCTAGCACCAATCAAGGCTCCACACAGTTCGAGACGTGGTATGGTTAATGGTTTCAATGGCGACACTCTTGATTTAGCTGTCAATAAATGTACCTGAATAAAATTATTTGTAAGTGTTCTAACATAAGAACATGCACCGTAAGCATCCTGAGACGCATCACAAAACATATGAACTTCAATGTTTTCAAAATTTGGACAAATGACACAGCGAGGAATTTTGATGTTGTTTATTTTAGGTAATTCGGTTATAAAGTTGTTCCATGTTTCGCTAATATCATCTGGAAGGGTTTGATCCCAATTAATTTTTAACAGCCAAAGCTTTTGTAATAAAATTTTCGCTTTAATAATGAAGATGCTTAATAGACCTAGAGGATCAAATATTTGCCCAATTGTGCTTAAAACAGACCGTTTAGTGTGGCCTGTGGTTGTAGAGGGCGGCTTGATTATGTAATGCAAGTTGTCTCCCTTCGGCGACCAGCCCATACCTAATGTGCTGGATTGCTGCGGATCACCCAAATTTAATTTAAAACCTGTATCAAAGTCAGATTCCGAAATTGTATCGAAGTTCGATTTGATTTTTCGCAAATTAAAGCAACCCTTTGATAAAGTTTGTTTGACGTTATGTTTGATTTTAAACAATTCTTCGACAGTTTGACAACCAGTGACCAAATCGTCGACATAGAAATCTTCATTTATTATTGTTGCTGTCGTTTCGTCGCATTCTTGTGTTAGTTGCTTGAGACATCTAATAGCCAAAAATGGTGCCGAAGCCATGCCATATGTGACTGTGTTTAGTTCGTATGTCTCAAGTGATTCGTTAGGATTGTCTCTCCAAATGATTCGCTGTAACGGTCTTTGATCATCATGAATTAAAACTTGACGATACATTTTCTCGATATCGCCTGTCATGACGTAGATATGGTGTCTGAAACGTAACAAGATAGAGAACAAATCGCTTTGTATAGTTGGTCCGACCATTTGTAAGTCATTTAGAGAAACTCCAGTGGTAGTTTTTGAGCTAGCATTAAATACTACTCTGAGTTTTGTTGTGGTGCTGCTCTCACGCATCACACCATGATGTGGCAAGTAGTAGGCCAATTTAGAATTAACTAACATTTCTGAAGTTACCTTTGACATGTGTCTCAACTGCAAATATTCTGAAATAAATTCAGAATACATTGATTTAAATTTAGGTTGCCTTTCCAACCTACTTTCCAGTGATAGGAAACATTGTTTGGCCCTTTCGTATGAATCTCCCAGCTCGGTTGGTAATCGTTTGAAAGGAATAGCCACAGAGAAGCGCCCATCAGGCATCCTCTTGACATTTTGTTTGTAGTTTTGCTCACATTGTTTTTCTTCGATTGAATATTTAAAATTAGTTTCGATTTCCTCCAAAGACCAGAACTTGGTTAATAATTCTTGTATATTTTTTGTATCCTCATTGTTTGTATTTTGTGTAAAATTGCATGTATATTGTTTGTTTTGTGAATGATTGTTTTTTGAGAGACCATTGGTAGGTCCGGATACTATGTATCCTAATTTTGTTTGTTGCAACACTGGACAGTTGGGACCAAAGCGTATTTGACCTTGATCGAGAAGATCCCAAAAGATATCTGCACCCAGCAATATGTCAATGTCTGATGAGACATCATAGTTAGGATCCGCCAGTGTTACATTATTTGGAATGTGTAGTGTAGAAAGATTTAGTTTGTAATTATTTTGTATTTTAGTAATATTTGGCATTACTAAAAATGATAATTTTGTATTGTATGATGAGATAGTGGACTGTATAATTGTTGTGCAAATTTTCATAGTTTTAGAAACAGAATTATTGATGCCTAATATTAAAGAATTGGTATGTTGGTATTTTAAATTGAGATTAGACATCAACGCCTCTGTCATGAAGGACGCTTGGCTTCCGCAGTCAAGGACAGCCCTTGCTTTTTGAAATTTATTATTGTGATCCATTACATATATAATAGCTGTAGATAGAAGTACTTGTTTCATCCCTTGAACTGATAAGGAAGTGGTTGTGTTAGCTTGTGTGCTTGTCGGTGTTTGTGTAATTAAACTATTTGTTTGCGGGGTGGAAGGATTGTTTTGTGAGGATGTATTATGTAACAGAGTATTGTGTCTTTTGTGACATTTCTTGCATGAGCTCAACTTGCAGTTGTTTGTTGTATGGCCAGATCTGAGACAATTTATACATAGTTTGAGTTGTTTCACTGTCTCATACCTTTCATCAATAGATTGACTTAAAAATTGTTTACAAAAATAAATTGGATGGTTTTGTTTGCAAATAGGACAAGTGAATGGATAAGTGACAGTTGAAGATTGTGTATTCTGTGTATCGGTTATAGTTGCTAATCCTCTTATATGCTCAATGTGTCTCTGTCGATCAATTTTTGTACTAACGCCAATGGTTTCTAACAAGTCGGCTCGATTTTTCAAAAATGTTGTGAAATGCTTTAAAGTAATATGTGCTTCAGTACCCCTTTTTTCCTCCCATTCACGTAATGTCTTAGAATCCAATTTGTTACTCATTATATAAATTACTAGTGTATCCCAATTCTCAGTAGGTTCACCAAGAATTTGAAGTGCTCGCAAATTTTTGGAAAATGTGTCTAAAATTTTGCGTATATTTTGTGGAGACTCCCTTTTCATAGACTCTAAAGAAAACAAGGCTTGAACGTGATTTTGTATTAAAATTCTAGTGTTGTTGTATCGTTCACATATTAAATCCCACGCAACGGTATAATTGTTTGAAGAAAATCCCAAAGACTGTATTACCTGAACAGCACTTCCCTCCAAGGACGCTCTCAAATAATGAAATTTTTGAATATCCGTGATTGATGAGTTTTCATGAATTAAAGACATGAATGTGTCACGGAACTCCAGCCAGTCCTGATACTGACCGCAGAATTTAGGAATTTCTATGACAGGCAACCTCACGCTGCGGCTCGTTGCTTGCTTCACAACTGATTCCTGTTTTGTAGTACCGCCTGAAACGTTTGATGAGCAGTCATCATTTAACTGATTCCTATTTTTGTCGTGAATTGTCTGAGCTTTCGCTATGATGCGATAATATTTTTTCTCAAATTCAGACCGCTCGGCAGCCTGGACAACAAAATCTTTATCATCTACGGAGGTCTCAATTAAAGTCTGCACCTCATCAAACTGTGTAAACAATAAATCGATTTTTTTCAAACGTAAATGCAATTCAACAACCTGTTCCTCATCTAGATCTGATGCTAAGTTGCTGATATAGTCAGCAAACATTGTCAAGCGACCCTTGTACGAAGCCCGCTTCTTACAAAGGTCCTTTAGTTCTGTCATGGTGGAACAATGGGGGCTGGAGCAGTAATAAAAATGAAATTTAAATTATTATTAATTTTAATAATATTTGGAATATTTAGATATGGAGATTTTGTTGTTATAATTATTGTATTATTGTAATTTTTGTGTTTTAGATGTAGATTCGCAGGGAATTATGTAAATTATTTATAATAAATTGCAAATTTAGTATAAATTTGTAGGTAGGTTTTTGCTTTTTTCTAATTCACTGCAAATATTGATCAAAATAAGGTAATGGATAGGAAATCAGTATTAGGGATTTGATTTAAGGATTAATTGGATGATGACACCCGTAATTTGATTGGAACGGACTTACTTTTTGTTGATTTCAGCCGATTTTCGTTGCGTTCGTAGCCATTTTGAAGCCTTGTTGCAAATTTCGTCTTTGTCAGATGTAAATTGTTTGTAGATTGTTGATTTATCCGGTTCGAAGATGACCAAAAAATGTGGCTTAATCTTGACTGCTGGTCTTCAGGGAAATATTGTTGAAAATTAGAATGCCATTGTTCACATTCATTTTGTATTTAATTTCGATATTGTGACAAAATTGGTTCGTATCAAAAATCGGAGAGAGTCTATACATAGAAAAAATTGTGATTGAAGTTTGCTTGACATGAATGACGTTTGATGGATGATTGAATGGTCTGCTTGTTGATTTTTTCTTTAGTTGTGTGGCTTGGTTTCTTAACAACTTCTTATATTCAAAGATTTAGGTACATTTAGGTCCGTCAGCATGTCAACCTGTACTTACAAGAGGATTATGAGGACATTGAAATAATATATCTTTGCTTTCAACTTCGCTGACAGTGGAGTAACATGCCCAATTTTTGTTAAAATTTTCATCCTATGTATATTTTTGATTTCAGAAGGCCACGCTGATTTTCTTTTTAAAATAATACTTGCTCCTTAATATTTAAATATTAGTATTAGTAACTTAATTAGGTAATGTTGTCTACTTTCAAATGGGTCTATTCCCAGTAGTTCGTGTAATTTTTTCTGCTTTCCCGCAAAGTGAATTTGGTAGACATTTCATATTGTGAATCTATATATTGTTTTGCCTTTTACTATGTATGTACCTTTTCAGTAATCTTCAGCAGTCACTTCTGATAGTGCGACTCACTGCGTGGAGATGGCGTTACTTCATCGCGTGAGCTAGTCCTTGACGTGAGTTAGTGACGGATGGTTTTCCCTTGTTGAATCGTCAATCGTCGGCCGACTTCGGCCTCATTCGGTAAAACTCGGCCTCTAGATTTAAAATCATTTGCCGTATTCTCCATCCGTCCCTTACGCACTCACTGGCATAGATTATTACTGTTTCATTCGCTCTGCGTGTAGTAACGCATTTGGCCACAGCATTGAAGCCTTGGCGTCCGGAGTCAGGCGTCGCGTGAATTCGTGTATCGTTCCGACTGCATTGTATGATTTATATCATAAAGCGTGTATAAATTTTATTATAAATTAAATATTGTGTAAAATGTGAATAAAACACCGGCTTCAATTATCCTGTAATTAAAAAAATAAACGTAAGTAAACGACGTTGAATTAAAAATAAATAGATGCATTGTTTACTTGTTTACGACAACTTCAGTAAGCTCAAAATTTTGAACAAAACAGATATTTTTTTGTCAACGCACAATGCAGTTATGTTTGAATCTTTTTTTTATCGTAGCCACAAAAATGTGAAACCAAAAGTCGTAAAGCTTTTGCCTGTAAGCAAGCACAATGTAATATTAAACCTGTTTTTATTTTATTTTAAAATCTTAGTATTTTAATAGTTCCCTTTAATATTAAAGAGTTATTAAACTCTTTGACACGTTAATTGCCAAGCCGAAATGCTGCTTACCTGATGGCCGAAATAATAAAATCATTGAATGTATTTCCCTAGTGGCCAAATTATTGTAAGGCACCACGACGCGACGTCGCGTTAACGTCCACACCATAATAGGCCGCTTCACGCGACGTCGCGTTATGTGGCAATTAACGAGTTAATAAAAATATATAAATAATTGCCGATTACAATATATGTTTATTTTAATTTATTAAAAGCACTTAAGTACAGCAGTATTTTTGTTTTATAACTATGTTTTGTACTGTACCGTAGGATAGCTTGAAGTAGTTTTCGTAAATATACGCTAATTAATTGATGTATATTTAAGGGATTGTTTAAAAAATGATAACTCAATTCGCATTTTTAATAAATAAGACATTCATTATACACAAATGTTATTGAATCCCTACCATTTGGATTATGATTTTGCCGTCTAGCCCGCTCTCGGTTTACGCTAACCTAACCCATGTCACTTTCATTTCATACAAAGTTTAAGCTCCCCACGGTTCGCCCACTTTCCTTCTTCAAAACAATGATATCGACGGCTTAGAGCACATATATAGTAGTGAGTATATTTATAAAAAAATGACAGGTACTAAATGGACTAGAAATTCACTTTTTTGGACATTACCACATGTGTGCTCAAAGTCGTGGATATCTTTAAAATTATTATTTCATCATTATTATTTGGTATTAGCACAGATATACTGTGGTTGGCGGTGGTTGGTAGGTTTACGCATTTCAGTAACTATAGAAGTACGATAAATATTTGTTTTTGGTTTTTGTAGGGTGAAAATGAGAGTACGATTCGCCAGATGTCGACCTCTGTCAACTCGTCTGCTGGCCGCGTTGCTACTGGTCATTGGTTTTGGCGCCTCGTGCTATTACTACAATAGCGCACCGACCTCTTATAGAAAACAAGGTAAGCTAATATATTATACTTGCGCCCTCATACCATTTTCATTGCTCATACACAACCTGTAACCATTATTTTCTTTATATCTCTTATTTTGAAGGTACCTTTTATCAGGCTTTTGCTCATGTCGCGAATATCTGTAGGAATACCATTATGATTACTTCTGACAAAAGTTTCTACATAAAATCTTCTACTTTCGATATACTTATTAATTTTTACTCTATGATCAATACTTTAGGAACTATTCGGCTTATTTTGACTGTACTAAAAATGAAGCATAAGTTCTAACTATATAACGTTGTTCATAGATACTATTTTAAAATATTTGTAATTAAATTTAAAACGATAATATTTTGGTCCAAAATATTTTGTAATAACATCGCAAGTAGGTACTTAATGAAGTTGAGATTATTTTATCTAAATGAATGTCAAGGTAACACGCCGAATGTTGCGCATAATTATGGTAGGGGAGCCCATGATGCTAAATGTGGAGTCACTCGAGTGTCGTGGGGACCTATTAAATTTTGAAGATTAGATAGTTCTTTTTAACTTTGGGGTGAGCGTCTACAGGCGTTCAAAGGTTTGTAGACGCTGTATTAAGAAAAATCCTTCAAATAATCGATCAGCCCGATCAGTATTGCAGGCTGAAACGTCTGTATGAAAATCTGACGCGCTCGAGTATTACAAAATGGCAATCTTTTTGGGGAACTTAATTTGGGTTCACTTAACATCCTCTCTAAAAATCTGACGCGCTCGAGTTGTATTTAATTTTTTACCCCAACCCCCACCAACCCCACCAACCAAACTGGCAGATTAATACATATCCGTTATCGGAGACACTTGGAGAATATACATTGGCAATATCTAACGCGCTCGAGTGAATCCCAAAATCCCCTCTTGGGCTCCCCTACTATATTTTAAATGAAATATTTCAGCTTGCACATTACTATCTATCCGTTCCTCTCTAGTTTTTTTGTTTCCTATCGTTACTGAACATTACAATTTGTCGCAAGACTAAGAATAAATTCGAAGAAATATTGAATTATATTGATTAATTAATTATATATGTGTGAATGGCAACACAGCTCGTTTTAATTTTCACTCCGTAATGAGAGGTTTTCGCCAATTACACAGAACTAATACAAGAAACTCAAAGTCGTCTTGGCATGAAATAATAATACCTAGTCTCCCGTTAAACACGCCAACAAGTGTATTTTGTATGTAGATAGCTCTAGGTATATACCTAAGATGAAATATTTAGGTAGGTATTAGTTTCGTAAACTTTGATATTACATGAATATTAATTTTAACATCGGACTATTTTCCAGTTCCTAAAGAATTCATTAAAATTTTATCGTTATACGCCTTATATACAGAATGGATGTCGAACTTTTCCAATTAGAAGTTTACAATTTCATTTTCAATTTCAATTTTCAAAGCAATCAAATTTATACAGTATTGTTTTAACTACTCACGTGGCATACGTTGTTTTTAAAATTAATTTTAATTTTAAAAAATAGCGTGCAAAAATTTGTTTCCTTCTAAGCTGCTCGAGCATAAAAAAATATAGATAGATTCTTTAATAACAAGTTTTATTAAATAATCTATATCTTTAACAACAACGACTTTTAGAGTGGAGTAAAATACGATGCAATGCCCGACGCATTGTTAAAAACTGCGTAGTTAAAAAACCGCCGAGAATCACCGAGAATAGCCCGAAATTCAAAATCAAACTTGCAGCGAATTAATTATTGATATTTTTTTCCATCTGAGAACAATTGTGAAATAATTTAACAATTCTTAGCCATGGCAGAGAAGAGATTTTTATATTAGTTTCATTGTTTAGAAACTAGAGTTGTTTGTTTCAGTAATATTAAAACAATAAAGTGTCCAAAAGAGATCTGTGACCTTCCGCGCATATGTGACTGAGAACATACGGGCGCAGACGCCGCGCGCCGATTCGTTTGCTCAAACT
Source organism: Synanthedon andrenaeformis (assembly GCA_936446665.2). Lineage (NCBI taxonomy): Eukaryota > Metazoa > Arthropoda > Insecta > Lepidoptera > Sesiidae > Synanthedon > Synanthedon andrenaeformis. The sequence continues at coordinate 164,632 of OW387776.2, read as the reverse complement.
GCGTAATGATTTTTACGAAAACTGGTTTGACCAGAGGGCCTAGTGCGAGTTTTACTCGATCAAACGCGACGAACACGTAAATGTCAATTTGTATGGGAATGAAGCAGCGCCACCTGGTGTCTCACGTGTAGGTCTGCTTCATCCCCATACAAATTGACATTTACTTGTTCGTCGCGTTTGATCGAGTAAAACTCGCACTAGGCCCTCTGTTCATCAGACAAATAATGCGAGTCGCTGTGACTCAACCGCCTCTCCTAATTGTTCCTACTCGACCACTTATTGTTGCTAATATGGGACATTAACATACATCGCATTACCTCTCATTAACCGAGAACGTCATTAATAACGTACTCTTTCGCATTATTGAGTTTTAGCTGAAAAATACACAAAATATGAGCAATAATACTACTCGCCCGAATGTGCGAGTTATGATGTTTGATTTTTACCTATTATTTTACTAGACAACTCGCTCGCTAGCATAATGTCTAATTAATTGGAATGCAAACTCAAAATAATTTATTTCTGGTAATTTTTTATGGTCTCTACATATATTATGTCCAAATATTGAACCAGTGGTGTGCAAATCTAAAAAACAAACAATATTTTAATATCATTAAATAATAAAATTGTATTCATGTTTATGTAAGACAGTTTGCACTTATAAATAGTCTCATCATTGAAACATTGTAGTTATTATTTAAATATTGTATACACTCGTATGTAATAAAATAATAAGGATTCACGATAACCTTTTAACCCGAGCGATAAGCTACGATATATCGCTTTAGTTGTTACTTATGTTGTTTACTTCTGCTCGACTCTAACTTGCATTGAAGTTTATTATTAAATTATTATATTTATAGGTATTTCCACTGATATTTGTTCAAATATTTTTCTTTTAGAAGTTACATAAATTTATTAATTAAATTCTTATCTCAATGTATATAAATATATTTATAAAACGCACAGCCAAAATTATTGAGTTTGGATAGCTGAAAATTGAAATATACTTTTGAAAGGACTTTGAAAATTACAACTCCGTGCGAAGCCGGGGGCTGGTCGCTAGTTGTATATATACTTAACTCTTGAACTATCAGTCGTTTAAGAATTCTTTTTGCATTTGATAGTCCAATCCTTGAAAAAGGCCGAGAATTATTGACGAAGGCCAAAATGTGGATACTTTTGGCAGTACCGTGAATAAAAAATGAAAGTCATTGTAGGTAAATGTTAAATTTTCCTGTCTATAAAAGTATGTGCGTTTACAAAACAACAACCGTGTCAAAAGAAAAGGAATAATTAGTTTAAATTAAACTCTTTAATTAAAATTCTTCGAGATGTGTTACACCTTTTACTGAGCTAAATTAATTAACATTTTTATAGATTTCTTATTAAGCCACTTGGCTTTAGTTGAAACTTTTAAAACGATTACTTAAAGCAATCTTACGATTTCGTCGGCGTTAAATAAAAAAATTAATGTCACATTTTTTATATTTTTTGACGATATAAGATAATCCAGGTAATAAACTCTTTGTGTGCTAAATTTCATCTATTATTATTAATGAACAGAGTAATTGGAAAAATTGGCGCCATTTTTTATTACACATCAGCTGCCACAGTCCAATAGCTTTTGACGGAATGACGTCTGTCTTCAATTAAGAAATTATTTCTGGTAACTAAACTAAGCCAATACAATTTTTAAAAGTATCTACTATATCAGACATTTATAAAATGAAATTCATTGTATGATGTTTAATAATACGTACATAATTTTATTTGCTACTAGCGGCCCGCTTCCGGCTTCGCCCGATGTGCATTTTTTTTTACGTAAAAACCTTCCCTGATTATCCCTCTGTCCATGAGTGAAGACAGAATTAAAATCGGTCCAGCCGTTCTCGAGTTTTGCGCTTAGCAACACGTTTAGGGATTCATTTTTATATTATAGATTTACATTTGATTATATGTATATAAAATAGACGATCGAGTTGAGGAAAAAATAGATGTAGGTATTGTATGTAAAGAGACTCAGTTATTCGAATAAAATTTCTTTTGGTCGATTTGACGAAATGGAATATTCAGATATATTCTCTATTGACAAAATAAAATTTACTATAATATCAAACTTTTACACAATTAATAACACGTTTTATGAATGAATTAAATACGTCATGTCTATTTTTATGTCTCCAATAAAATATTTAGTTGTAATATATACATTTGTATGATAAAATTCCAAGAAATATAAGAAATATTAGAAATGTTCAGGCAGTATTTGAAAAAGCATGTGCAAACTATTAAACCAATTATTTAATGATATTTTACGCTTTTCGGTTCAATATGTGAACATATATCTATGTATTAAAATTTAAAACAACTTAGGTATGTATCATATTCGGCATAGAAATTATTTTAAATTTCAATATTAATATGAATACAAGAAATTTAATGTAAAAATCTTTATTAAAAACAGGGATTTTAATAAAGAGGAAGATTCGTGGACGTACGGATGATAAGTCGAGCTTATTTTGCTTTTTCCTTACAAACAAACTTCATGTAATTATGTTGTTTTCTGCAAAAATTCCAAGACAAAGGACAAAGAATCCTTTGTTGTACTTAAGAGTGGAATTACTCTTTTCATTAATTATCCTGAGGCCACACTCGGCTCTGGTGGAAAACAAGTGAGCGTTACTTTATGATAATACAAAGTTATTAATAAAAAAAACAATGAGAAGAACGAATGCACTGCGCTTGACGACATGGCTCTCAGATTGCCGCTCAATTAGTGCCAAAATAAACGTGACCCGGTATGGTAACACGTGTACAAGAAAAAAAGTATATGTACATAAATTAAAAAAAAATATTACTAACGAGCCTCTATGGCTTAGCGCGGATGCAATTATTTTCTGCAAACTGTATACATGGTATTCAACATTACTATTTTGGATTAGGTACACATGCATACATATTATATACTCTCTTATTTTTTTATTTTAATTTCATTTTTGAGTTCTGCTAAACAAGTATATTGTGTTTTTAAATACAAGGAATAATGTATAAATAAATAAATTGATAACGTCTATGACTGTACCCGGAACAGATATAGATATTGGTGATATGTAACTGACGAGCTTACGATGAAGTTGTATGAAATATATAATATTTAATAAACAATGTATAGTACGAGATACGGCCGCAAAAATGTGTACCAATCAAGTATTAAATAAAAATCAAACTTTTGGAGTATAATCAAAATTGTCAGAGAATGCGAGCACGAATGCGTTATGTTCAATTTTTTTTTAAATATTTTAGAATATCTAAAGTTTCTTAGATATTGCGCCATCTACACAATATTATTTAAAAAAGAACAATGTTGTTCTTCCGGCGTGTTCGAATGGTGAAAATTCAAATTTTATAATCGTTCGTTAGGAGTTATCTCCAGTCGTGTGTCGAAGCTGACACACACAAATTTATATATTTTTAACAACCTTTAATCTTACTTTTACTTTTTACTTTTAATATTGTTAATTTGATGATATAATAACATATTTTTTAAAATTATCTTAATTAATTTTCTTACCTAAGATGACGTATCAACGCTATTCTCGATGTTGAGGTGAATAAAATGCTTTGCATGTCAAAATGTCAAGAGCAAGGACGTTATCATGCGTTGTTCACTTGTTTGTGGACCAATCTTCTTGATTGACAGAACTCAACCAGACGCGACGACCATTATGCTCATAATACGTTGTACGGATGTTACGTTACGTAGAAAATAACGGCCGCAATTGGCTTTATTATTCTTTCGGATTCGGAGTTGATAATCCTGTTTGGTACGTTTTCCAATATATTTGAATATTTGTTACACAAACACGCAAAAAGGATATTTTTTCGTCCGCGACTCCGCGTTACAAAATGAGTCGCGGACGAAGTCGTGGCCACCAGCTAGTATTATAATAAAAATATACATAATTAAATTATAAGTAGGTATACCACTGGCTTGAGTAACTTTATTGGCGTCATTGTACCTATCAGAATTCGTAATCATTATTTAAATAAGGGGTGTTCAATAAAAAGTGAGAATGACAAAGACACAGTTATCTTTTAATACAACTTATTTTATTTTTCAACATAAGTCACCTCTTAAGTTAATAGGTACACTTGATATAACTTTTTTCTAGACTTAAAATTCCACCAGTAAAAAACTCTTTATCCTAAGCCTCTAAAAAAACCGTGTTCTGCGGCGACTACTGCCTCATCGTCTTCAAGTTTTGGCCTCTGAGGTACTCTTTCAACCGGGCGAGGTCCGGTGAATATGGAGGATGTTTCATCAGTTCAAAGCCAGCATCTTCAATGGCAGCTATCGCAACGTTGGACTTTTGCGCGGGGGCGTTATCTTGGTGAAACAAAACAACTTCAGTCACTTGGTGGTAGGTGGCTACCGTCGCCTATTACACAAGCAACGCTACAGGTGCTGCAAATCCGCTACCGACTACAGTGGGTTCAAGGGACTGGATAGCGATAGTGAAATGGACTTACTCACTCACCGAAACACAGCACACATGCTCTTATTTCACGGTGGTCTTCTTGTGGGGGGTTGTTTACCTACTACCGCCAGAAGGGCTTTTTTAAAAAGGAAAATATAACCGATTTTTTTGTAGCTTTTCAGTTTAGGGCAATACGACTCAATAACATTGACTTAATTCTTCGAGTGACTGAACGCGATATTGAATATTGAGTGTGTCTATAGTAGGCCTCGCCTAAAAGAGGTCATCGGTCCAGATGGTCGACCCACACATTCGACTCTGGTCTATCACCTTGTATTTCTTATTATCCTTCAGAAAAATGCTATATTAACATCTCCATAGCTCGCTGGCTGACTTGCAATTTGTGGACAAGATATCTCGTTAGTCCTCGTTCCAGCAGTGTTACATTTCAACACTAGCCAATACGTTTTAAATGTAGTCTACACGTTAAGGCATTAAATGTATTGGTTGTTCTCACCCTAGTCTATGATTAGTCCAAAACAAGATTAGAGCTGAATTATAACTGAATAAACTTATATACAGAATTGGAAATTAATTATGGAGGGAAGAATAAAAAGAACAATATATTAAAAAATATATTATTTATTTATTTATTTATTTATTATACAAGGCCTCCAATGAGGCAGGCATCAAACAACATCGTCAATGTTTAAGTAGCACTTGACGAATGCCGCCGCAATTACAGGAGGCACAGCCTGCACTAGTGGAGGCTCTAAGCAATATCCAATGTACTACAACTAAAAACAACCAAGCAAAGTCTAAATATAGTGTCACATTACATGTCCAATAAATAACCTTTCAAAGAAATACCGCTGTCTCGCTAAGTTCAGGTAAACCTAACATGACATACGGTAGGTACGTTTCCGTTGTAATTTATTATAACAAACAGTGGGTAATTGGGTAATTTATTTATTTCCAAATAATGCTACTGTTTGTTTGTTTATTTTGTACATATAATTATTGTTTTAATTTTTGTTTGTAATTAATTAATTAATTTATTTAACGCAATTGTTACTTAAGGACAGGCAGAGTCTAGTGTGGGGGACAGAAATATGCTAAAACTAAAGTTATTATTCTGAAATAAATTTCTTTATTCTTATTCTTAAATAAGCCAAAACTGAAAAAAGCACCATGCAGGTAGCACGGGTCTTTCGAAACTGTAAACTTGGTTTTACACTATTGGCATCGAAACAACATCCCAAAAAATCAAAACAGTGCAATTTTTGGAATTCAATGATCTTCAACGTACTAATATTGTAATATTTAAATTACAATATAATATAACAAAATGACACGTAACTCTTTTTCTCACCAACTGACATACCCGTATTTTATTTATATTTATTTATTTAACAGCTAACCTTCCAGTTTCATCTAGCTACCCAAATAAAGGTTGATACGTTACCTGGACGTATAAGGTCTTATAGGGTATGAACCTGTCCTCAATTACGTGAGAGAAGTAAGACAGTTCGTAAACGCATTAGGGAGGTGCACTCTAACCGCCTGAGTAAACTTGCCTCTCCACTGCAAACAATGCATCGTGAGAGGCAGATTCTAATCAGATTTCCTGAACACTGAACAATACAAAAGTATTTTTAGAAAAACGATACCGGGAACTTCTCAAATGCCTATCTAATTAATTTCATTTCAATATTTTGTGAGAAAAATAAATTCCTTGTTTCGCTTTTTAAGTGATCGTAGAAATTAAAGTAAATTGCCTCAGTAGGGGAGGGAGCCCAAGAGGGGATTTTGTGATTTACCCGAACGCGTCAGATATTGCCAATGTATATACCCCACGTGTCCCCAACGATTTTTGGCGATTGCTATTTTGAAATACTCGAGCGCATCAGATTTTCATACAGATTCCTGATCGTGCTCATTATTAATCTGACTATTATTTAGAGGATTTTTCTTAATACAGCGTCTACAAACTTTTGAACGCCTGTAGACGCTCACCCCACCGTTAGAAAGGAAAACATCATATAACCTTTTTTTCTTCCTACCATCTAATCTTCAAAATCCAATAGGTCCCCATGACGCTCGAGTGACTCCACATTTAGTTAGCATCGTGGGCTCCCCTACCATGATTTCTAATGACTGCCAACGCTTGGATATTCATACTAATAACTCGTTTTTACTTAACTGTTTCTGTATTCTTAATAACTAATTAACATATGAAGAATGTATTGTTTGTTCATAATATGTTAATTGTATAATCAACACTAAATATTTTTACTAATCTTACATATAATAAAATTGGCGGTTGTCTGTGCGTTTGTTGACGCTAATCCCAGTCGGCTCAACCGATTTGAATGCGTTACAACAAAAAAACATTACATATTTTTATACAAGTTTGTTTGTAAACATTACAAGGTTTACAAACAAAAAAGTTAGTTTATAATAATTAATATAAACGCGTAATTCTAAAACCACGCGTACGATAGCTCGTCTATGAATTCCGAGAAAGGTAGTTATTGAGAGAAAAATTGGAAAAGTTTCGCGAAAAATTATATCAGATGGAGATGGAAGATGGAGGCGGGTCGATAGTTTTTAAATTAATCTGGAAAGTATTTGCGTTAGAAATTTTTTACTTTGGACAAAAAAATATGTTCTACAAACAAAAACATTACTACATTGAACTACATTAGTCCATAAATAGTCAAGTATACGATATCGATTAAGATTTTATATTGAAGCTACCATTACAATAACATATCGATCGATACACAAAGTGTTGCCCAGATTAAGCAGTTAAAAATACAACTTGATAAACTAACAACCATCTCGATCATGTCAGCTTTCAAACGAAAACAAACCGGATCAAAAACGGTCCATCCATTTGGAACACACATATACTTACACAAACTCATACGTCAAACTAATGCATAAAGTTTTTGCGTCGGGCATTAATCAATACCTACAAGCAACATCAACATAATCCCAACTGCAAAGGTATCCAATTAATTGATATTTCGTTTGATCTTCTCGTCTCGAAATATTAATCAAGACTAATTGTATTAATATTTTAAGCACATTTCACATGAATGAGTCATAACGTTCACTTGATCTTACATCTTGACTATTCACTAAACACTTGTCTCGCGTTTGACACCGCTTCTTACATCCAATATGACAACACACCTACCTGGCCATCACGTCCACTTAGAGCAACTTAACTTTAAGTTATCTTGAAATACATTTCAATACAGTACAGCGACTTGACTTTTGAATATTGTAATTTAAAAAAATGAGAAACACTTGCTCCATCGGTGATTTATTAATATTATTTATTGTAAAGGTCGTGAGACAGGTTGACGGTCCAATTGACGGTAGGTGGCTACCGTTACCTATACACAAGCAACGCCACAGTTTCACAAGAAAGATATTGGAAGCCGATTAATATTTTTTGTATCATTTAAATTAGAAACAAACCCGTTCAAACAACAACTTTCTGGTATTTTGTTCTAGGTTATTGGAATAATGTCTAAAAGTTTTTATCTAAGCTTTTATAGTAACCCTCTGAAAAACTTTCTTTTAATAAATATGACTTCATACATAAGCGCTGACCGCTGAAGAACAGAGCTTTTACCCAGAGTTATTAATCAAGGAAACCTAGTTAAGTTTTAAATTAATAAGAACTTCGCCCGAGACTTCTCAAACGCCCCTTTTGTTAGACGAAAATAGTCCGTTTAATTTGAAAAAAACCCGTCGAAAAATATTTCTAAGAATCTCAATTTCCAATTACTTTATGTCAATACATGTTTCGTCGAATTAGCACAACTATAGTATCTAATTTGAAAAAAATGTACCTATTAATATTATAATAGAAGAGATTTCATTTTGTATTCCAATAACATTGAATTTGTAAAAAAAAGACGATTTTTACGAGTTTTCTTCTAATGACAACTGATGTAACCGAAATCTTAATTTCACCTGTATTTTTGATCTTCTACTTGATAATAAAATTAATTTACTTTCGTAATGTTGTTGTATATTTCAAAGCAAACCCTCACAAATATAGACGAGTTTACGATAATAATAAAAGAGCTCACAGATATCCAAATAGATGATTATGCATTTGCAAACAAACAGCTCTGATTCATAAAAGTGTTTTATCTCGAGCTCCTATTATTTAACAAGATTCCGAACACAGTTGAGCAACTTAATACTAACTTTACAACAACGTTTACTACAACTTAATATAGTCGCCTATGTTACAAGGGTTGTATACAAATATAAAAAGCTACATTCTACTCTGAGGGGTGCAAATATTTTAAGAATAATAACATTAAATTGTCAGATGTGTAATCTTTTTTTATAATAATTCTTAGTTTAACTAGTAAATGCTTCACTATCTTATTAGTATTAAGTTGCTCAACAGTGTTCAGAATCTTGTTACGTAACTGGAGCTCGAGATAAAACACTTTTATAAATCAGAGCTAAGATATAATCATCTATTTGGATATCTTTGAGCTTTTACACTATTATCGGAATCTCGGCTATATTTGTGAAGGTTTGCTTTGAAATATACAACATTATCTATATCTATACTATACTAATATTGTATTATAAGGTAAAGAGAGAATATTTCTGTGTTTGTAATGAATAAACTCAAAAACTACTAGATCGATTTTAAAAATTCTTTCACCTGTAGAAAGCTACGTTATCACCGAGTAACATAGGCTATAGATATTTTATAAAGTTATGCAGGTGAAGTCGCAATCAGTAATATTTAACTATTTGTTATGATTATCTAAAACATTATTCTAAATATACCTACCTCTTTTTTTCTTTGAAAAGAAAATATTCGTCTCGAGTTGCTCCAGAATAGAAGTATACTTATGATGTGCTTAAACACTAATTCTGTTTATATATTTTGTTTGATATACATATAAAAATTAAATGTATGTATGTTCCACATGGACAAACCGCTCAACCGATTTTGATGAAATTCTCAGGCAATTTTCAGATGATCCTGTGAAATTTGACAATAAATAAAAAAATAATTCTAGCAGATGCATACGTTCTCCTCTAACTTCTTTTAAACGACCAAACCGAATTTTGATACGGTTTTTACTAGTAAAAAGAGCTATAAACGTGGAACATTTGTGTATATAATTTGCCTAAATTATATACACAATAATTGGGCGGGTCGTTAGTTTAAGTATATACTTTAAGAAACGTTCCCTTTGAGAAAATCTCGCGAAGAAGATACCTACTTATATTTGCGAAGAAAAGACGGCTTGTTATTTGTAAAGGCTTCATCAATAAGCAGCGGGTTGCCGCTTGATTGTATGGAAAGGTAAAGATAGATAATTTTATTGAAAAACAACATCAAAAGATTCGCCCCCACCAGGAATCACTGTACGTTCAAATCTATATGTAATATTATAAATCCGAAAACGAGTTTAATTGGATGTTTGTTACGCTTTCACCCCTTAACGACTCAATCGATTATCATAAATTTTGCATACACTTTGGGACATAAGATACTTTTCGTCCAGAAAAATGACTCCCCGAGGGATAATCTAAACATGAAAATGTATGAGCAATAAAGATTGAATAAGATGCAATTTCATCTGCAAGTTATATACATATTATACTTATATATAAATCTTCCTCGTTAATGGCTCTTTACACTGGTGAAAACCATCGATGGTGGAAACCGTATCGAAATATGTTTCGTATAAAATAAGTTAGAGGACAAAGAGACAGATGCGTACAGCCTCTTTATAATATGTTTATTGTTAGATATAGGTAGGTAATACAACGATATTACATAACTATAACTATAGAGCAAATAATGTAGGTGTACCTACCTATCTAACACAAATATTTTTTGAAAGTGCGCATCTAATTCTGTAAAATCTAATAAATATTAAAAATCATAGCAACATTTCAATACTAAATAACAATTGGAATAATGATGTTATTGGTTCGAATGTAATGTTAATTTTGTCTATTAACTGCTTCTAAATTCCCTAGAGACGAGACAGCGTCGTTCCCAGGACGCTTCATCGCTCACTGTCATATCTGTATATACATATGTACACACATGTACAAGTACACAAACCAAACCATATGTTATATACCTATATAGTATATGTACATAGAAACGTGAGACCTAGGTTTGCGCTAACACAAAACTTTTGTACATACAAGTGCGTTTGTATAACGTTCGCTTCTTTTAGAGTTTCGAGTACGTTCTACCAATAACATAAACACTTTAAAAAAAGCGTCGAGACGTAAATTCTTCTAGAGGTCATGCTAATATGATAATTATTGATCAGTGATAAAGGTTATTTTTCACCACACGCAGTTAAAACGAGATTCTCATTATAATATTTATATAATGATTATAATTATATAACTTTATATAAGGTAGTAACAATATATCTATCAGTTTACAATTGAATTTATAGCTAGAATTAAATACTCAAACAAAATTCGTTGTGGGAGTTTAAATTTTGTGTTTAAACTTCGTGGAAGGAAAACTAAAAAAATGAAATTCTTATAATTTTCTAAATTACCGTTGATTATTGTGGCTATGAATTTATTCTGGACTAATTTAATCTAGAGAAACTAAGTTTTTAAAGTACTAAAGAGCCGCCTTGGTCCAAGACTCTTGGCTTGGGCAACTTGATACGTGAATGTCACATTTCACAAACCTTTTGTTTTATATTCTTCGTACAATCCATAGAGATTATTTTATTAGATCTTATATTATTATTTCATCCCGTAAACGTTCCTTACTTAACTTCGTTTGGTTAACTTGTGCCCGTTAAAACGGTTTTATCGTAGTTATTAGAAATATTGAAACTATACTGAAACCCAGAGTTTTATATGCTGCTAATTTTTGCATGGGAATGAGTAAGGAACAAGTATAACAGGAGTTAAGAAAATCTATTAATAAAATCTTGTAATATGAAAAAGAATTTTATACCAATGGGATGAGACGTTTTTTAAATTTTATGATAAACAGACATAGATGTATAGGTACTTTGTTTTAAGTATTAACGATATTGACTGATGATAATATTTATTATCTCCTCTACAAAAATTACGTGTTAAAAGATACGATAGTTTTTATTTTGAGCGTGTAGCTAGTTTATTATAATTACGTATACAAATACATACAGGCTACTGAGTATATATTTCGCTGCTTAAATTCAAAAATACCACAAATCAAAATTAGATAGGTACACTTTTTTACAGGAGAGCTAATTAAAAAAAATTAATTATTTTTTCTTACTAGATATATATCAAATATATGCATATTATAATAAACGATATACCCCTTTTATGAGAATAAAATTGTACAATGTCATAAGGTTGAACACAAACTCTAACATAATACACATACTAGCTTAGATCATAAAAGTGTCATAAAGTGTATTTTCTGTGAGGCTCCGAAAATCCAATAACTAGGTGCATATTAACATATATCATAAATGGTAAAGTGAGTACCTATGTTTACTTGAAAGTCACTTGAAGGTCATAGGGTCATGATCTGATGGTCATGGCGTACCCATTCGGAATCCTTCAGATTATAAAAATAATAAATTTAACTTCTGTTATGAATATATGGGCAGTAAATTTATATAAATAAAACAAATCTAAAATTTGTAAAATTGGAAAAATTACTCGAAAAACCATCAAAAGTTCCTTTACTTTTTTACTATGCAAACATTTCAATAAAATATTTGCAATAACAACGTCTGTCGGTTCAGCTAGTATTGAAATTTATTTTAAGGAAATAAGGAATGCAGACGTAGACAAGTTAATAAAAGCCAATATTGTCTTGTCTTTGTCGACTGCCAAATATTAGAAATATTAATGTAATGAAGGATAATCTCACGTATTGTGTAAGTTTTTTCGTGGAATATTAATATTGATTCCAATATTGGCGTTAATCAGTATGACAAAATAAACATAATTTGAAAAAGTTAAATGAAAGAAACTTACAAATAGGTTTTTTGTTAGTCTCATACACTTCATTTGTCAAGGTCGTTTTGTTACGTTGGCTGCATCTATAATAGCTTCGTCATTTTCTTTCGATCGATTATATTTACTGGACAAGTTTAAGGCGCGATTTCACCATACTCTGTTAATGTTTGACATCGCTCTTAAGTCATTTAACAGACGTAACTATATAATATTATATGTCATTTAAGTACTTAACATCCGTACTATATAATATTATAAATGCGAAAGTTTGTTTGGATGTATGGATGTTTGTTACTCTCACGCAGAAACTAGGGAAGGATATAGGGTACCTTTCATCAAGAAAAAAGGACTATTCCCGAGGGATCATATAAAATTAAGGAAACTAACTACTGGCTAAGTGTAATAGCAATAACGATGTAAGGCTATATATTGCTTTTTCAACGCGGACGAAGTCGCGGGCACCATCTAGTATTGTTCTATATTCACAACAGAGGCCTATTGCGAGTTTAATGAAACAACGCTACTCGTTAGCCGCTAGGTGGCGCTGCTTCATTCCCATACAAATTGACGTTTACGCGTTCGACGCGTTTGATCGAGTAAAACTCGCACTAGGTCCTCAGTACCTCTACCATGAGTTATAATTACTGTACTCGCTAGCGAGAGCGTAAAACATTTATATGAAAAACTGTCGACTGTCAGATTGACAATTTCCATATAAATATTTTACGCTCTCGCTAGCGAGTGCGGTCATTGTAAACTCATGGTAAAGGCACTGGTGTCATTTTATTAACTTAAGATTAAATTATTTTAATGATAACATTTAAATTTATTAATATTATTTAAAAAAATACAATAATATATATCATGGTATTGTAAATGCGAGTAATATCTTAGACAGGATTAATTTACTAAGATATGTTAATTTTCATGACCCGAGTGTATTGAGTATTTGAATTTTTCATACATTATAGATAGAGCCTAGCTAGAGGCATAAATTTGTTTTCAAGAAATCACCATAAAGTGATTGTTTGAATTATTCATGTCATCAAAAACCTTATTAATCTCGTTCTTGCCCATACTTTGGGGCATGCACTTGATTATTTTATCCCTGCTCATCTGCATATCCCGTGTTTATAATAATCAACACGCCTTCACGCATTAACAATTCAATCGCACGTAATCAAATTTTGCAACACGTTTTCAGGGTTGTACTTAGTGTACTTTCATTTAAAAAAAAAAAATTCTCGAAGGATAATCTTGAGTAAAAATAAAAAAATAAATATCGCCTGACAAAAATATATTCTGTCACGGCCGGACGAAGTCACAGGCAAAAACTATTTTTACAATAAAATTGGTTAAGTATAGTTCAAGGACTAACATCAGACCGAACATAATTTTTATCAAAATGAGAGCAACCTAATAACCCATGAATTAAGGTGCAATATTGCATAACAAATTTTTGTAGCTTCTCGGAGGTAACCTTTTTTTCTTTAATATTGTGTAAAATATGAGAAAATAAACAAAAGTAGTCGATGAAAACTTTAGCACAGAACCGAAGTTAATTAAAGATATTAAAAAGAAATGTAGTCGCTGAAAACATAGCAGTACGTGAAGGTCTCGTATTGATAATGTTCGGTTGTAATATTGATTTTTTAACTAATAATACAAATATGTACCTACGCTAGGGGCTACCATGGATTTCATTCAATTTCGTATGCCAAATACTTCTCAACTCCAGAACCAGAAAACAGGCTGTAGTATTTTTTTTTAAATATACTTACTATTTACTAAAAGTTATTTTTTGTTTTAACAAATCCCACTAATATTATAATTGCGAAAGTGAGTTTGATTGTGACGCTTCCACGCCTTAACTACTAAAGCGTAGTTAAGGATAGATTAGTATACAGAACAGGACGTAGGGTATCTTACATCCAGAAAGAAGTATTGATCTCGAGGGATCATTTATAGATAAAGTCTAATAGATAAGTTGATAAAGTCGTCTGTGTTCCGTCCATCCCTGCTGTTGTATTACCACCGGTAGGGATGAAAGGATTTTTATGTTAGAAAAAATAGTTAGTTGCAAGATTAAATGAACAAAAGCTAACAAATGTGTATAGCACACATATGAGAAATACACGTGAGAAACTAATAATATGAGTATAGCGCCCGACATCTTTATCACTGTGACGACAGTGGCGCCCATTTTTTTTTAGACGTCGTTAAAAAATATCCTATATGTTAAACCAGGTCTATATGATCTATATGTGTAGGTTGCCTTATTATATAACAATGTGAATTACCTATTAGTGACCGGTCCCGGCTTCGCCCGGCGACGATTTTTCTTTTACGTACCAATCTTCCCTGATTATCCCTCTATCCATAAGTGAAGACAGAATTAAAATCGGTCCAGCCTTTCTCGAGTTTTAGCGAGACAAACGAACAGAAACTGATTTATATACATTGAAAATATATTTCAGGTCAAACTTTTTTATACGCAAACGTATTTAACATTCTATCTCGATATAATCTTGCTTCCCTCGCTAACAGACAATTTTTTTTCTTAATGAAAGGTATACCCTATGTCCCATTGTGAATCCCCGACAAGGTGTATGCAAAGTTTCATTGAAAGCATAACAGACACACTCATTTATAATAAGTAAGTATACTTAAGTTAGGATTATAAGTTTTCTTTGACTTTAGTCTTCGTATGCAAACTTTGTCTAGTTTGAAGGAAGTTCGCTTCTTCAACACAAATATAATTAAATTAACGCCATCAGTGAAAATTCCAAAGCGAACTGTTAAGTTTGTACGTACAGTATACGATGTTTCTTCTTGGCAATCGATCGTTTGGAAGAAGTTAATTATCGCTCTATCCTTCTTTATAGATTGATGTGGGATAAATTTCAAATGGGAAAAAAATCAATGAAAATTCAAAATTATTTTTATTTAATATAATATACTAATATATATAATAAAACTGAAAAGTTAAGTTGAACACTTTTAACTCTGAAACATCATAGAAAATAATACAAAGAAAAAATGTTTCATTTTCCTACTAAAAGTTTGTCTACTTAGTAAAAATTTATTAAAATGATTAATATCATTAATTTTTATTTTTACATTATAAATATCTATAAAATAAATTGAAATCAGCATTCGCGGATGTTGGAAATTCTGCATCCACTACAACTCTGGTGACAGTAACTGCCACCTTATATCATATAACCTGATGCCAGAGCCCATTTCCCTAGCCATCCTTAGCCGAGCAGGAGGCGACGGTAGCCAGTGGGCTGTCAGCCTTGAGAATGCAAATGAAAATTATTTGAATTAATTTTTCAATGTTATGTATGTGCTTTTAAGGAACACATTAAGGGGTTCACTTGGGCAAATGACATTGACGTTTGACCTTCAACGTTTATATCAAATGTTTCATACAATCGTTGGCGACGCCGTCAATAGGCCTGGCTATTATGGATCTTTGTTTTAATATTAGTATACAATATACAAAAAAGAACCCAATACGTTATTTTTCATTGTTTGTGTATTTCAATGTTTATTTGGCATTTGTTTCCACCTTAATAATGAATACTTATTTGACTTTGTTACAGGTACGTTATTCACCAATTGTGTGGTTAAAACAGAATTGAATGGTGGAAGGTGAGCGTGAAATGTGAATAGAAGGAACTTATCTCTGGCGGCATTGGCGGTCGCCTTAATACAATTTTGCAATTACGCCACGACTTCGCCTTTCAACTGACGCCACTGACGCCACTGACGCCACTGACGCCACTGACGCCACTGACGCCACTGACGCTGGACTCGTTTAGCCTTTTACCCATCCACTTTCGAGTTAAACTAATAAAATCCCCTCAATTGTCTATCTATTACATGGTGCTGTCTTTAAAATAGACTTCTTCAAATAATACTTATTTTTATATTGACATTGGTCGTAAGGAAGAACGCAATGGTTGTTTTGGAATTTATAATTACTTTACAAAGGAAGGATAAGGTCTTAAAAATGAGATCTATAAAATTATATATTTTATTATTAATTTGTTATTATGTATTATCGAACCAACAGGAAAAAGCAGTCCGCGTCGTCCGATCAATCAGACGAAACAGTCGGACCACTCTGTCTCAGGGATTGTTTTGAGTTTTCATTATATATTATAAATAAACATATCTAATTGGTCAGACGTAATGTGTTTTCTTTTATTATAAAATGAACATTTATATTAGATACCTACATGTATATTAAATATATAGAGAGATGTAGGTAGTGATGGTTTGCTCGTTTTAAAAATACAAATTTTAATTGAATAAAATAGAGAGTAGAAAGTTATTTGCTTCGCGTTCGCGGCTAGTTATCGAGTGAGTCAGTGAAGCTCGAATTCGAAACGACGGTTGGTCAGCAAAACAAGGAACAAACACGGTGGTGGCCACATAACTAAGTTTTCATGAAATCTATTGTCTAATGGAAATTATTTAGGGACTTAACGAATTTTCCATTGAAACATTTCCCTAATCGCAAATATCGATCAGTGATAAAGTTGTTCTGCCCCAGATATCTCCTGTACCCACCTACTCGTTACGTTCAGTGGGGATTGTCGCTATTACAAACTTCGGTGGCTCGTGAACAATATCGTAGAACAATATATACTACATACATATGTAACAACTCTAACCCTACGTTCAAATAGAATACCAAATACAAAAAAATTATAGGTTATAGCAAAAATAAAAAAGAAATAACATGTTGTGACTATATTAATTAGTAATAAGTGACTTATCTATATAAAAAATTATATACATACTAGAAAAAGTATACGTATTGTATGACAGCTGGTTAACAGTCCACCAAAAACAATGAATGTCACGGAATTTAAAAAATTCACGTTTAATTGAAATCTATTTTATAAAATAACTGTTATTTTTAAAAAAGGAGGTATCGTACAAAACCCAATTCCTTCCAACCACTATGGTGTCTAAATGAAAAGAAAGAAAAAGCTGCATAAAACCATAAGTGGATGGAATGCCTCATCTTTGATTCATATAGTGTTTTTGTGTCTTTACTATTGTATTTCAAAACATTCTCGTGGAAACTTTGCAAGTACTAAACGTTTTTATTCTCCACTTGAGGGGCTCTCATATTAAAACTTTCTCCTTTTGGGTTGTGTTCCATGAAATTCAAGTCATTATTAAACATTGTTCATGTATGATTCAAGGGTTCAAAGTTGGGTTTAAACTCTTAGCTTATATATGTATAACATATTTCCATATACATATATAGGTATTGGTCTCGACTATGTAAGGATACTAGCTTTTTCTTTAGGTTTTAAAATATTTATTCCATATTAATTGCATATATTTACTTATTTTACATATTGAATTTTTAATTTTTATACTTACATGATCTCTCGGGAACAGTACTTTTTTTCTGGGTGAAAGGTATCATATTTCCATTTATGTACCCCTGCCAAAGTGTATACAAAATTTTATGATCGATCGAACAAACTCACTTTCGTATTTATAATATTGGTTAGGTTTATCTTACAGGTTTGGTTTGATATGAGTGAGTTATAGGCGCAATTTTAAATAATTAAATAATTAATAATTAATTAACGACTGGGCACCTCAACATTTAGCAAGTGGTGGTAAACCAAGGTCAAAATCTCACGCTAGTTAGTAAAAGTAGCGGCAGGACATATCCATTGAAAAGAAGCGCAATTTCATACAATTTAATATTTGAATTATTTTTTTCTTCTTTAATAAGTATATTTTACAAAATACTTTTCAAAATGAAAATACATTTCAACTCCACTAACGATATTTACCTACTGAAACAGCACTGACTAAATTTCATTCGCGTTAATCCAACTTTAGTGTTCAGACAATTTTATTGTAGTCTAGTAAAATAACATTTCAATTTGTGTTCACGATTAATCTAGAACAGTGAACTAATTTTGAGTGTCATAATGAAGTCTATTAGTTCTAAGCCAGCGGCGAACGTAAACATGTCTAAGTTGCCACGACGAAGTGATTCCGCCTATACAAAACTAGCGTTTCTAAATGTCGCGACAAGTTTAATTAGTGTTTTTATTTGTGCCATTGTTTCCTCAAGGAAAAAAACTTGCAATTGTATATTACAATGCTCACATTGTATGCTTGCGTAATAGGTAACTGTAGGCAACACACGTCTGCCTATGGCTTGAAGGCTGCCTTCAAAACAGACGGAGGTTTGAATCCCGGTAGCTATTCCTGATCTTCTATTTCATGGGCCTCATTGTCTTAATATAAATAAAACTTTTATGTTGTTGTGCGCACATTATCCTTATATATTTCAACTTTCCATATAAACACCAATATATTAAAACATAAAAATGAATCCCTAAATGTGTTGCTAAGCGCAAAACTCGAGAACGGCTGGGCCGATTTTAATTCTGTCTTCACTCATGGATAGAGGAATAATTAGGGAAGGTTTTTACATTAAAAAAAATGCACCCCGGGCGAAGCCGGGAGCGGGCCGCTAGTAGGTTATAAAATCAAAGAATACTCAATGTTTCCTTTCTAAAATTTCTCTGTAATCTGTGTTGAAAATTTTCCATTGATATGCAAAATTCTTTAATTATTTTCCTAATTTAAAATCTACAATACATGTCTTTTAAAATCAGCCAGCAATTTAAAATTCAATTACTCAACAGTGCTGACCTTATTAATATTTAACTTATACTAACTAGTGTACTAACCAGTATTCATACAACAATAATAACCATATTCGTCTGGTCATATTAATAAGACGATTACACTCACAATTCGTTTAGCAGTCATAAATTGGGAAGCCAGTCTGGTGGCAGTAACCAAGCCCATACAATACCGTAAAATAACAGCACAAGTGTCTTTTATGTTTTCGTAAGTGAGTAAAGTATGCTACACTTCATTTTTCTAATATATAGCCATGGGCGGTGCTTGTGTTAACAGGCGACGGTAGCCACCTTCCACGTGTCTTGCCGTCAGCCTGTCTGGCTACATGTGAAAAGCCATTGTGTGAAAGCCATAGAGGTAAAAATCTATTGTGCTGTTAGCGTTATCACAATATATTGTCAGCGATGCGAATTTTTTTTTCTGTGGTCGTGTTTTTTTCCCAGTAGCGAAATTTAATTGCTTTTATTTCTGTGGCGAATCAATTAATTGTATATTTTGTTGATGTGAAACTGTCGGACTTGATAAAAAATTGCAGAGTATTTAAAAAATGTGTTAAAAGATCCCATGGTTTTCTATGGCTAAAGGTTTTCTGTGAGGGTGGTATACACGTTGTACACGTGTATATAACAACATACGCGTGTATAAAACACTTATATATGTGTAGGTGTACATACACGTGTATCTACAATACAAATGTATCTGTGTGGACAATCTGCTATAGATGTTCGCTGTTGCGCTAAATTACTTTTGATGTAAACTAAAACTATCCAAGAGTTGACTATAACATTCTACATATTTTATTCTGTTTTAATTTTTATAACATTTTATTGACAAAAAAAATATTTTTTACTATTTAAACGATCTTCTTAATGGTATTATGTGCTTAAGAGCTTGCTAAGTTGCATTAGCTTAACAAGTGATAAAATTGATGAAACTTCTTTATTCACATTCGTCTGGTCAGAGGCTTCTTTCTGATAAATACTTAGTTCTCCTTTGCTCAAACTTGGAGATTTCAAGTAAGATGCGAACGGCACTATTCCATTAAAATATTGCAGTTCTCAGTTTACTTAGTTATGTCAATAGAAGTGAAATGCAAAGCTTCAATTAAATTAAACTCCATCTCGTGCAAAAGTTTAAAGAAAGTTCTTCACTCAAAGTTTTAAAACTTTAAATAATTAAAAAAGTATCCAATTTTTTTATCCTCATTTTCTTTAAGCAAACTTTTCAAATATTTATAAAAAAGGGCGAATGGTAGAAATATGCAAACGATAATTTTTAAAATTAATAATAACAAAAAGGCTATGTACCAAAAAACTATTGGTTGAAGTACTTATTGGTCTCCATAAAAATCATTTTTATTACACTGCCATTCTACTTTAAGTTGTTAATGAAATAATAGGTTGTAGGTAATAGAAAAAGATAACTAAAAAGAATAACTTTTCTTGAATTTCTGCTAGATCTAAGCTAAGATTAGATTCGTATAAATTTATATAAAATCAAAATAATGTTGCAATATAAATAATAAAAGCTCATTTATTAATATATTTTAAATTTTATCGTGTGTAAGTTAAGATTTATAAATGTGAGAAATTACCTTAAAATATTTATCATAAAAAAATTCTCCAAAATACTATTCTTTTTTCTTGTTGTTTTTTTTTCAACTAACATGATTGGCGATCGCTATTTTCCTTCTTTATGGTGGTTTCTATCTATAATTGTAAAGCTATAAAACTCGCTGGTTAACTAGTTGTAGAAGCGAGTTTAGCTATTTTTCTAATCTTACACTAAAGACTTGACTTGAAATAACCAGATACTATCTAGTGGGATTTTTTTCAATGAAAACTGGATTCAGAAAGTGATTAGTCAGGGATTCAGACAATAAAAAAGCTGCGAAATTCGAAAAAAGAAAAAATAACAGGTACATCATAACAGGAGCAACCCCAATACGATGTATCAGTTCCCCATACATTACATAAAATATTTATATAAATTACAAAAATAACAATAATAAATAAACCAAAATTACCTAGGTATACTCTTGGACATCACAAACAGTCACATCATATTAAATTCATTCAGTGTGCAATCATGTTAACAGATAGTCGTTATAAGGGCATACACACGACTATTGTATTGCAAGTGAAACGCGCGTTTGTATCGACGCGACGCGAGGATCGTGTGCAAAGGTCCTAACTTAACCACACGAAAAATCTATCTCAACTCATATTGAGGCTCGTTGCCTCAATTATATCAAACTAACTGTGCGCCGCGGTTTCGCACGCTGTTTAAATTAAAATAAAACGCTTTCTCTCTCTCTTTTTTTCTTTCTTTTCCCTCTTGACAATTTATTTATTTACTTATTATATGAAAAAGTAATCTAATATTTACATTGTCCACATAAAACTGGAGAACTTTCTCGAAAATCGGGCTATCAGTATATTTTTGGACCTGTCTATTTGTCCGCTAATTTCTGCTAAACCACCCAACGTAATAGGATACGGTGTTCACACGTGAGGAAGGTTTTTTTTTATAATTTGCAGAAAAAAATTGCACCTTTGCGAAACCGGCGGTTTGCTGGTTCTTATGATTCCCCCAAGGGGTTTTATATATATAAAAATTAATATGACTTTTATTGGCCCGCAAACGAGAATTTGCAGGGTATTTTTTATTTTATTTTTATTGGTGATATAAAACTGTAATAGAAGCCGTAAGCCCCTGAACAGTTGTAATTAAATGAAGGAATGAATGAAATTCCCACCTTGATTGCAATTGGGGCGCACCACTTAACTCTGCTTAACTAAGTTGACCGTGTCCTCTTTTATTTATTGCAAAAAAATTATTTCATATAAACTAAATATATACTTATATATATATTTAGTTAGTTGAAAAATGTCTGCTCTAGACTGTTTAATTATTTATCAAATACGGCTTTTGAATAAAAATAGAAAACATTATTAAAAGAGTCCTCTACTCATATTTCAAACTGAAGCCAATCAAATGCAATCCCTTTGCTAGAAAAGTTCCAATGGGAGGATTAAAATCGACATATATATGTGCACACAAAATACATCAATATTTTTTTCGTTGAATTTTGTGGATTTAGAGGATTATTGAACCAACATATTTCTTATATAATAATGTACCTACTAGCTGAAACCGGCCACATTTCCCTGTGCGTGTGCATTGTTATACTGCTTATATGTAATATATATTTTTAATTTTCTAAAATAACTGTAGTCTAAGTAATCTCTTATAAAATCAGCTATCTGCCAGTGGGAGCCGTCAATATCGATCCAGCCGATTCGGAAATTAGCAGGAAAACAAAAATTTTAGAAATTTGTTATTTGGTTATAATATCTACTTTTTAGTAAAAGAAGTTGGTTTGACATTACAAACAGACACAACAATTTTATTTATTACTAGCTGGTCCGGCAAACGTTGTTTTGCCATACAAAAAATTATCACTTAGGGGTTAGGAAAATAGATGTTGGCCGATTCTCAGACCTACCCAATAAAAACACAAAATTTCATCAAAATCGGTCCAGCCGTTTCGGAGAAGTTTGGCAACAAACACCGCGACACGAGAATTTTATATATTAGATTAACCACGCGAAGTGGCTAAGTAGGTATATTTTGTTGGAGCTGCGTTTGCGCAACATGAAGCCGACATTGTTTGTTTAATATTTTAATTGCAATGCCATCTGTGCATAATGACTCAGATTGTTTTGATGTGAAACAATTTAGAATTGACAGATGTCGCTCCGCCGGCAGGTTATATCGCGCTATCACTTCGTTCTCTTTGGGGTATGGCACTCTACGAAGAGATTCTATTCAACCAACATCACAACGATGTAACATATCCCAGTGAAATAATGGCTATGTAACATATCCCAGTGACTCGCAGCCAGTGTAAAAGTTGCATTAAGGTGCAATAATTATTTTTTGTACGGTGGACTAAGTTCACCCAAAAACCAAAACTAAGTTAATTAGGAAGGAAAAGGGATTTTCATTCCAGCCTAGCCTACAACAAACTAAAAACCTAATTCTAATTTTCTAATTAGATTTATACACAGACACGTTGTTCAATTTAATATCTCACTTAACGTTGCTGTCACTATTGTAATGAAAAAGAATGATTTTTTTTTCTCTCATGATATATCTGCACCATAGCGATCTGTATTTTCCTACAATGAGCTATTTCCTTGGCTGATTTGATTCTGATTTATGTCATGGTTAGAGTTTAGTGTCCAGTGACACTATCGTCTTCTATTGGCTAATGTCGAATCTATTTCGTAAGTTAGGAACACTGTGTCTCCTTAGCCTGGTGTGTTGCACTGCCCCGGTACCCCACAGGCTTTTTGCCAGAATGTTGACGTGTCTGGATAATCTCTGTTGGTATTTTCTGCTAAAAGCCGCCACCTCCTGTTTTACCGTGCCAATATTCAGGTCCTTTTGTATGAACTTATACTTTATTATGTACTTATATATTGCGGTATATTTAACATTGCTCTTATGGCTTTATTTTGAAATCTTTCAAGGATTTCGATGTTGCTAATACTAGCAGTTCCCCAAAGCTGTACGCCGTATGTCCAAATTGGCTTTAAAATTGCTTTGTAAATGACAATTTTGCTTGTAGCTGACAGTTGAGATTTTCGTCCAATTAACCAATACATATTTCTCAATCTAGTGTCTAACTGCTTTCGTTTACTCCAAATGTGCTTCTGCCATGTCAATCGTCTATCCAGGTGCATGCCGAGATATTTTGCGTTGTCAGCCTGAGGTATGCTTTCGTTACAGAGAGTGACCGGAGGACATGTTTGTCTTTTAAGAGTGAAGGTTACGTGGATCGATTTACTTTGATTTGCTTTAACACGCCACAGGTCGAGCCACTTCCCAGCATCCACCAGGTGCGCCTGTAAGTTGGAAGAAGCTACAACAGGGTCGGCATGAATGGACATTATGGCAGTATCATCTGTATATGTTGCGATGGTGGTGTTATTGTTCATTGGTAGATCAGCAGTCATAATAAGGCTGGACCAAGTATGCTTCCTTGTGGCACACCAGACTTGATTTCTTGTAATTGGGAAGTTTCTCCATTGAGCTTCACCTCAAAGCATCGTTTGTCTAGGTATGATCGGATGATTCCATAGAAGCTGTGTGACAACATTTTCTTCAGCTTGTACATTAGCCCCTCATGCCAGACTTTGTCGAAAGCTTGTCTGATGTCAAGGAAGACTGCTGAGCAATATTGCCTGTTTTCAAATGCCCCACTTATGATGTCAACTAGACGATGGATTTGTTCTATAGTGCCATGATTTGCCCGAAAGCCAAATTGGTGTGTGGGAAGAATGTCCTCAAGATGTTGTCTCATTCGGCTTACAAGTATTTTCTCAAGAATTTTCCCAATAACAGGTAGGAGACTGATTGGTCTGTAAGAACTGGCCTCCTGAGGTGGTTTCCCTAGTTTGGGTATCATTATCACTTGGGCTATCTTCCATTGACTTGGGAAATATTCTAGTCTTAGGCATGCATTGAGAATGATCACTATCATCAGAATACCCTTTTTTGGTAGATGCTGCAGCATTGTTGCGTCAATTGCATCGTATCCTGGTGATTTTCCTTCTTTTAAATTTCCGATTTCATTCATTACTTCTTTAGGACTGGTACTTTTTAAGGGTAAGCACATTTGCATTGGGCAGCTTAAATATGCTGACACTTCGTCATCATGTTCAGAATTTGGGGAATGGCTCAAAAACCTGCCGCAGATGCTCTGCAAATATTGAGGCTTTCTCAGTGTTGGATCTAGCCCAATTTCTAGTGGTGCTTCTGATCGGTGGAATATGATTTGTTGGTTTCTTCATTTTCCCAGTGGCCTTCCATAATGAGTAGTTGGAGTCTGCGCTTGGTTTTAAATCTTTTAGGAAAAGCTGCAAATCATTTTCTTTCATTGTTTTGATCAGGCGCTTTAATTCCTTGGATGCTCTGTTAAACGCTGCTCGGTCTGTAGGGTATCTATACTAGGGCCATTTAGAAGCGATACCAAATGTAAACAAAGTTACCGCAAGGTCATTTTTTTATGCAGGGCTTTAGCGCGGCGATGTCCGGGTTGTCCTTGAATATTATTATCAAACGGAAGCTCGTATGCTACATTGTCTCTTTCTATCTTGTGTCAAATAGATACAACATAGAAAGAGATAATAGATTGTCAGTTCAAGTAAGGTGAATAAACTTTTGTATCTCACCAATTTGGCTCTACTTTAGTACTATGCCACACCTTACGGAGTTTCCGCCTTTCAGAAACTTTTTCTTTGATATATTTTGGATAGTGATGCAGGGCCCAAGGCGGCTTCTTTCTTACCGGCGATGATATGCTTATAGCACTGTGTATTAGTTTATTAAATTGTTCCACAGCATTATCAATATCCTCAGTAGACCTAAGTGGAATATTTAATTTAACATTGTTGTTAATGTGTTCTTGATAAATTTTCCAGTTTGTGTCATTGTTATAGAGTTTTGGAGAGTATTCAGTCAGTGGAACTCTGTAGTTCATGATTAAAATTACAGGCGCATGGTCAGATGAAAGATCGACACTGGGTTCGACATACAAATGTGTTTGTGGAACATTCTTTGTTATAAAAAAGTCAAGAAAATCAGGTGTTTTCTTCCGATCAGTAGGCCAATAAGTTGGTTCACCATGGGACAAACAGCATAAAGAAAGTTCTGCTGTTGCTTGATACAACTGTCTTCCCCGAGGCAGGATCAACCTTGAACCCCAGTAGGTGTGTTTGGCGTTCCAATCTCTACCGCACACAAATCTATTCCCTAAGCTTAAGAAATAGTCTTTGAAGTCCTTATTAGTTATATTGTGTCTTGGAGGACAGTAAACTGCTGACAACGTTATTTCCACTTTTTTATTGTGAACTTTTATAGATGTAGCTTGTATTTTTTCAGAACAGTATTCCTCTAGTGCGTAGTGATTAATGTTGGACTTAATAATAATGGCCGTTCCTCCATGTGAATTGCCCGAGGGATGGTTAGTAGTATACATAGTGTAGTTTTTGATTTCTATATGCGCCCGGTTGGTGAATCTGGTTTTAGAGATTAGGGCCACGTCAATTCTTTCCATTTTAAGGTATACTTCGAGTTCTTGACGTCGATCTGTCAAGCCGTTAGCATTCCAAGTGAATACGAAGGTTTGAGATCATTTTGTCGTTAGTTGAGTAACTAATTGAATCATTCGATTCATCATACTGTCTATCATGTTATTCATGATTGTTTGAAATCGATTGAACATACTGTCCATTAAATTTTTTAGTTCATTCGCATTGATAAAATTGGGTTCAGTTTCTTGTTTATTGAATTTAACAGTATCTGCATAAGTTTTAAATATATAGTTAGGTTTTTTATTTAATTCCGATGTGCCTTGGTTATGAATGTTTGATTGTCGGTCCATGTTTTTCTTAATTACATTATTTGTTTTTAGTTTCAGGATTTGTTGTTTATATTGCTTGAATTTAACACAACCCTGGTAGCTGGCAGGGTGTTTATCATTACAGTTAGCACAAGTTGCTTCAGTGTCTGGTGTCTTTTTGCAGCTTATCGTTGGATGATCTTCCCCACACTTGACACACCTATATGGTCTATAACATTGGTTTTTAGAATGGCCAAATCTTTGACATCGTTTGCACTGTAGGATTACAGTTTTCTTGTATGGAGCCTCAAAAGATACCTTCATATAGTTCAATTTAGTAACTTTGAATATGTCCTTATTGTTGTGTTTCGGCTCAAGATCTATGTAAAATAGTGGCAGGTTTTCCTTGGTAGTTTTATGACGTACATTGACAATATGTCTTACATCATGCTCTATCTGTCTCAGCTCAGATTTGATATTTTCAACATCTTCAGTTGAGTGGAGTCCACGAAGTACGACTCTGTAAGCTCTTTCGCTCTTTAGCTTGTATGTGTAGTGACTGATATTATTTGTTATAAAATTTTCTCTTATTTTCTTGTATGTGTCTATGTCATTAGGGAGTATTTTTACCACATGTCCTGATTTCATAGTTGTCATTGTGTATGTTCTTTCATCAGTAAGTTCGTTTAGAATTTCTTTTAGTGTTTTTATATAGGCAACTCCAGTAACAAATATAGGTTCGGGTTTAGCTATTTTTTGTTTAAGTTGGGCATCATTTTTTTCATCCATTACTTCAAGTGTTTCAAATTGGTTATGTGTTGGTATAGAATATGTTGTTTTGATAATTTTTTTATTATTTTCTTCCTGATTAGGGCTTGATTCTGCTCTTTTCCTCTTCGATGCAGGAACTTTGTCGTTTTGCCATGGTTTCGGTTCTGGATCTCTAAACCGATTTGTTAATCGGTTTTGAGACACTATTTGCTGCTCCTTAGGTATGGCGCTAAGTGAGTTACTTCTTTTTCTCTCGTACATGCTTTGGAATGTTTGTTGTAACATGTTAGGTAATTTCGGGTTATTAATACCTCTGACTCCAGTAGATTGCAAAGTTGTGCCCCCCCCCCCCCCCCCCCCCCCCCCAGAATACGAAGGGCAGCCCGAGTGTAACTCGGGGAGGGATTCTCCAGTCTTACTGGTACCCTCCTGGGGTAGATTCTCTTTCAAATTTGCTATCATTGTTTTTTTAATCTAACTCCTGATCTACTCTAGACTTTTTAGTGACGATTTGGGTCACAGGGCTCGCTATAGCCTTTTCAACCAGTGAATCTGGCCATCGAATGGTTATACCGCCATTGTTCGGTCGCCATTTCCTCGTTAGTTTACTAGCAGGGAGCACCACGGTGGCCTTTCGAGCACCGTCGCCATCCGGCGCGTGCAGGTGAGGTTGACAATTGGGTCTGTTAGGAATTTTAGACCGTCCCCCTTACTCCCCAAAGAATGATTAAAAAATAAATTTAATGTAAAGCCCAACCAATATAGGTATTAGCGCTATAGCCAGTGAAAAGACTAAATACTATGTTTGACCGTTTGTTGACTAAATACTTTGTTATCCGCATAAACATAGAGATCAGATGGTTTACCAACTCTCGAACATGCTGCTTATAAATGCCCATGGGAGAAACATTCGTTTTTGCACTTTATTGATAACGATATCGCGAGAATGAAATTCTTCTCAAGTCATGACAATTGCTACCTCTGACATGCTCACTTGCTGGTTAGGTGTTTGGAACTTCGGAAAAAGTATAATATATAAAAGTACTCTTCCGTTTAAATGAAAAATGAGCCTTCACTGGGATAGGATAGATGTGCATATTTGTGCATGTGCGAGTGTAGTAGGTATAGGGTAGGGAGACAGACCCCCTCCTCCCTCCTCCTTCCTCCCCCTCTATCAACGGGATGATGACCTGTCTCTGTTTGGACCGAAGGGTAGCCATTGTTATGCGTCACGTGAACCTCGATGACCTTTGTACTATCACGTGGTTTAACTACATCAACTATTTGGGGTGGCGATTGTAAGGAAATTGTCTGTCTGTTTCAATCAAATATGTTATAATGAATTCTAAGGTGTTAGGATAAATTTTCGTTTCATATGATAATGCCGCGACTTAGTCTTAGATAGATTAGATTGACTCCGCGTCTTTTGTTAGATAGATTAACAAAAAACATTAAATAAACAGATTATACTTCGTCCCTGGAGGGTTATTGTATGGACGATGGCGACTGCAATTAATTATTAATTTTTTAATCCACTTCGTCCCCCGCGATCATTTAATTCACGATGTATATTTAACTATACTAGTACATAGTAACAAAGAAATAAATCAGTCCGTTTTATTGCTAAGGCCTTGAAATGTTTCTCCCTTATGATTCTTTGGAAAAAGTATTTTTTTCTGAATAAAACGAGCCTCTATGTATTTTTTGTGCCTCTGACAAAAAACCCACTTTCAGCTGTAGATAGTTTTTGCGGCTGCCGCTTCGTCTGCATATCGAGTGTAGAATTAAAACCAACCATACAATACACACCTATTGCCAATATGTTATTGAAATCGGTTGGACAGTTTCGGATATTAGCGTGAACGAACATCGTGACGTATGATTTTTAACATTAACATCACATAATCATCTTCCAAGTATTAGTACCACGTTAGGTCTACTAATTTTTGCATATCTACTCCTAGTAATATACATTACATAATTTATACTAAAAGAGTCGTTTGTCCTGACTGACAAGACCATAAATATATATGTCAATATTTAAATTGTTATTATTAATATTAAATTAATCAGATATACAGTGTGTATTTTTTATTATTTAATTTTAAGGAACCTTGTCTTTGATTTTGGTCTTTCAGTGTATGTATGTATGTACGTATATTATACAAAATAGTTTATTTTCTTTTATCTTTTATTAAGTATAAATATTTGTATTTTTAGACCCCATTAAAGATATATTATACTATTAACACCAGAAACAGTAGTCGTAGCAGGTAACGAAACAAAGTAACCTTCAACGTATGAAAAGTAGCTATAGCTTAAAAACCGTTCATATGCACAGCTTGTTGTACATATGAAGTGAACGAAGCGTGGACTGGTAATAATTAACCTGCATATTCTGCAACTGACTATGAGTGCCGTACAGGTATAGGTACGGCTCTCTGTCTGCATTCTCACCATGTCACAATATTACCTACATCACTAACTCATGTTGCATAATGTTTGAAGCGATTATTAGATTAATTATTACAATATAAAAAAGGTCATAATCATCCTATTCGGGAAAGTTGTCTTGATGATGTCAGCTACAACTAAAACTGAAACTGAAAATCTTAACTTATATTATGTAGTAAGTAAGCGAATATAGATGAACTCCTAAACTTCTGAATCGACTTTGTAACTGTGTAATTTGGTCCAACTTAAGAGATAGGATGGTTTTTATTTTGAACCCGGGCGAAGCCGGGAGCGGGCCACTAGTAATATTTAAATGTAACCGTTTGTAGGTATATACAATAAATAAATAATGAAATGTATTTGTATTGTATCGCAGTTAATTAAAGGTTTTACCATATGAGGTTTGTAAACCAGGGCTTCGCTTCGATGTACGGCACGAAAAACTTAGTGTTAGTGAAATAATAAGACAAAACCTTGGAATTAAAGTTTAATAAACAAATATGAAACTAGTAAAAATATACATATACATTTAAAACTATGACAGATACATGTAAACATAGAAAGAGGTTTGGTATCATGGGCGCCGGCAGCAGGGTGCAAAGGGGTGCACTCAAGTGCACCCCCTGTCAGAAAAGAAAATAATATATTGATTTTTTTTAGAACTTGTCGACAATGTAAACAAACACTTTAGTCCTCATTTCTCCATGCACTATAACACTAGACGATCAAATTTGATTTCTTTCATCAAGTATTAACTTTCATTCATTAAAACTAAATAATTTCCCTAAAAACTGAAATTATATTTGCAGTTGACGTTTGTACGTCAAATTTTTGTCTCTTTGACATCTATCTTGTCTGAAAGATAATGATTCCAATCAAATATTTATATTGTATTGAAAAATGTGATATGTTTTTTATTTTTCATACCTTTAAGCTAAGTTAGAATATTGTGCGTGTAGTTTCAATAGTTTGCATCACTAGTTTTCTTAATCCAACCATAGACAAAACCCAATATGGCGGTTGTTTACATTATGGACAAGTTCTAAAAAAAATCACTATACCTTTTTTTTTTAATTAATTTTTTGTTTGAATACGTCTAGGACTACAGAGACTAAGTACATATGTTTTCGATAATTTAAATATCTTCAAATACCTGCGCGATTTCAATTTGACATTAAATTTATCTACATTATATATATATATGTATAATTTTATATTTTAGTTAATAGTATAATGTGTAGATGTAGGTATAGATGTAGGTGCACCTCCCTGACAATAATGCTGGTGGCGCCCATGTTTGGTATCCTAAGAAAGTTAGATATAATATAATACCACAGCTAGTAATACAAGAAAAAACTTTAAAACTATGTCCACATCTTTTTTAGATTCAATTCTATTCATTAAGTAGTTTATTAAAACTGTTTATTGATGCTACTTGATGCTTTGCGTCACAGTGACAGTGACAGCCAGGACGTGTTTCGACTTGTCGAAATAATATGAATGGAATTTATAAACTCCGTTCCATAATTCGATGGAGTAATTTGACATTTCCTGGGTTGCGGGTTTTTTGACCATACAAAAATAGTGATGTGACCTAATCGAACTTATTAAAAAAACTTACGGTCTTACAAAACCGTAATCAATGCTTTATAGAGCATTAATTAGTTTAGAATTAATATTAATTATTATTTAATTGTTTAAATTATATTTATTTCTTGCAAAGTCCGTTCTATAAATCGCAATTCTTTTCGATTATTATAATTTTTATGATGAGAATATTTTTACAGCTGACATAAAATTATCACCAAATAATTTGGTGATAATGCTATGGAATGCATTTATGCTATTTTTTATTTATTTGACCACATATAGGTAAATTGTGAATTGTTTTTTTATTCATTCCAAATCGACTTGGTCATTAGTAATACTGCTTTAAACGAAATTCAGAGTTTAAAATAACAATAATACGAATATTAAAGCAATAAAATAATATTAGGGGTTAAAGTATGAAATTGCCGATTTGTACTGAAAAATAAAAATTCGTTTTTGTTTTAATTTAACATATTTATTTAATCAAAATAATTACCATTATTATCTATACATTGCTGCCATCTAATAGGAAGCTCATTTATGCCTTTGCGATAGAACTCTGGTGATCTAGATTCGACAAACTGTGTGAAAGCATTTTGCACTGCCTCCTGAGAAGAAAACTTTTTATCACGCAGAAAATTGTCCAAATCACGAAAAAAATGGTAGTCCGTTGGAGCAAGGTCTGGCGAATACGGAGGGTGACGAATGGTTTCTAATTGCAGTTCCTGTAGAGTCTGCAGATCAGTCAAATCATGAGGCACCCATTTTTCATATTTTTTTATTTTATTGATTTGACGCAAATGAGTCAATATTGTTGGTAAGGTAACGTTAAACCATGCCGCTAATTCCTGGGTAGTTTGGCTCGGATCGGCTTCCACCATCTCTTTCAAATCATTGTTATTCACCTGTGTGGGCGGTCTTCCACGTGGTTCGTTCTTCAAATCGAAGTTTCCATCACGAAAGCGTTTAAACCAAAATCGCACAGTGCGTTCATTAGCAGTCCCCTCTCCAAACGCAACATTAATATTGCGAGCTGTTTCTGCCGCGTTAGTTCCGCGTCGGAACTCGTATTCAAAAATCACACGAATTTTCGAAGTATCCATCTTTATTGTCTAAGCTGAATAAAAAAAACAACTGAAAGTTGATAATCGAATGTTGCACATTTTTTAGAAGAAGAACTACATAGGTACCGTATGAAAAAAGTTTCACTCAAAAATCTCAAACCATGAAGGTTCTATGTCAATTCGAAGTACCTATTACAATAAAACGGCAATTTCATACTTTAACCCCTATTATCAAAAATATTTTTACCATAAAATATCTATTTAAGTAAAATCGATATTAGTACAGCACTACGGAAAACAAGCTGGTAACATTATTTTAAAATTTGACATTAGGACCTGTCAAATTAATCCATCGCGCCATCGGAATAGTGATGAAGAGCGCATCAATATCGATTGTGTAAATAAAACATTCTTTTGATTACAAATGTATTTTATTTTTTATTATATTTTGTTATTATTTTTTAAACATATTTATTTATTTACTTAACAATTTCCTAAAATCATACACAATTTAAATATGAAACATCATATTCATACTAAATATGAAGAAAAAATTAACATGCTTACAATCAATTCCTGCTGCAACAAATTTCAATTGCAACATTTCCAATTAGTCTTACAACTGATTGTGGATTAATTTATTAAAAAAAAAAAAAACTGCAACACTCAAAGTATCGACAATGCGTGCGGAACATGCACAACCCTAGCTATTGTGCGGAAAAAGCCTAGCGCTTGAATGATTTATGGCCCGGTGTGCCAGGAGCGTTTGCATTCAGTATACATAATGGTTATTCATTGCTACCTAAATCACCTAGAATTTTATCCGTAAAATCCAGTACATTACTAATTATTATACATGTTATCTAATATCTGATCTATCACTGCAATTTATAAACTGTGAAGGAAAATCAATTTGCTTTAATTTATTATTACAGTATTCTTTCACTTCAGATTATTTTACTTGCAAATATTTTAGGCCTCAATATTTTCAAATTACACTTTATCAATATAGGAAAATGATCTGACCATGAAACGTTGTACTGAATGTCAACATTAGTTACTGAAAGTATGTTACTAAGCAATGATTTAACCAGCTTCTAGTACTATGTATGTACATCACTCAGGTATGTCTAACAATTCAACGTCCGCACACCGTAGCCGTTCATCCGTACAAAAGTTATCAAGGAGTATGCCAAACCTCCAACTACATAAGCAGATTCCACCTCACTGCCCTTCGAGTATTACACTTATCTCACTTAAGCACTCTATCAACTCGGCTTATCTGACTTAAACACTTGTCAATATATATATTGAGAGCACTCGTCACTGTAAGAAAGGATCACCACACCGGGGCCATCCACAACCGATTTACCCGTAAAGGCAAAATTATCATCATGAGGCAGCAGCCACGTTTCCTGCAAATAAATAATATCACTTGATTTACATGGTGATAGTGCTTTGACACAGTCCAATGAACGGGTGACAGATCTGCAGTTAAAACTAGAAAAAGTTATATTGTATGCAAATGAAAATACTTTGATTTTCCAAGTAATGGATAAGTGTACTAGGAGAGTGGTCGTGGTGGTGAGAGTAGCCAAGAGAAGAAAAAAGGAAAAAGGGTAGATGGGATGATGATTTCCCAAAGGATGGAGACAGCTGCCACTTGACCGCACTAAGTGGCCCTATGTCTTCGGACAATCTGATAGGGTTGCGGATGTTTCACTAAAATCCTATTTTACAAAATATGTGTCAGTAAATAAATATGGATTTTCAGAGAATAAATGCTTGAATAATGCAGAGAATAATGAATAGATGCTTTTATTTATACATTCAAATATAAACACTGAAAAGTCAAAATTTAAAACTTTTGAAATACATCTTACATGAAATCTCTTTGTTTTAATTGGCTGTATTACACTTTTTTGAGCTTTAAATACTGTTTGATTATCTGTTGAGCTCTCCGAGAAAATATGTTGTGTCTGCAGCCACTTGGCCATGGCAGTGACTACTACAGGTTGATCTACTACCTACTCTTCAAAACTTAAATTTTCCAATACAAGTTTTGTAACGTCAATTTCCTGTATAGTTTCTAAGTAGTTAACATTAATTTTTGTTTGCATATTATTTCTAAGTTTAAAATTCATTACACAACTATTATTAGAGGGTGTGTGTGGATTAACTACAAATTATGATCCAAGCCATTTTTAACATAGGTTAAAAATAACTTGAAATCATAAAACACAACAGTAGGTACTATATACATACTTGTCTTTGTTGCACCACTTCCCAATTCCCATAGAATTTAACTTTACAGCAAGTCGACCTTGTCGAAATACTTTCTTGTTTTCTCCATCTAAAATAATCAATTTCAACATCTCATTGTTACTTTCTTAATCTTTCAGTTATACTTCTATTAAAAACATTAAAAAACGTATAAATTGCTAAATACTGAAAATCCAATCCGAAACCCATACTTGTCAAAAGTAAAAACTAAACCACACAAAGTTCTAAGTAGTTAACATGATAATGACGTGACGTGACGCGCCAAATGCCCGCCAACCAATATGGCTCCAGTGCTGCCAACTGCCAACATTGCCGCCAATAACGTGTCCCATACATAGACCCCATTATAACTATGGAAGTTAGGGATAAGGAGTACCGATTCATATGACAATCAAACTGGAAAAAAAAAAAAATCTAATTTAATCCTCAATGCTGTACTAGCTCCATTTTGATTTACTAGTACTTTGGTTGGGACCACAGAGGTGTGATTACCAAAATAGGCAATAGTCGAGTCTAAACAAGTTCAAAAAAGTCAAAGGTGAAAAGTAATATCGAGTGTTTTGAAGAACAAAATAAATAAATATAATAATATATTATGTAGCTTTATTTTTGTTAACTGTACACAGGAATCGAATATTGTTATGGGACAGACGAAGAAACTTTTGAAATTATATTTGGACATATATTAGGTCTACGATAACTGCATCGATCGAGTATCGAGTCGATACCACAGACACGCTATTGTCTATTAATTACTACTATTAATTAAGTATTCTGTGGCCTGTGCCCCTGTGTTCAGCTGTTTTCACACATCGTATTTAAAATAAAACCAGCTATCATGCAAACTTTATATTCGGTAAGTTAGTTTTTTATACGAGATTTTGTCCTACTGCTGAACCATGGCATCCTTTCAAGTTGGTGCAAGGAATATTGTTTAAAATAATCTAAAATTCGGAACACATCCTCATTTGTGAGCCACATGCTCAGTAAATGCTTAGTAATGTTGAAATTCCTTAGTAAATGTGGTGGAGAGGTTTATCCACCTATCAGGCCCGGCGCCCATTATCAGCATCGGCAAGGAAAAGGATCCTTCGGCATCCCTACTATGCCTTGACATGCTGCAATGTCCATACGATACCCGAGTACTCGGGTATTGCTTGCCTATCAAGTAAAGATGTAAGAGTAAAGCTTTGATCACATATTAATAAGGAAATTGATATATGTATATCCTTAATAATGTGTATCAACATCCAACCTACGTAATCCTCAAGTTTGGTCTGTCTTGAGTTTTGAAATAATAAATATGGGAAATAATATACAATTTAGAGATAAAATCCGCCACGATAGTCAATAACTCGGCACAATTGGTAGGGGCTAATGAATGGATAATGAAAACCATTTTTAAAAATAAAGAAAAACAATTTTAAACATCACTACATAGTATTAAATAAAGTTCCTATGTATGCTTAGATCTTTAAAACTACGCAACAGATTTTGATGCAGTTTTTTTAATAGATTTATCGCCACGCGGCGCGTCCCTATAAATGGCGCGTCGAAGGAACTTTATGATCAGCGAAATTACGTGTCACATGTTTGTTCGCGATGAACTCCTAAACTACTGAACCGATTTTGATAAAACTTCGTAACTATGTGTAATTTGGTCCAACTTAAAAGATAGGATAGTTTATACTTTGAACCCGTGCGAAGCCGGGAGCGGGCCACTAGTATAGTTCTAAAGAGTAACATAAAAACTTATTGTTAATTAATAGACATATACTTAACTTAAAATAAAAATAATCCTCTAATTAATCGTTAATAACCATAGAAATATCTATGTTATAATCAAATATATTTGTCATGCTTTGGGGGCACTTTTCACAAGGCTATCCTGCTATATCCCAATGATCTATCCAAGCTAGACATTTAACTAAATAATTATATAATTTTAATGTCCAGAACTTCCAGTTAGATTACAATAATTGTTTTTGCTTTTTACAATCAAATTCTAAAGGAAGACACATAGGCTAATTAATCCACGCTACAACTCATAGAACTTATGACTTAACGAGGTGACTGTTGATGGCCGAGTGTGAAGATAACCACCGAGAATAGAGTGTGAGCTTAAGGGCCAGTTTTATAAACGACATACCTTTTTCCCGTTCGTTACAGTGCTGGTAACGAACGGTTAACGGTCCGTCAATAACGTTTACTGACGGTGGTTCTATAAAAGAAATTAAACATTCGGTAGCTGCCCGTAAAAATACGCCGAAGTTTATGAATATTGTTGATGGTTTCGTTGTAGTCTGTCAAGAACTGTCAAGTGTCGCATCACAAACACATTTATTAACAAAAATAACAAAATAAACGATACGTAAGATAAACCGACCCTATCATAGTCAGTAACGAGCCAGTAAACGCTAGCTGTCAAATTATACTGTTGACTTACGAACAGTTGTTTATAATACACTATATTATACTATTAGATCATTTTTTCGTCTATTTGATATAAAATTTAACTAACGGATTGTTATAAAACTGGCCCTTAGTCAATCAATTTAAATAAATTTAAATAATTTAATAAATTTTAATAAAATAATTTATCTACGATATTTTCAATTCTACGTCTTCGATTTAGAAATCAATTTTGTGTAGTGTGATCACTAGGTTCACTACTTAGGTACCTAAATTGGATTCCTTCAAATTGTAAAGTGTGATAACCGCTTAACATGCCCTGGGCTCGCCATGGTCTAGAAAGCCTAATAGGGGTAGGTGGAGCTAAAAGTTTGAGAGACCCTGCATAAGGGTTTATTGATTAAGGTTGATTGTGTTAATTTTATTAAAAAAATAATTTGTGTTATTATTTATTTTCAGACCAATGAATATGAAGATTCTTATGAAGATATTTTAGTTGTAAGCAATCTCAACCCAAATGCGAAAGAATTTTTTCCTAGACAAGTTAATAGTTCGTTTTATGATGGAGGAAAAAGAGAAATTATCGAGAAAACATCAAAATCTGATAACCCTGTACACAAACTACAAGAAAAAGCGAGTTTGTATGCGGAGGAGGAAACTCCCGAAAACTTTCAACCCAAACTTTTGTCTCCTGATTATTCAATGACTTCTAAAAATGAGAATCCGGGACAATGGAATTGTGAAGAAGAAGCGGATAGTATTGGGAATTCAATCGGCAAAGAGACAGAATCAAAGCCAAAGCCAGAGGAGGCTGCGCGGGCGCCCATAACTACTTCTAGCAAAACTAGTTCTTCCCTCTGGCCTGTCAGCAATGCACCTGAGCGTCCGCATGAAATTAGAAAATTCGTCCCTTCTCAGCTTGCGCACGACTTACTGAGGAAATACGAAGAGAACCAAAAGAAAAAAGTAGCTCCTCCAATTGACATTTGGACAAAACTTGAAAGGGATTTGATTGAAAGAGATAAAAAAATAAGAGAAGCCGCCTTTTAATTAATATATTTCACCTATTTTCATTATTATTTTTTTAGTTTAGCCAACGTCAGGCAATATGTATGTAACCTTAATCAGAATTTGTGCCAAAATTTGCCGCTCACTCATTTAGTCATTCGACCAATGGGCTCGTCAACATAACAAAGATAACATATATATATATTACTTTCTTAATTGATTTCATTAATTTATCTTAATATTACTAAGATTTTACGCCTACGAGGAGTCTTTATTTAAAATTACTAGAACTCCTTTTATAAAGCAGAACATTAATCTTGAAACGCTATTCATTTTATTTTAAAATAAATTTTAATATTAATACTTGTCATATTTAAGTGTGAGTAAAAAACAAGCCAGCTACAATAAATTCCGCATCATGCTCTCCGTCACACAGAAATTCTCCGATTGCTTACTTTAATCAATAATTAATTGTTTAACTTCAAACTATTTTCTCAGTTTCATCTACGTTGAAAAATAAAAAAAAAACGCCTGATAAAATATATGTATATCGTATTAACTAGTTGTAATTAAATAAAACTGTACCTATTTCACGTCTTTTTTTTTCAAATAAAAATTTACATAGTATAAATAAGCCGTTAACTCCTTCTAAACCATGGAAAACACCTAGAGTAATCTCCTAGTCACGCTACAACGTGACGCTTTACCGGAAAACACCATCAGTGTTTTTTAACAAAAAATTTCGCCCTCTGGAATTTACAAATGAACAATCCTTCATATGAAACTCGTTTATTATTGTTAAGTACCATCCAAGTTTATTTAATATTGAAACGTGGCCGGATTTCGTTTAACACCTGAAATATTGCAGGGGTAATGAATGGTGCTTTAATCGGATCTATTTGGAAATAAACTCGCAATATCATTTCTCTCTTATTTGATTAATATTACAGGATGGATTGAAACAACATTTTTAACTATGGATTCGATTTTTTTTTACAATAAGCTCTCGTATGATATGCCAACTAATTAATTAGCCATGCACTATGTAACTTACTTTCTTCCAACAAACAACCTTGGCATACAGTTCTGTTGAGTGCCCGTGCCCATGAAACAATGAAAAAATGCTTTATTTGTGTTTGTATGCTATTTTCCGAGCATTTTTTTTATCACATTCAGCGATGAAGACAGCAAAAGACATGAAAAAGAAACATATTTTTTTATGATCGTCAGATTAAGAATTAGCACAATCAGGAATTTAATCTGAACCGTCTGTATGAAAATCTGACGCGCTCGAATAAATATTAGGGGTTAAAGTATGAAATTGCCGATTTGTACTGAAAAATAAAAAATCGTTTTTTTTTTTAATTTAACATATTTATTTAATCAAAATAATTACCATTATTATCTATACATTGCTGCCATCTAATAGGAAGCTCATTTATGCCTTTGCGATAGAACTCTGGTGATCTAGATTCGACAAACTGTGTGAAAGCATTTTGCACTGCCTCCTGAGAAGAAAACTTTTTATCACGCAGAAAATTGTCCAAATCACGAAAAAAATGGTAGTCCGTTGGAGCAAGGTCTGGCGAATACGGAGGGTGACGAATGGTTTCTAATTGCAGTTCCTGTAGAGTCTGCAGATCAGTCAAATCATGAGGCACCCATTTTTCATATTTTTTTATTTTATTGATTTGACGCAAATGAGTCAATATTGTTGGTAAGGTAACGTTAAACCATGCCGCTAATTCCTGGGTAGTTTGGCTCGGATCGGCTTCCACCATCTCTTTCAAATCATTGTTATTCACCTGTGTGGGCGGTCTTCCACGTGGTTCGTTCTTCAAATCGAAGTTTCCATCACGAAAGCGTTTAAACCAAAATCGCACAGTGCGTTCATTAGCAGTCCCCTCTCCAAACGCAACATTAATATTGCGAGCTGTTTCTGCCGCGTTAGTTCCGCGTCGGAACTCGTATTCAAAAATCACACGAATTTTCGAAGTATCCATCTTTATTGTCTAAGCTGATTAAAAAAAACAACTGAAAGTTGATAATCGAATGTTGCACATTTTTTAAAAGAAGAACTACATAGGTACCGTATGAAAAAAGTTTCACTCAAAAATCTCAAACCATGAAGGTTCTATGTCAATTCGAAGTACCTATTACAATAAAACGGCAATTTCATACTTTAACCCCTATTATTACATTTTTTTCCCAGATTAACATATATCCGTCATCAGCGACATGTGGGGCATACCTATACATTATCAATATCTGATGCGCTCGAGTGTGTCCATGTGACAGATTTATTTTTTTACATTTTTGAAAGCCTGTAGACGCTCACCCCACCGTTGAAATGAAAAACTTCATATAACCTTTTTTTTCTTCTTACCATCCAATCTTCAAAATCTAATCGGTCCCCACGACGCTCGAGTAACTCCACATTTAGCATCGTGGGCTACCGTACCATTGGTGAGGGAGCTATCAGCCATCGCGTGTACTCTGTTTGATTTTGAGTCTTTGTTGCAGGCAACAATGTGGTCGACGTGGATCTGAAAGGACCGGCGCCGTACTTCCGTGACCCGAATCATCACCAAACAGTCAGTAAATTTACTTATATTACATTTTCTATACTTATACTGTTTCCTGACTCACTATTAACGCACAGTCAATATCAAAATTATTTTATAATGTAGCTTTCTACAGGTGAAAAATTTTTTAAAATTGGTCTAGTAGTTTTTGAATTTATTCATTACAAACATACACAGCTTTTCTCTTTATAATTTTAGTACAGATTTCGTTAGTATATCTATAAATCAATAAATAAATATTGACAGAATGTTTTGCGTCGCACTTCCCTGAGCTCCCCGAGGAACTCCAGCTCTCCAAGGTCCCCAGGCGCCCGCGCATCTTCTGAAAGAAGATGGTTACTATTTCCAGACTGAGACAGTAAAAGCCACCCTTTACAAAATAATCCTTCCGTTTATTAATGGAAATAAAAAGGGCTGCATTATTTATTTTTAAGGTTTCCTATGTGCTCGTTAAGCAAGAACTCTTATAGTTTCTTAATGAATATCATTACTCCCTAATGATATCCGATACCACACGTATTACGATTTTAGCCAACTCCTGTTTTGGATCCATCTATTTCACATTCCGGATGGATGTATGGAAGTTTGTTACTCTTTCACGCAAAAACTACTGAACCGATCACCATGAAATTTTGCATACACGTTTTCTGGGACACCAGAGAGGACATAGGGTACCTTTCATGCAGAAAAAAAGGACTATTCCCGAGGGATCATCTAAAATTAAGGAAACTAACTCCTGGCTAAGTGTAATAGCAATAACGATATCAGGCGATATGTTGTTTTTTCAACGCGGACGAAATCGCAGGCACCATCTAGTACGAGTATATTCCTTAAATTGACGTTATACTCCTTAAGTGACGTTGTGATTATAGATTACAAAAATTACTCACAGTCTGTTAGTTTTATTTGTACGGCAGAACACAAACAAGAGGTCATCAACTACGGATTTCCTTCTGTACTGCACTACACTGACACTGAATGCTCACACCTAAGTGTATGTTTGAGAGGATAAAATAGGAAGAGGGTACCTCTGATGAAGGTTACGACGCTGAGAGTAGACTGTAGGATGTCTCACCACCCAATACCCTCCACAGCACCGCCAACAGACGCCACAGTCCGAAAACACGAAGATGCAGCTGGCTAGCAGTTTACTCGCCACGCGTGGGTCAGGTTGAAGCGTTGTAGAAGTTGCAATTTGTTGCAGACAGAATTTGCCTGTAACACTCCTTGCGTACAGACGCCGCTCGCTCTATCGTGATATTCTCTCCGATAATCTGTCTTATAAGTCTATACATTAAAATACGACCCTTCGTCATCTCTCCTATCACCTACACATCTTTTACTTATTATTTTTAATAAATTTTCTCTCACCCGCGCCATGCAGAAAGTATGTACATACTTAGCAATCGAAACGCTATATCGCTAACCATGATAGTTCCTCCCTGCTATACTAGAGGGCGCGACTTCACTTAATTCAAAATCTCGACCAGATCACTCACAAAATACGCCAGATGGCGCTACTAGTAACGAAAATATACTAGTTCCTCCCTGCTATACTAGAGGGCGCGACTTCACTTAATTTAAAATCTCGACGAGATCACAAAATACGCCAGATGGCACTACTAGTAACGAAAATATACTAGTTCCTCCCTGCTATACTAGAGGGCGCGACTTCACTTAATTTAAAATCTCGACGAGATCACAAAATACGCTAGATGGCGCTACTAGTAACGAAAATATTACTATGACAAACGAGGATGAATTTACTATGTTACATGCTCTCATGTTTATTAAATTCATCGGAATAACACGTGAGCAATTCATACTTCCATACCATAATAATATAATTACGAAATAACTCTTTCTGTCTGTTAATATACTTTTTCATACTCATAAATCTCATAATGCAATTTTGCATACACGTTGTCAAGAATACCTTTCATGTAGAAAAAGTACTGTTCCTAAGGGATCATCTAAAATAAAAATCTAACGCCTGGCTAAAGTGTTATAGCAACAATTAGTGGTCAAGCGTTATATTGTCTATATATTTTTAATATTTTTTAACGCGGACGAAGTCGCGAGCACCAGCTAGTGATTTTTACAAATAAGCCGACGACGTCAAAGGAAAAAACTACTAAAAATA
Source organism: Synanthedon andrenaeformis (assembly GCA_936446665.2). Lineage (NCBI taxonomy): Eukaryota > Metazoa > Arthropoda > Insecta > Lepidoptera > Sesiidae > Synanthedon > Synanthedon andrenaeformis. The sequence goes on along the minus strand of OW387776.2, from coordinate 121,721 downwards.
AAACACCTTCAGGATATTTCAGAACTGTCCGATTGAATCTTATTTTAAATTGCGTACACTATATATTTTCACACTGAAAGAAAATGTATTTATTTAGAAGCAAATACAAGGAATAATTACAAGGAGTATTTTTTACTTATTTATAATTGACAAGCGTAGTAAAAAAAATACTTAAACTTTTACATTTATTTTTACTAGGTTTAACAGAATTAAATCATGAACGTAAAGAGAACACTACAAAACTTGTAATAAATTTAAAATAATTTACAAATTCAAATATTTCCGCACCAGCCTTATTCCCTTCGGTGTTTTATATCTACCTTAAATTTTTCAAGGTTCCATATTAATCTCTGGCACTTTTCAACGACCCGAGAGCTGACCCATACCTCGAACCAGTGCCAAAGAATATTTACTGTAAACTGTAACTGGAACTGCAATTGTTAATTAAAAACAAAACGAAATTATATTCTACTTAAAACTAGACTGTAGTTTTGACATTATTAGATTATATAGTATAAGTATTATTATTGCAAAAATCATAATTCTAAAATAAAATAAAACTTTATTATTTAAAAGTAAATAAAATGAAATACTTATTTTCTTTCAGGTTCAACCAGAAGTGTGTCCAGTTTTAAATGAATACACAGCAGACATAGATACTGTTAAAATATTCCCAAATTTCGATTTTCAGGTAAGTTATTGTTGTTTGATTCTAGATGATTATAGTAATAGTTGCAATGATTTAGTTTAAAGCATGGGTGGCCAACATTTTTGGCAGCTGGGCCAAATTTTTCAAAAAAGAATTCCCAGCGAGCCACACTAACTAATTTAACCAAAGCAAACAAATTTTTTAAGATATTCAAATACATAATTTTTATTTTATTTATATTATCCTGATCAGTAAATCGCCACTTGGGCTGTATGCGTCATATCTGTGCTTTCATCCAATGCCAGAGCATAAAATATGAAGTCAGTAGCACGATTTTATAAAATCTTCAATATGTTTAAAATGTCGTCAACACGTCTAGTGATAGTTTGACGAGATACTTATTTTTGAGAAATCCTTCTTTTCTGGACACAGAATTTCAACGACGCTTTCCAAACATTCCTTAACAATTTCACCATCTGAATAAGGCTTTTTTGTAAACATCTTAACTTTGTGAATTGCTTTTAAAAACAAGTTTTAGCTAGAATCTAGAAGAAATTTACGATGTGTTGTAGAATAGAAAAATGTTTTGTTCATATGACCTAGTTCCACGGGCCACAAGTTCACATGCGGCGGGCCGCGCAACCACATCTATCCGCTTTTATATAGGTACAGTGTCTGGTATAAAAATATATACAGCTTGCCCCAATTTAATCAGAAAATCCTTGATATCACTTCAATCGGATCGTCAACCTGCGCGTCGACCTTTATCATAAAAAGTAAACAAAATAAGAACACTATTATCGGTGCTCTCTGATGCTGACAAAATAGACGTATGGCGAAGGATAATTTATTGTTGCAGAGAATTGCAGGTTTTATGGAGCGAGCGTTCGAAATTCCTTCACAATAATACAGATCTATACTTACTTATTTCAGCCCAGTTGGCTACGATCGAAGGAGTTCTGGGATAAGTCTTTTGAGGATCGTTATGAAAAAATTCACAACGACACCCGTCGACCTCGATTAAAGGTGAGTTCTTCTTAATCTTTTGAAAGTTAGGAATTTGTATTTCATCAAATCAATTGAATAGATTCAGATGGAAATTAATAAGTATTTGAAAGTATACAAAAGACTACAAAAGGGTGTTTGTCGTAATATGTTTCAGGTAATCGTAGTCCCTCATTCCCATAACGATCCAGGATGGTTGAGAACTTTCGAGCAATACTTCGAATGGAAAACTAAGAACATAATAAACAACATGGTGCAAAAACTACACCAGCACCCGAACATGACGTTCATTTGGACCGAGATCTCGTTCCTAAACGCTTGGTGGGAAAGGTCGCATCCCGTCAAACAAAAGGTATTTATTTATCTATATCAATTTTACAAGTAGCTATTAATTAGTTCAATACGTCTCTTTGTCAAGTTGCTACATAATTGTATTACCACAATAATTTATCAAACTTATAAGCTTTAAGTAACCTTTAAAACAATAGAAACAAATCTGGAAGTCTATCTTACATACAGTCTACATACATTTAGTTTATTGATAAAAAGAACTTGTATATTTGACAAAAGTTTCTATAGTGTGTTTCGGATTTGGTTTGGAAATCCTTCAAATTCATTCAGATTCGGCAAGAGAGACAACTGTCATTGTCTCATCTAAAATTTTTAATAAAACATTGATTGTTAGCATTGCATTACATTTAAATATTTAGGCCCGACTTGAATTTGCTTCTAGACTTGTGCTTAAAAATTTAAACATTCCGTTATCTAAGAAAGCAGTAACTTAAAATGGATAACGTACCTATATATTATGTACGTGGGTGGGTTAACTCTAAAATGGGTAGACTAGACTGGGTTAGTTATACTTGTCCTGCTGCAGATAAGCGAGTTTTCTGACGTGTTTCCTTATAGCACAGTACATATATTTATTTAAAAGATTTAACAATGCCTTAAGGTTATTTAGAATTGACTAACCTACCCAAGGAATAATCATTGCAGGCTTTGAAGAAGCTCATCAAAGAAGGAAGATTGGAGATCACGACAGGTGGTTGGGTGATGCCTGACGAGGCGTGCACTCACATTTATGCTCTTATAGACCAGTTTATTGAAGGTTTGCATTTACTATTTCATTTAATTTCATCATCATTATCACACAAGCACACACAAGCAACGCCACAGGGATAAGGGAAGGGACTCTTATTTTAATATTTTGATTCTTGACTAAATCCTATCACAAATAAACTTCTTGATTAAATAAACTGATCATGGGTACCTACTGATATCTTATTTTTTTTATCCTAACCCCTATATCGTCATAGCCGTAGAACAACGACGGTTCTGCAATTTTGTAAATTTACGTATGGCACTGGCGAAATGATTAATACGCCATTTTACTGTGTTTAGAAATCAAATCTGTCAGTATTCCAACTCTGTATCTAAAAGGTTTTAAATAATATTTGTCAAAAAATGTTTTTCGTCGATAAAACACGACATATAAAGTCAGTTTACGCAAAAAAATAAAAATTGAAAATTATCAAAACCGTCGTTGTACAACTACTATAACGATATGATAAAAGTGCTATATTAAAACCGATTATAAAATTTATTAAATCGAGTTACATTACTCAAATTGTGAGTATTGTTTTCTATAATTATTTAAATATATTTTGCAATTGCGCAATGGGTCGGAGGTGGATTTGATAAAAGTATAAAACAATATAGAAAGAAAAAAAAACACTATTTAGATAGGTAATTTCATCATCCCATACGTACCTTGTAACACATCCGTATACTAATATTATATGCGAAAGTTTGTTTGGGAGTACGGATGTTTGTTAACTCTTTCACACAAAAACTACTGAACCGATCACAATGAAATTTTGCATACACGTTTTCTGGGACACCAGAATGGATATAGGGTACCTTTCATCCAGAAAAAAGGACTATTCCTGAGGGATCATCTAAAATTATAGCAATTACGATATCAGGCGATATATTGTTTTTTCAATGCGGACGAGTTCGTTAGCACCATCTAGTTAATAATACAAATATACCTTTCACAATTATTTTTATTTCAGGACACCATTGGGTGAAATCGAATTTGGGAATAACACCAAAGACCGGCTGGTCAATAGATCCGTTTGGTCATGGTGCGACCGTGCCTTACTTACTCGATAAAAGCGGCCTAGAAGGTACCATCATACAGAGGATACACTATGCCTGGAAGCAATGGTTCGCACAACGTCAGATAGAAGAGTTCTATTGGACTCCGGGATGGACCACGAAGAAGCCGTCCTTAATCGTTCACAACCAACCCTTTGATATATACTCCATAAAAAGCACATGCGGACCTCATCCCTCCGTTTGCCTTAGCTTCGACTTTAGAAAAATACCAGGAGAGTACTCTGAATACACTGCCAAGCACGAAGAAATCACTGAACATAATTTACAAAGCAAATCTCGAACACTTATAGAAGAATATAATCGTATCGGTTCTCTTACGCCTCATAATGTGGTTCTGGTGCCGTTGGGTGACGATTTCAGATATGAATACGCAGTGGAATTCGACGCTCAATACACGAATTACATGAAGATGTTCAACTACATAAACAATCATAAAGAAATATTCAATGCTGAGGTTCAGTTCGGGACACCTTTAGATTACTTCAACGCTATGAAGGAGAGACACGAAAATATACCATCTCTAAAGGGAGACTTTTTCGTCTATTCAGATATATTTAGCGAAGGTAAACCGGCCTACTGGTCAGGTTATTATACTACGCGACCTTATCTCAAAATCTTAGCGAGACAATTTGAACACCAGCTGCGGACGGCGGAAATATTGTTCACGTTTGTATCAAATTATATTAAACAATCCAGCAACAGAAAGATGATCGCGTCGGAGAAGAAATTGGAGAAAGGATACGAACAGTTGATCACAGCTCGGAGGAACTTGGGACTGTTTCAACATCACGACGCTATAACCGGAACTTCGAAAGCAAATGTAATGTATGACTATGGAACAAAAATATTCTCAAGCCTGTATCACTGTCTACGTCTTCAAGAAGCAGCAATGACGACCTTGATGGTACCAGATGAAAAGATGCACACTCAGAGTATTCTTCAAAGTACAATCGAGTGGGAAACATATGGAAAGCCTGTGAAGAAACTCCAAGTTTCTCTTGGAGATAAGAGAAAAGTGGTCTTGTTCAACTCTTTAGCTGAACCGAGAACAGAAATCGTCACTCTTTTATCTAACACGACTAACGTTCGCATTTATGATGATTACAATAAGAAACATGTGCAATACCAAATCAGTCCTTACATGAACTATCCGGAAACCGGGAAGCATGTAATAAGCGAAACAGAATTTGAGATTATCTTTGTAGCCAAATTACCAGCTTTAAGTGCTGTTACATACAGTTTAGAAGAATATACAAACGTTTCGCATCATGCTGTTGTATTTTGCAATAATTGTAGCTCATTACAGAGAGCGGAGGGCAGTAGTTTTGCCACCAAAAAGATGATGCCAGGAGATATACAGTTAGAGAACTCGGTCTTGAAACTACTTGTAAATAGAAACACAGGCTTTCTGAGACAAATATATAGGAAGGATATAAAGAAGAAGAACGTAGTAGAGGTGCAATTTGGTGCATACCAGAGCGCGCAAAGGCATTCTGGAGCGTACCTTTTTATGCCAGATTACGATGCCCCTGAGAAACTAGTCCTGAATCCGTATTCAAATTCAAACAACATGCAAGACGACAATATTATAATCATATCGGGGCCGGTTTCAACTGAAATCACAACATTCTACACCCCCTTCTTAATACATACCATAAGAATATTTAACGTAGACGATAACGCTCTGTCCAGAGGGGTGCAAATTGAGAATTTCGTTGATTTCGAAAGCCCTCCAAAGAATAGAGAAACCGAATTGTTCATGAGAATACAGACTGATATAGAGAACGGTATAACACCGAGCTTCTACACTGATCAAAATGGTTTTCAGTATCAGAAGAGGGTTAAAGTTGACAAATTGGGCATTGAAGCGAATTACTATCCTATAACAACTATGGCTTGGTTGCAAGATGACGAGTCTCGTCTGACGCTGCTGACGAATCATGCTCAAGGATCGGCTGCTTTTGAGCCTGGTCGGTTAGAGGTTATGCTGGATCGAAGGACCTTGTATGACGACTTCAGAGGTATCGGGGAAGGTGTCGTGGACAACAAGCCGACTCTCTTTCAGAATTGGTTAGTTTTAGATCCAATGAACAAAATGAAAAGCGATGTTAAGGACAGTTTCCAACACAACAGTGAGAGATTGTTCATTCCCAGGAACAAAGACGAATCGTATCAACTGCCTTCACCCACTGCCGAATTTTTGAGCAGATCTTTCAACTATCCCGTCAATGTTTACCTGTTCGATACCAGCGAGGTAGGCGAGATCGAAGTGAAATCACACCATAACTTAGTAGAGGATTTCCCCGTTGGTCTACACTTGGTCTCTTTGCGGACTATCACTGATAAGTCTTTTGAACTATTTCCGAGCACATCTTCCTACATGGTCCTCCAGAGACCAGGATACAGTTGCACCATAGGTGATAAGTATCAAGCGAGAAGGACCACGTTCAGTTCTCGAAGCAAATTCAATGATTTACATATCAACAACATAACATCCGTTAGTTTAACCGGCCTAAAGACTTACAACACTATCTCAGGCTTACAGGAAGTAGAATTAGACCCGATGGAAGTAAAAACATACAAGGTCACGTTTTGAAGACTGTTTAGTGATAGGATTATGTAGTTTTATATTAATTAATTAACAAAATTGAAAGCCTAATGGACCTGCCAGACTGTGTTTTATAGCATAAACGAGTGATTTGTGTAGTTTGTCTTAGCATTATCGTACAACTGATGTGATCAAAAATGCTTTTCATGCTTTCCTATTTATTTGCCTTAAAAGTGTGTCTTGAATTTTTTGCAATACTTGAACACGTCAAGCACGTCGGAACAGCCTATGTATTTTCTTAATACTTACCAACCTTTCAAATGTTAAAAACGCATTATTTGAATTATTTAATTAGACAAAAGCACATAAAATTAAGTCGCAAAGGCAAAAGAGGTTTGCATTTCTATTATAGCACCAAACGAATCATGAAAACATTAAAAAACACATATAAGCATATTGTTTAAAAAAGTAAGTAAATGATCCTGTACAACCAATAGTTGTCTGTTTGAAATATATAAAAAAAAGAACATTCTAGATAAATCTACCTCAGGACCAAATGTTATATCTAATTCAGTGAGAAATGTTCATTGTTAAATATTATTATAGTGTCTTTGTTATACTTATTACCTTTCCAGCACAAATTTTCAAATTATCAAATCACAGACCCGAGTTCATTTTTATAGGCGAACATATATAAATTTTAAAGTAATATCCATTTTATTTTGCATCAATTCATATACGATACATACCTATGTAGTTTCTTCGGCAATTTAAATTAGAAATTTTTAAATCAAAAGCTTTTTCTTGCAATAAATTTCCTTTCTTACTAACAATGTTTAATATATTTCATTAAGTTGAATGTCTGTGATAATTTCCATGACGCAAATTTTATTAATGTAGGTAATTTAAAATATAATTTTCTTTAAAAATATTATTTTTCCTGCCGCCGTGACGTTGTGAACTGTTTTTTTTTTAATTTTTATGGTACTATCAAATAGTGGATACAAGTCGGCTGGAAATGGCAAAATAAAGTCTTCTGTTTTCTTAACGTGTGTTTTGTGACTATGAAATTCTGTGGTTTTTAACAAGTACCTACTAATTCTGTTGTCGTTACCATAGTTCATTCGTATTTTATTTCGAACGCATTTTTTGTATAAAAAACATACATTTTACTGTTGTTAACTTAGATGACGCCATTGAAACAAAAAATTCTTATTCCCAATTATGTGAAATTGTTTTAATTAAATATCATTAAATAAATTTTCTATTTCAATTTAAAAATATTATTAACTATCAGTTTTTATTTGCGACTTCTATAAATAACATAATATATTTTAAGATGAAGCGAACCAATCATAGAGTTTAACAAAATCACATACTCTTGAAGTCAGGGTCTAGCAAGGGGGTCTCTTCAAGACATCTGATACCCACATTGTTATCCACAATTTCTTGTGACTATGGGGTCCTCGTGAGAAGCGTCAACGACCTATGGAGAGTGCTATACTCGGTGTTATCAGCAATAAGGCAATTCACCGGTTATTTAGGCTATACAACATCTTTGCCAAATCTTTCTTCAAGTAGTTCTTTCAATAAGTCATACACATTAGGCTTGAAAAGTAGTTTCATGAGGCAGGCAAATAGCTACTATAATACAAAAGACTAGTCAAGTCAAATTTTATTTCGTGTTTTGACTAGTCAAATCACGAAATATATTTAACTATCGAAAAGAATAACTGTTTTTAACAAGTGTGTGTAAAAGTGGTTACTTCTATTATCTTGCAAATTACATAATACAGTAACGCCTTAAGTACTTGCTTATCAAGAAAATATTATCACAAATTTGTTGTGATACTTGTGTTACATAAATATTGTCGTTTTATTTAAACATTAGTTTATTAAAATATAAAGGTTTATTTTATTATTATATATAGCTAGCTGATACTGTTTCTTGATCCAAACATTTGTTTAAAATTAACCATCTAAATAAACTTGAAGATCGTGGAGGTTAAGACAATGTCTTAATTGATTGATTTACAAACTCTTATGTACGACTTTAATTTATATATTTTAGACTATATTCTGATATATATTAGGCGTTAAATGTATGATGTAAAAAAATTAATAAAAATCCCAAATGTGTAAATGCGGTATTTATAAAATTCGTCCAACGAGATAGCAAACAAATTTAGTATAGTTAGGCCGGCGCGGCGACACATTCTTAGAATACTGTTTCCAGATATCGCTTTGCTATTTCGAACACAAAAATTCATATAATGTAATCTAGGACTACAATAATCATTATAAACTTTTTACTTTTTTTTTCGATTCGGAATTCCTTATGCAATTAAAATAAAAAACTGGAGTTTACTCCTTACGAACGATTAAAAATACATAATAAAAATTATAAAAACATTTATCATAACGAATTAATATCAGCGCCATTATTACGTAACATATTCTAGTTTCAAAGATATTGTGTAGATAGTGCAATATCTCTGAAATATCAGAGATATTCTAATAGATAATTCGAAAAGAGACCGTAACGCAAACCGTGTGACAATTTTGATTTTACTCCCATTTACATTTTTTTTCATACCCCGGGCTTATATATGAAAATCGATTCTTAAGGAGTAAACTCCAAAAATTTGAAAATTGTCAGTCCGTTCCATAATATTAACTGAATTAACTGAAAACTGAATATCTAGTATCATTGCCTAGCGTCTCTCGACAGAAATAACCGGATCTCGTTGGCCGTACTTTACTTTTTTTGTATTATAAACATTTACCAAATTATTTACTATTTGTTAAATACTCGTGTTTATTTGTAAACATTTTTGTATTACTTATAAGTAAGTTTTATTGAGAGGCACCCATACCAGGACGTCTTGTGATTTAGTTTAATGGGTCAGACGTTAACTCTTTAAGGTGCGTGATACGTAAAGACCAAATGGCGATCTGGTTTGATTTAAGGCTTTCGAAGAACAGTAAACTAGTTTATTTTTCTGTATTATATAATTTAAAATTGTACATATTATATACTCTGTTTTTTTTTTCTTTAAATTAAAAGAGTCGTTTAAAAATAACGCCTAACCAAAACAAATAATTTAGTTTGAAGGTTTTTCGTTTCCGATAATGTATGTATTTGTTTGTTGTACTTGTTTATAACTAAAAAAAAAACTTTTAACCTGCTTATGATTTGTTATTATATTAGGTGCAAAGTTCAGAATAAAAGACACAAGCGATAATACTTGAGTGTAAGTAATAAGCTATTGTAAATAATACTTGATTACAGGTTCGGAGATAACAAAAGATTTGTAGGTAAATAAATATGACGACGAACGTACGATTACTAGCAGCGCCATCTATTGAAAACAGCGTAAACTCCTGAACAATACATATAATTGTTCAGGTAGTTTTTCTTTTGCAAAATAAAAACAAACATTTAAAAAAACCAGAGTATAAATAAATGTTTTGTAAATAGTCTTTCTGAATGCAAATTAGTTTGTCTTTTTTTTTTCATATTTTCACTATTACTCGTTACTATAAAAAAATAAACTTGAAAAGAATTTTACAAATATTTCATGGACTACGAGTAACTTCCTTATTATTTATAGCTAATGTTTGATTATTGACAAATACTATATGTCTGTAACTGCGTATATATATATGTTAGATGTATAATAATATAATTTTGTTGTGCCACTAAAAGTTTTTGATTATTATTATTATATAAAAAAAATTGTATGTAGGTATAGTGTTATTAATTTTTTTTTTAATACCTTACAAAGACAGTGAAATATTCATAAATTGAATGATTTTTTAACTTTTTTAAACCATTATTGCAACATGAGAGAAATAGTAACTTAATATACAATAGTTATTAAACAATTTTTAACTTTGTCGAACTTATAGGTACCTAGCATAGTACATATTATGAAGTCACAATATTCTATATTCTAAGTTCATTATATAAGTATATATTTATTGAATAATTTAAACTTTAATGTTTGTTATGAAATAACTTTCCTACATTCGTTTTAGTTGTTATGTTTTACATTCTTATAACTTTTGTAAAACATGTTAGAACATGTTTGGAGACAACGTTACCGGGAACCCGCCTGAAATTATTATAAGCTTCATTTTGTTAATATACATTATTATTAAAAATGGAATAATGTTGAGTTGCTGCAATACAATTTATTTCAATGTCAAAATAAAAGTATAGAAATATTTATTCATTATTGTTTTGTGAGAACTGCGATAAATAATAAAATGAAACAGTGAGACGTATAAGAAAATTGTTTTATTTCATCATTATCCAAATTATTTAACATTTACATAAATTCTGTTAGAAAATACATGCACTGAGGAGATTTAACCATGATGTGGCAATAATTATAAATACAATAACATTTCAATTTCATATATCAAAATAGATATAAATATGTATTACATGATTACATTACATTTAAAACAATAATATTATACAAGGTACAGTCGGGGTAAGAAAAGGTTTCATTACAAACGAACCATTGAGGTCTTCTTGGCGCTTTAGTTACAAAAGGCACTAAGTGTCTACTTCACACCCCGACTTTTCAAATGCATATATACTACATGGTGTATAAATATAAATTATCTTCACAATGTGATATTATAGCCTTATCGCCGAAATCAATCGATGTCGTTAACATACATACATACACAATATTGCTTATGTTATATTATAATTGTACTACAGGCGAATGGTGTTAATATTTAAATATTCAACACCAATGGGTTTGTAAACCAGTGGTAAGTTATATGAAACTTTTTTTTATTTAAAGGGACTAAATTTAAATTTTTTCTAGTATTGAGGTTTTGGGTAATATGGATAATTTTGGGTTAAGTTAAATCCCGTATTTTGCTATAAAAATACAAATTGATAAAATAGTTTTTTAATACAAATTAAACGCCAATATAGAAAAATTCAAACGTTAATGTATCTTAAAGTATTTAAAATTATATTCTTGTTAGTGTTTTAATTAAGAAAAAAGTAAACTATTTTATTTAATTGGATGGATAAAAGCTAATTTTAAATTCTTGTACATCTTTTGAAATTTTTTTTTGCGTATTTAATGACAACATATTTGTGATTAAAATATTAATTATGTATTGTTCACTTTATGTCGTCTCGTCGTCGTCGTCGTCAAGTAAAAAAGAGAGAGAGAGACAGAGGCATAGTCAGTCGGGGGTTCATGTAATCAATAAAATTGCGATACCTACCTCCATTCTAGAATAACACCGTGGCTGCCAATAATTGTGAAGATCGTATCCTATCCTACTCTATCCTATCCTATATTAAAAAGCTTAAACAAACTATCATTTCAATATTTAATAAACACCTAACATGTATATACAAGTTAAATATAGTAAAATTTCACTATTCATTCTTCCATAGAACAGAATCACTAAGCTATTATATTTTTACGTTAACTAAGTCATTCTATTGTCTTCATAATTTGTATAAAAGTCACTTTTTATACATTTTATTTTATCTATAATAACAATTGATTATTTCATTATTAATTAGTAATTACTAGAGAATGGCGACATCGCCATTATTAACAATCAATCATTTGACCTATTAAGAGAATAGTTTCCTCATTTGGAGGAGTGATGAATTTTCATATAACTATAGTTGACCGCCGTGCCATTGACCACTGTGCCTCGGGTATGTTGTATGTGGTAAGTGGTATGTGGTATGTGGTAGCGAGGCAGAAGAAATGCTGGAGATATGGGATGACAGCTCCATCCTCCTCCTCATTGTGGCACAGCTGTTTTTGGCAGACACACATACATTAATTTAATATATATACACATTTCAAATATAATTTTTACCATCACCCCCTTTGAAATTTTTAGATATTTTACCGTTAATGTTATATAGTTTTTTGAGTGATGTCATTTCTTCTTTATCCTGCTAGCGATCCATTCTAACCCCAAATGCAATCTGAAATTGAAAACAAACACGTGTTATACACTTTTATTCCATAGTTAAGTGCGGCAGAGAGGCTGAGTGCTTTTAGATTGCCTTAACGCTCTGTCTTACGCGTATCGGGTTCGATTCCCGCGGCCCTACTGGTACACTTCACTTTACTTACTCGTCAATTTCACTAATTCACCACTTTACTCATTTGACAGTTTCTAAATTCGCAAATTTCCATATTTGCCAGTTTCACTAAGTTGTCAATTTCTCTATTAAGTTGGTTTCTAGCGAAACTAGCGACGGAGGAAACTGAAGAATCAGGAAAATGCCTAACTAGCGAAATTGTCAACCTGGTGAATTAGTGAAATTGACCAATGACCAGTGGCACCTACGCTAACTGCGCTAATTGCGTTTTGGTCGAGTTGAGTGAGCCGAGTGGACCGTCATCGTCAGCCTGTCTGTCGACCTTAACATAAATAAAGAATCTGTTGTTGTCGTCTGTTGTCGTACCCTTCTCCCGTGAGAGCGCAGCAAGCTTGTATATGCCACGGATGTTGTTTTATCGAAGTCAAATCTAACTGTTCCGATATTTCCGCAGCGCTCATGGATCCCTTCACGTCCTGTAATTAAACTTATTATATTACATCACTCAGAGTGACGCGCGGCCTTATTGCTCTCGGCCTGGGTTTAACTATTTTCACTGTGCCTTCTCTTTTTTCAAGCAGATCTATGTTAATGTAAAAGAAAGAACACATAAACAAAGATAACATTATAATATAAGACAGGTTTAGCGTACGTCGTTGCTTTAGTCGATAGACGACCATCAAATAGACTAGCCCCTAAATAATTCTAAAACTTATAAAGTTTCAAAGAGAAACATATTATATGTTACAAATATTTAATCTAAAGTGACCTAGATCTTAGATGTTAAGAAGCCAATTAGAATTTAGAAGCCAATTAGTAAAGAAACACACAAATAACATTGTAAAGTATTACAATCATATCGCTATCACTAAAGTGGGACAACAGATTTACAAGGTTTCCAATCCAATATGATACTACTAAATGTGTCCAATTGTTTTTTTCCTTTTTTTATAAATTAAAAGATGCATGAACTAATATTCGATTACATTGCATGAAGAAAGAAAGAAAGAAAGAAAGAAAGAAAGAAAGAAATATTGTCATGTTATGTTATGTTATGTTATGCGTCTAAAATCGATAATGATGTGGCGAGACACCTTGAAAAGACAGGCCGTGGAACGTGACTGATAAAACTAATTAAACATTTAACTAGAAAACCTTCTTGTAACATATTACACAATAATAATCTTGCTTCGAGCACGTAATGCTATTAAAAAAAATGAACAGGTATTGACTCTAAAATCGCGCAACAAATCATCATGAAACTTCGCATACAGGTTGTCAGAGATTCATCAAAGGACATGGGGATAGAATAAATGTGAATGTGAAAGTTTATATGTGTATATGTTTAACTGCTTGCTACTCATACACGCAAGAACGGCTGAACGGATTTGGATGACATTAACTACTCACCAGCTGGTCTAAGTATTCTCATATTATAGGATAAATTCGCTGTCCACCTGTTTAATTCTCCGCTAGAATTATAGTTCCTTCTAAATCGCAAAACATTTAAATTTTGATAAATTTAGAGGAAATTTTTACGTATATTATGTTTAATTTGTAGTAGTAACTAGTAGTATTATGATAAATACAGAAGAAGCAGTGAAGCAGAGAAATTGTGAAATTGAAGGAAACCCACTTAACTATCTAAATTGTGATTTAGAATAAGATGAATGTTGAGAGTATTTATTATAATGTTGTAGTTAGTTGTTGCAGTTTGCACCTGTTTGTTGGCGAATACAAGGAGACAAGCGCGAGTGAGCTCTTCGTGGTTCAGCATCGTGTGCAGTTCGTCGCGACAGATGACGAGTCGTTGCCGATCAGTTGAATCAATCACCATTATCACAAACTGGAAAATTATATATATACTTAAATGCTTTTAAAAGCATTTTTTGGTTTAAATAATTATATATTATTACTGTGTACACAGTTTCTGATCATTAGAACCTAAGAACTATAGACTCGCTTTGTTCCTAGGTCATTTTATTGAGCAATTTTGAATCGACTAAGCAACAAAATAATGGCTTCCTTACAAGTTTTCCCTGAATTGAATCTTCAGAGTTTGACAAATATGTAATTGTCAAAATGCAAGCGGTTTACGCTCTGACAATCATTTCTCATATTCTTCCATTTTAAATTAAAATTAACATCTACCTACGTCTTTATCTTTTCTTTAAAACAGATTTACAAATTCAATTAATATACATTTTCCAATAATATGCACTTGACAAAATTAAGTAAAATTAAATTAAAGTGAATAAGGAATGCCAGAGCCCATTTTCCTATGGCTTCCTATTCCTCCTTATCCTAATATATCGTACTATAGTTTTATTCTACCTACTCATAGATTGAATAAGTACATAGTTATTTCATACTGTATTTACTTATATTTAATTGTTACTGTTCCTTGTAAGGATAATATGTTTTGTGAATGAGGAATAAGTAGTGTGTGAGAATAATAAAAGAAGTTACCTCGGTGTTGGTGTAGTAAGTGTTCCAGGCGGACCGGAGAGTCTGCTGTCCGCCGAGGTCCCACATGACAAATCGCAGATTCTTCCAGACGACCTCCTCCACGTTGGAGCCGATGGTGGGCCGCGTGTGCACCGCTTCGCCCACCAGCAGTTGGTACAGTATCGTCGTTTTCCCCGCGTTGTCCAACCCCACCAGTACCAGCTTGTGCTCTGTTATTCAATTTCATTAACGCTACATCTACCTCTTGATAATAAATTCCTTCCTAACCTAACCTAACCTAAACTTCTCTCTTCTTCTGACAACTCAACTGTCACATACACACTGGCTTACACTGTTGCCTCTTTTGATTTTTAGGAGTAAATGCCATCAGTGGCATCCAAAACTTAATATAAACCTACATTTTTATAAAGACAGATCTAGGTACATTGTATTAAATCTTATTTAAAATATAAGACATAAATATATATTATATTTTATAAAAAAAACATTTACTATTAAATAAACAAAAAATGCAGCATTTTTACTTTTAGCATTTTTATTATAATATAATTTGATTATCCTTGATTATCAAACTATTTAGTGGGATTAATATATTGTATAATGCAATGCAATGCAAGCAATGTCCACTGGACTATGGGTCAAAGTTTTAAAATAGTGTGTGGGGCATTTCAAGTAGTGCTTCGGTGAAACCTTCAGCTTCTGCTCAAAACTTGGCCGAAGCTGAAGGTTTTGTTGTCGGTGCTAGATCAACTTCTAGAGATGATTTAAATTACCTTTATATATTACACAGTCTATATAGTTAAACCTTCAATATTAAAGTTTTAAAATCATTTATATCAATAATTGTAGCTTGTAGCTAATGTTGAACAAAATTTCTTAGAGCATTTAAGCCTTCGGCTTCGGCTTAGGCCGAAGGTTGTGGCTTCAGCTTTGGCCAGAAATTGACCTTCGCTCGGACACTAGTACTAACTTACTCTAATATCAAATCAAATCAGAAAAGTGAAATATGTTTAAATAAGTAATAACAATACCTAACAAAATATTAAAGATTATCTCAAAATAATAATCAGTAAAATACATAAGTACAAAATATCCTGTGAGTCATATGCAAATAGTTTTAGAAGGAAAACTATTTATAATATAAATATAAAATTATAACTATTTATAATATAAAAAGTTGGTAAAAGTAAAAGAAGAAAGTTAAATGTGTGTAGGTAGAAAATAAATTAAGAAAACCACTAACCTTCATTACCGAAGAGGCTCCAAATCTTCGATATGAGTAACCCCATACTGAAGAGTGTGTAACGAAATAGGTCAAGAAGACAAAGCGATCAAACGATGGCTCAGCCGCCTTATGGTAGACCTAGACTGCGCTCAAAGGACCATCGCAATACTTCTCTCACTCCCGAGCACTCCCGAGCACTCCCGAGTCCTGACCGTGCCGCTCTTAAGATTAAGACAACACAACACTACACTACACTACTCACTACTCACAGTAGCAGTGGTCAGTCAGACTATACACTTTTTACGATCGCCACTCGCCATATACTATATACCATTGTGACTGATTGTGACAATGTGAAGTGAAAATTACAATTTTTAATAAACGTAATGTGATTGATGTGTGTGTGTTTTGTGTGTCTCCTTTCAACTTCACTTCAATCCAGTGTTGCCAGTGGCAGATAGTCAAATGTAACATGACACAGCTCAAAAAGTAACGTTTTCCCGAGAAAAGTAACATTTCCTTATTTTTTACAGAAAATGACACTAATATAATATTAGCAATTAATAGGTCGGATTAGCAAAAAGATCGAAGAAAACAAAATGAAATTCTAGGCCACCGGCCGATATCAGCCTACTCTCGTTTCTGTAAACAAACGAAACCAAAGTTATTATTACTAATTAAGTAAAAAATAGCTACATTAATTTCTTGAAGCTAATGTGCAGTGCTATTTGATTTGATACTTAGATGACAATTAATACATAAATAAACTTATTTCAGTCGCAGAAACGTTTAATTACCTACGGATTCTCCAAATACTGCCTTGTTAATTAAAACTACAATAAATAGGTACTTACAACATTTACTTACCAAGTAATGTTAGCCGAAAGTCGATAATAACGAAACGAAAAACAACGAACATCTATCTACGAAGTAAGTAAGTAAAAAAAATCCATTTAACCTAGGAGTGATAGGGTTCTGTGCATTTAACACAAACACAGAGACACAACTTCCATGCACAACACATCAAATTCCCCAATATATTATTATACTCTTTGACACCAAACTGACCAAACTACAATACAAAAATTACAAAACAAAGACAAACTGACTGATACGACGCTCGCTCGCTTGCCTGAGTAAGCGGGATGGAAGATGGAATACACGCGAGAGATACGATATGATGAAGTTACAGATTTTCGAGTGGTCGTCACAGAACCAAGTGCGCCAACACAACGAATGAAAACTTTCTTGGATGCATTCCGTTTCACAATATTTTTTTGTTTACTGGAAAATATTTATAAGTCCTAAAAGTAACATTTTAAGTCGTGTAACATAGAGGTAACATGAGAGGGTCAAAAGTAACGTAAAATGTTACAAAAGTAACATTCTGGCAACGCTGCTTCAATCGGTCAACAATGCCAATGCTTCTTTATCTTATGTCACTGTCATTGTCATCATATGTCATTTTCACGTATAATGACATATTACCCTATAGCCCTGCCCCCGCAAAAAGGAGCAAATAACTATTAAAATAAAAACATCTCAAGTATTTCAGCGTTTATTGTCAAATTTTACACAAAATTAAGTGAACAAAGAACATCAACCGCATTTTAAAATTGAATGCAATGGCGAGACACACTGACAATTTATCCCGCAAGGTGGCGCATCATCGCTGTACTGTCAAACTCTATGCTTTTTTACTTAATAAACAATAAAATTGTATGCCGATTTGAAAATATGCCTTTATGTAGCGCCTATTTGTGTAAAAATAAAGGGGTACACCGTTTCCCAGCCGAGAAAAAAAAGAAGAAACTGTGAATTGACGCCTTACGCTTAAAAAATTGGAAACCAAGCTCATTGACGAAAGCAGATATACTGATTAGTATTTATACCATTAAAGTAACTTATTTACAGTCATTTATTTAACCTTAACCCATTTAACTTATTATTAACTTATTGAAAAAGGAGGCAGTACCCATCTATTTTCTGCTTATCAAAGCAGCCTCCAAAATCAAAAAGGCAGCTAAGATATGAAGCTCGAAGTGTTTCAACAAGTGCAACTAATCAGAACGACGATATTTGCTTCACATTCAAACGTAACCCATGAAATTATTCCAGCTTTTGATATAGGCCTTGAAATTGTGGTACCAGAAGCAAGGGAGAAAAATATATGTGTATGTGACAATGAGTTTAAATAATTCTAAATGTGAGAAATACACCCAAATAAATATTGAACATGTTTATGGGTCTGTTGATCGCTTCAAGAATGACAATGTTGCCATCTGATTTTATACCGGGTTTAAATCTTATGAAAAGTTTTATTTGGTTTATTCAACCTTGAGCTTAATGACACAAAAACTTACGTATTTTAGTCATAAAGTTTTAAACATAAGCTATGAAAACTAATTTTTTCTTACATTAATAAAACTGCGACGAAACAAAACAATTTTTGAGTTTTCAAAAATGTTTTCTATTTCTTGCTTAACAGTGTCATATATTTATTATACATATGGAATTTATACCTACCACTCAATAGTAGTCTGTACATTAAAACTTGGCCTATGCATGAGTGCATCGACAGCAGTGACAGGGTGTCAATGCCAAAGTCAAGTCATCGCCCCTCTCAGCTGTCAACAAGCTGTCAAGAAGTAGAGAACGTGTGAGTGGTGGGAGTGGGTGGGAGTGGGTGGGAGTACCGAGCTTATAAAAAGCAAGGGCGGAAGCCTGAGGGCTACGCTCGGACGACGATACGCTAATATTTTTTAATTAACTAGATTATGGACCGTCGATTTGTGTTTTTTTTTTTTAATTTGGAGGGTCTCTCCTGTACAACTTTTTTACAGATATGGATATGGAGCTAGTCCTAAATCTGACGAATTTCCCTAGTATGAATTATGAAAATTGTTTCATATTTTTATTTTTTTTATTTTTTATTTTTCTACTAAAAACCTGAAAAAAAATTCTTCTTCTTCTTGTAGTGCCATCTCCTATCGGAGGTTGGCTATCATTATTCATTATGGCTATCCTAACCCTCGAGGCGGCGCAGCGGCTCGAAACAGCGATCTAGTACTTTGGCCATGCCATTCGCGGAGATTATCGAGCCAAGAAGTACGTCGTCTGCCCGGCTTGCGTCTACCTTGTATTTGTCGCCGCGCATGATATGTCCAAAGTATTCCAGTTTCCTGACTTTTATGGTCTTCAAAACCTCAACCGTCTTGTTCATTCTCTGCAAAAACGTCTCGTTCCTTATCCGATCTGTCCAGGACACCCGTAGCATGCGCATGTATACCCACATCTCAAAAGCTTCTAAGCGTCTGATATGACAACGATACAGAGAATACGAAGCACCGGACCAAGCGCATACGGGTCGTAATATTGAGGGAACGGTTGTAGAGAAGGTGGCTCAACTTCATGAAGGAGCTGCGTGCGTAAAAAATATTAAAATGATCAATTTCAATCATTTATTTCTGCATTAAAAAATTATATCTACTTATTAAAAAAATTAAATCCCCAACTGCATAAACCCGGGTTGTAAACAGATCTGTCATAATAACTGAAGTCGTTATATCCGGTTTCTACTGTATTAGTGCCAATTGGCTGTGATTTTATTTTATTAGTTTATTTAATTTCATTAAGACTATCATTGCAGGGCAATACAGTTAAATATCTTACTTACAAGGCTACAAATACCCAGGAAGGTAGTCATCCGTATCTAATTATAGAACAATAGTAGTAAACAAAAATACACATCAATAACTTAAATATTTTTCACCTGTTTATAATCGAAGCTTCGGTCGGTCCCTACTGATAATGTAGCTTTCTATATTATGTGAAAGCAGTATTGAAAATGCAAAGAAACACACTGACATTTAGTCAGTAAACGATAGGATAAACATATTCAAAAAAGCACGATCAAAAGAAATAGCCAAGACATCAAAAGGAGGGCGAAAGGTGAAGAAACAACCTTACAATGTGAAGGTGTTTGTTGCCAAACTCCTCCGAAACGGCTGGACCGATTTTGATGAAATTTTGTGTTCTTATCGGGTAGGTCTGAGAATCGGCCAACATCTATTTTCCATACCCCTAAATGTTAAGGGTGTTCCACCCCAAAAATTTCATTTTTATTTTTTGGCTAAACAACGTTTGCCGGGCAGCTAGTATCTTAATAAAAAGATATAGTTTAAAACTACAACCTATTCTTAGTAGAAATTTAGGCATGTAAAACTTCACCTATTTTTCTCAAAACTATAATTTTGCACTTAATTAGTTTTTGCAGTAAGGGGTCGATATAATTAGGTTGTTCGATGCCGGGGGGCGTAAAACTTCGTAACTGTGTAATTTGGTTCAACTTAAAAAATAGGATAGTTTTTATTTTAAACCCGGGCGAAGCCGGGAGCGTCTAGCTAGTGTTATATATAAAAAAATACTAAATAACATACCAGCTAGTATAGTACTGTATATAAATCGCTGTGTGTATATATATATTATAGACTCCTTTACCGCTCCACCAATTTTGATGAGATTTTCAGGTTTCTGGCTAGATGACATGCAGTACATGTACAAGCACTGCCGACCATATAAGGATTAAGGATAAAAGGTATAAATCAAAAATGTATAAGATGTAAAGTTCATTTTCTTTTATTTCCGGTTTTATTTTATGTAGGTACCTAGGTATAACATAATATAATAGAACTTATTACAGTAGGCAATTGCAAATAGAGTAGAAGACAGAATTAAAAATAGCATGTACTATTTTTATAGTAGTATTGATCTAACTACTAGCTTGTTAATTAATTACTTAAAATAACTATTAAATTTATAAGTCATACAGGTACCCTCAGTATTAAACAATAATCTTGCATTGTATATAGTTAAATCCAAAAAATTAAAATAAATAGGTACTTAATAAAAATATTACCCACATCAGGAATTGGTCTAAAAGTCTAGATATTTTGCTTATGTTCCAAAAATTCGGTTGTGTCCCATAAATCTCTGTATATATTAATGATACATTTTAATCCAGTCTCTCTGATTAAGTTTGGTTTTTGGGTTGACACAAATTCCAAAATTTACCATAATTGTATTGATGATTAGAATGCATACTTAATTGTTGTACCTATTTAAAAATGTATCCTAAGAGTCAACAGTTCCATAGGCGAGAAATTATTTTGATTAATGTACAAAGTCTGCGCACCCTGATTAGTACCGGCCAAGTTAGTTCTGTAGACACCGCTTACGTGGTGATGTAATATTTTCTCAAGAGAGAATTGATGTTCGCTATTACAGCGAAGATTAAAATCGTAAATGAATTCACATGAAAAACTTTGCTTATGCAGAATCATGAGAGCTGTATTCGAGGACATTTTCATCACTTCGCCTGCATTTAAATCTATTCTATAATTGAACAGGGTAACATCGCAGGGAAACGACGTCTTTATTAAGGGTAAATATGAATAATAACAGAGCTCGGATTTCTTTCTATCCACGAGATAAATGTCGAGGGCTGTGTTCAAAGAATTCGCTAGACGGATTGCCGCTAAGCTAGGCAGCTTCAGCTCACTTTGACTTGTAGAAGTGCTGCGAAAATTTTCCAGTAGGACAATGTGTCTATGTGTCGTTTTACTGGTGTCTGCTAAACCTTCGTTCGATCCGCGACCATCGTTAAACAATACTCTTCTGTCCAGCATTACGGTCAGTTGACCCTCTTGCAAAGCAGTGACACCTTGAGCGTGATCAGTAATTATAGTGAACCTAGATTTACGGTCCTGTATGTATGTCATGCTCGTAAATGGGTATAAGTTGGATTCGAGTCGTCTGCTAATGTTCAATATCCGTGCAGTGTATTGAAAGCTGTTGTTGTCTGTGATTATTTCTGGTGAATTTCCGTTGGCTATGTCAGTTTGTATAGAAAGAAATAACTCGAGTTCCCTATTCTTAGGTGATACCTCGTAATCAACACTAGTCTCTAAGTAAAGCGTATTTGACAAGATATTATTAGCGAGATTAAAATATTTCAGAGAATGTTGTAGCAGACGGCCATATACGCAGATGATTTGTGTTGTTATATGCCCATAAATAATCAAAACAATTTTTTGCTTCGAACCAACTCGGTAAGGTAATATAATATCTGCTATCGGTTTCGTATTGTTCGTCTTAAATAGAAACATCCCGGCGTTATCATGAGAACTTCTGAAAGCGCCGAAGTCTATCGTAACAGTTTTTTCAGTATTGCTCTCTTTCTCAACGACGGTTTTTAAAAATCCAGATAATTCGTCAAACACAAATCTGTGCTTATAGCTTTCTAATTGTATGTCTCCCGGTCCCACAGGTTCGATGGTAAATGGGAATGTCATGGCATTGTTATTAACTTGATCAACTTTGCAATGCGAACAATATATAGACGCAACGTTTTCTGATTTTCCGTAAGATGCTTTAATTTTATATAATTCAAAAGTTAATGGTGATATCTTGACTTCGAAACTTATTTTATAAAATCGCTGTGACATGGTTATGTAATTTTCAGAATTATATTTCCACATCGGATTAATTTGAATAATGACGTCCTTTTTATTATGATTAATTATTCTTATGTTAGGATTAGTCGTTGCAAGTTCTATTATTTCGGTGTTCTCGTGGCCTAACGAATTAAATATGAAGAATTGATCTCCAGGAGACACAGTTTTGAATATAGAGAAGACTTCTCCCTCGTGATACAAATATTTTTGCACATAAACCGTTTTGTTATGTTCAGAGTCTGTAGTCAGGAAGCTCGCGGTCACCTCTTGAATATGCCAACAATCTTTTAAGGTAGTCAATATTTGTTTATGTGCATATCTGAGCGTGTTTGCTGTTAAAGTACCACTAACTACGTTACGGTCTGACAACCTGGCAACAGTCTCTCTAGATTTTGCTAAAAGTTCTATTATTTCAGCCATATTAATTTTTTGAAATGCATTATCGCTAACCGCGAATGTCACCAAAATCTCTGTCGTCCGAAGCGTACATTGAAGACGTCTTAGCATTATCTTGAATAGAGGTCTCGAAGTAAAAAAACCGGTCCAATAAGCGGGACTTCCCGATTGTAAATCAGCAAAATTAAGAAAGTCTCCCTTCAAGGTTGGATATAATTTATGCTTTTCTAAGATCGAGTCGAAGTAGTCTTTCGCGGTGCCAAACTGTAACTTCGCTTTGTATATATCTCTATTCGCGTTAAGAAAATCAATTATTTTTTGATAATTATTAAATTGATAATCAAACTCTGCTTGAGACTCGTAACGATACGGACCTCCTAAAGGAGCGATTATAGTGTTGTGCGATGTTATAGTTCCAGTTTTGGAGTATTGTTCAAGCAACAATTCGGATTTCTCTTTTAGGTTGTAACTGTTAATATCCATATTCTTGTTTGGTTTCGCGAAGTTGAAATCAGTTATACAGATGGTGTGGTTCGGTCCGCACGCTCTAAATCCGTCCGAATTGAATTGCAGATAATGTGTGAGAACTGAATGTTTTGGAACACGATCTGTTCCTATTTTATCAAGGACGTCATTCAGTAGTGTACTTGGCTTTATGTCGTCGTCCCAGTTTTGTAACCAAATGAAGTCACTGTACTGATACTCTGCTAAATATTGTTCTACTGAATAGTGGACATTTGTGATGATTAGTTTGGATATACCTAAAGCAGATAATACATACGTCATAGTGGGGCTATGCGTCACAGTGTTTGTTAACCAAGCTACTTTTGGAGAATATTTCAATTTTTCTTTCAGCCAGTGATGACCTGAAAATGAAATTATAATAATCCAGCCAATATACAATTGATATGGAGTTTCTCTATAACAATAAATTTACCTTCGATGAACTGATGTACGAGTCCAAATAAATCTGTAGTCGCTTCATCTGTCTCCACCCAATTGCCGGTGGTTATTTCGAAACGCCCTGCTTTCACTAGTCTTTGTAAAGTCTGTGTGAAAAAAAACAAATTAAAATTGACTATCATCATCTAGAAATCGGCATTTGTTAAAGAAAGTGACTTACTGCACGGTACTTCCGATTAGCATTTTTCCACCAATAACTTAGATGCGATACTTCGTTCCAGGAAAACGTATGATTAGTGTAAAAATTCAATTTCTTGATGACGTTATTTATTATTTTACTAACTGTATTACGATGATATTGCTCGAATGACTTTTTCCATATAGAATCTACGTGTGACCTGGGAACTATTATCACCTGTTACAAGCAACAAATAAACATTTCACGTCATGAATCTGTATCATTAAATATTCTAGAATAATGCTTTTTAGGTATACATACTTTTAACGGTGGCCAATTCACTTTTCTTAGGAGTGATTCATAGCGACTATCAAATATACGATTCCAATAATGTTTTGCTGACATCCATGAAGGCTGCAAAGAAAGAAAGTAGGCTATGTCTTACAATATGGCAGTGAATTAAAAAAAACTCCGTATTAAGCAAATTACCTCTATGTCTAATTCAGAAAACATTGTTTGCGCATCAATATCTGCAGGCATTTCCTTAATAATTGTACATGAGAAAGGACCTTCTAAAGTTGTGTAGTTATATAAAGAATTCAAAACGACATTTCCAGATATTTCTTCGACCAAATAATCAGGATTATCGTTTATTGGTTCAATGTCTGGATAACCGTCATTAAATTTGGTAATATTATAATGATCTTTTTTATTCATAAAAATTCCATTTAAAAATAAGGAACTGTCATAAGTCGACTCGGTTGTTTGATAGTCTGGAATTTGATCGACGTTTTCTTTATCGCTAATTAATTGTTGAACTTTCCCTGTGTTGGCAACTTGCGCGTTTATGGAATTCTTTTTTTTGGTATACGATGAAGTGCTCACCGACGCAGACAAATCATAAAATTGATCCACGACAATATTTTTATTATATCCATTGTTATCCAAGTCTGAGGTAAGATTAAAAAAAGAAATATTCCTTGGTGCTCTAACTTCGTACGAACTCTGTTCTTTCGTGACATCTTTCTTGTAAGAAATTTTATTGGGATTTAAATTATTGGAGGACATAACAATGGCAGGCACCTTAGAGTGCGCTTTATTGAAGTATACTGTGTTAATGTTATAAAAATTGTGATTTTCAAGTCTTTTTGGGTAATGAGACAATTGAGTAGAGTTTGTCCAAGCGAAGTTTCCATCGTCGCTGCTGAAAGGCTTCTGCACCATTTTGGCATGATTGCGAACGATCTTTCGTAAAGCTAAAACAAGAAAAAAAAAAGAATATATTATACTTACATGTTTTTATAGTAAAGTATGGCAGACATTTCTATCGTGCAGCGGATGGGCGTTGGTGTAAACGAGTCTTAAACA
Source organism: Synanthedon andrenaeformis (assembly GCA_936446665.2). Taxonomy (NCBI): domain Eukaryota; kingdom Metazoa; phylum Arthropoda; class Insecta; order Lepidoptera; family Sesiidae; genus Synanthedon; species Synanthedon andrenaeformis. Next base: position 96,175 of record OW387776.2, on the reverse strand, counting down.
AGCAAGCAACTGTTTGCTTATGGCTTATGTCGAACAGTGAACTGTGAACCGTATGAATTATGCCGACCCTCGATATCAAACGCTTTGGAATATGTATACAAGAAGCTGGACTCGGAAACGCACGGAGTTAAGCCCCTGTTCGTGTGGCCGTCCCCCTTTACGTATTATGGGTGGGCGGCCATAAGGGGTGACATCGCCATAAGCCGCGAATATATTTGTTATATATTAAATATGTTAAAACTGTTGACGATTAAATGAAAGCTATATTACTATATATAGGCATAAACGATTAAGTCAATAGAAAATTTCTAAAGCAAGGAAATAACCGATCCAAATAACATTTTCAAAATTCAAAATTTTAACGTGTAAAACTTACTTTTCTCGTAACATATAAGTTGATGGGGTATCAAAAGTAAGATAATGAATACTTGACAGGGAAATCGTTTGATCGGCATTATTGAATAGACAACAACCGCAGACTGACGGGTCGTCTTTGTGTTTCACAAGTTTAAGGATGTTTAAAAATGGAAATTTACAACAAAGAATTGTTTTCCTTTCACGTTTCGATATCTACAACTACTCAACACGACTAATTCGATCCGATGCAAAAAGAGCATAACTCCCCAAGTTGTAATTAAGTATATCCACTAAATTGCGAAACATAGTATCTTGTTTAGTCGTCGTAGTAGTGGTAGTAAAAAATTCGTACTTTTTTATCATTTATTCTAGTAATAATCTCCGTACACTAGACCAAGACGAAGTCTACGAGGGGCAGCTGATAAGTTAGCGACTTAAGGTAGAGGTACTTAGCAATGACTCAATGACACAGGGATAGTATAAAGCATAGTATAAGCATTCATTAGCAATTTATCTGTTGAGAACAAAAAACACCATCATCCGGTCCATGATGAAAGGAATTACGTCACAAAGCTATTTTTCAAGAGTTGTCCTCAGTTTTACAGGATTCTGGGCCTTCATGGTGAAAAAGTGGGTTCGCTTATTAACATAGGACGTGGGACCTGTGAAGACAACTCCTGGGTTCAACTCCGTGCGAACCTGGAGCAGTCGCTAGTATACTCATTTGAGTATACCCCTCCACGGAAATCTTTATACGTTACGTTTTTAAAGGAAACCAGAGTATTAGTATTAGGTTGTGAGCGACTTGGTTACTACAGTTGCCCATTAACATAGGTAAGCCACGTCATAGGTAACATAGGTACTGTAAGATTGAGAAGGAATATGGAAATTAGCTCTGGCATCCCTTACATAGGTACTTATTCGTTGAAACACAACGACATAGCTAGGTATATACTGATATTTCAAGGCGGAGTGTGGTAAGTATTTAATTATGTCACTCAAGCCAAATTCCAATAGGTATTCCAATCAATGCTTACTTTACGCATGCGCTGACATTACGGCTTGAAGTTCGCCTCATGCCTTGTAGAAAACATTTAACCAAAACGGGGCGGTTTAGTCGTGATTATTGATCTAACTCACCCCTGCATTTCTCTTTACTATAACTACCGGGCTTACGTTACTATAGTGCAATCGGTATGCACTATTAAATAAATTTATACTTATAGTGATGGAATCATATAGAATGGTGAGTGTATATGTTGTGTGATGTGTGACACTTTTGCCGACGCAAACGAATTGTTAATTAAATGAAAATTAAAAGAAACAGTGAGATATTGGTGTAAGTAGCACGAAGTAGTTTTAAAGTGAACAAAAATTCCAGGATACAAGTGCTATGACCACGTCAGGGTTACTCGAATGGGAGCTGTCATTGCCATCGGACCAAATAGTATCGCACGGGTGGTATCACGGGGCTCTTAGTCGTACGGCAGCCGAAAATCTTCTACAGCAAGACCGCGAATTCTTAGTGAGAGATTCGTCCTCTCAACCGGATAATTATGTGCTCAGCTGTCGATCTAACGGCCAGCATTTACACTTTGTTATACAGCGAGTAAGTATATTCAGTCATAACTTATTATAGGAAATATATAAGCAGATTTAGTGGCAGACAAAAATGCATAACGCAGCAGTTATCAATTTTACTCTAGGAATTGGTTATTGTGAATTTTTTTTTAAATCATACATGGATTTAAATTCATGAACAATAAGAAATTATTTTTCTAAACACCGTTTACATGTTTGGCAAAAGATATAAAAAGATGCAGAGCGAAAACAAAAATCCTTCGATTTTCCTTTGTTATTAAGGTAGTTTGAAGATAGTTTTTTCCTGTCCTACAACGTGTAACACGCAACATACTGTTTTTAGTGTTTTATAGACGCCAACAGCACATAAACTTTTACATTTAAAAAATAAAACACTTAATGATTTTAATGAAATACTTATCTCAGATGTCTATATAAGCAGCGCTTGTGATATTCTTCAAAATCCCCTCCTTGAGGAGTCGGAAAAAAGGCTGGTACTTCACGATTAGTATTTTTCTTTGTCTGACCCACACAATCTATTGTCACGAGACCTCTGACCTGCAAAGGTATACGAGTATGCATCAGAGTACTTATTTCAATTACACTTCTACAGTCGTTGTTCACGGTGTTAGGGGGCGTCGAACCTGCGCCCGTGTTATGACTCCGGGGGGGGGGGGGGGGCATACATGGCGCTAAATATATATTTTTCTTGCAGATCGTAATCCACCCGGAAACAATTTACGAGAGATACCAATATCAGTTTGAGGATGAAGCCTACGACACGGTAACAGATCTGATCACGTCTTATGTTGGTTCTGGCAAGCCGATATCAGCCGCCTCCGGTGCCAGGATTCAATATCCTGCTAACAGAGTTGTCCCCCTCACCAACTATACTCCAGCCGAAGACGCCAACTCCATTGTATCACCCGCTGGCGATGGATCGCCATATGGAAACCCCTACAGTCTTTACAGTCATTTTGCAGCAAAACCGGGAATGCAATTGCGATTGCCTTTCAAGAAACAACGTTCCCATTCGCTAACTCCAATCGATATAAATCAACATTCGACCCATGGCAAAAGCGCAAGCGCCGACGGCGTCATACAAAGTCAGACGAGTAAGCATTTGAAGGTGTTCTCTAATGACAACTCTAACGCTTGGGACGTAAATCTGCCCACCAGTCCTCCAGCTAAGCCAGCACGATACGACGGACCAAAGGCGGACGACAGAAGACTCGAACTCCAAAGATTATACCACGTATCAGGCTCCGATTCAGGCAATGGATCGGGTGATTCGACACAAAGTTCTGCACACAGTGATCCAAATAAATCTCGGAACGATTCTGACTACAACTTGATAACGCCAACAATAAAGCAACAGTTTGACTATGATCTGACTGAAGCTAAACTATTGCAAACAGAAAATTTAGAATACGTCGTCGAATCTAGAATAAATCTGGAAAACTATCAGTCGCAAATTATACCAACAGGTCTCACTAAGCCTTTGGAATCGCAAACCTTGCACACCATTAAACTACTACTGCGCACGTCTGGACCGCGTATTTTGGCGAACCATATGACAAAAGTCGATTTGCTGTTTCTGCTGGAGGAGTCTATACAAATCGAGGGCCTTGATAAGACGGCGTCTGGACTGGAGTTGTGTTTTTTACCACAGGGCCGCCCCTTACGTTTGGACATCATAGAAAGGTATTCCACCTGCTCTACTTATTCTCTATTTTGTATTATTCTAGTAACAGTAATAGTGAACAATCATTGTCACAATATTCGTCTTTTATAGCGAAGAGGCTCTCCCAACACCTCAATAGAAGGTTCCTCACTGTGCAGTCGCTTTAATTATATATTTATTGTTTTTATTTTTACATAGTTCACTATGGCACATTAGATAATTATAAATCTAACTAAAGACATCAGAGTTTTAGCCCCGACGTGATTCAACAGCCGTGATGACTGCGGACTATTTATACCCAATAGATAAATTGGAATCTGAATGAAGGGTTAATGTTGATTAAACTTTTTAGGGTGGAGACTTTCCGCCTATTAATAGCTGTGACAATTCTCACGTGCCAGACGGATCGACAACGTGCAGATGCTATTAATGATTGGATTCTATTGGCCGTAGAAATAAAGACAGCTCTTGGAAATCTGTACGGATTTTCGGCTATAATGTTCGGCTTATGTATGCCTCAGGTAGATATCATCAATATCACTTTTATCATCAAATATATTCAAATTCTAAACAAATGACGTAAAATCCAAAATATTTTCAATTGCAGGTGGAATGTTTAGAAAACGCTTGGAATATTTTGAGACGAGTTTACACAGATAATGCTTTTATGTTCGAAGCGAAACTGCGGCCATGTTTCAAGAGTATGAACGAAGGAACAAATCCAGTGCCACCGAACACAACAACTCCGCACGTGCTGCCACCAGTTCTGTGCTTCCATTTATTCGGTATCACCACAGCTCACCATTGTTCCTATTTTCCTAACGCAACAGTGCTTGTCCTACAATAAGTGCGTCATTTATTTCCACAGATGGAGAGGGTGGAAGCCTAATGCAAGCAGATGAAACATTTCCCGGTAGCGTTATGAATTCCCTCGATTTTGATTTTAACGCAACAGCGGCCCACTTAGATGCGGCTAGACACTTTCCCGACCAAGTGGAGATGTTCAAACGAAACGCCAGGACTGTTGTTCAAGAGATGTCTTCATTGGGTCCAACGTTGGATCCAACGCTATTGGAGTTGTTCCGAACGGAGTTTCATATAAACTTCCTGTGGGGTGAACGGGGAGCTTTGACTACGCCGAACCAAAGGTTCGCGCGATTGACAGATATACTGACAGCGATGGCCAACAAATTGGCCAACCAACCGCCGGAAATTGACGACGCTGTTTAAGAAATAAACGCTTACCCTACAATTTTGGGAACCATATCAACATTGTACCTATCTAACTTAATATAACGGCTATGCGATACTCATTTTTTTATCTGACTTGTACAAATAGTGCACAGACCAATGATTCGATATATATATACTGTCATAGTAATTTGTGATTCAAATCTAGCCCGACAGATGCCAATTGCCAACGGCAGCATTATGACATTATTTTCAAGTTAAGAATACAAAAAAGGCATTTTTAGACAAAATATAAAATTTCCCTCTATGTAAGAAACACGTTCAAAAATAAGCACTAATAAGTACTAACATTATAAATGCGAAAGTTTATGGGAATGGACGTTTGAATGTTTGTTACGTTTTTACCCAAAAACGGTTGAACTGATACAGTTTAGGTATATTTATTCCATTGATGGGACATTGGTGACAGAGGTTGATCAAACCTCTGTCACCGTGACTTGGGCGTAATTTTGGACAACAAACTTAGTTTTGTAGCTCACTATGAACATATTACAACACAGGGCTTTAAAATGTTGGGCTTTCTTAAGAGAAATACCATAAATTTCAAAACAATAAAATCACTGCTCTCCTTGTATGGCTCCATTGTGCACTTATCAAGTGCACAGCAATAATATTGAACGCATCCAAAGGGCATTCACGAGACATTTGGCTTTCAGAGACCCAAGTATTAGTCACAGATACGGTTACCAGCGTCGCGCGTCGCCTTGAACATTTTGGGTTAGACCAAGTTAGACACACTGTCAAATCGCAGGTGCATTCATGACCACGTTTTCCTTTTTAAGCTGTTGCGTGGAGGCGTTGACTGTCCGGAAGTAATGTCGAGTGTATCCTACTCAGTGCCACGTCTAAACTCGAGACGGAAGACTTAGAGCCCCTTTTAAGTACCTGTATATAAAACAAACCAAATGAGGCACTCCTCGGTCCCTAGAATGCTTCAGAGTTATAATAAAATATTTTACAGCGCGAACCTGGATGTTCACTTTGACCAAATCAATAAACACAAGAAGAAGGTTCTTGCTGCCATTTCGTCACACTTTTAACTGTTCATGGTTTTATGTATTTTTCAGTGTTCTTAACATTTGACTTTTTTAAATTTTTTATTTGTTTTTTGAATTTTTTGAATTTGGATTTATTTAGTTTTTTACCTTTGACATATATTTTCCTTTCTTTTTTAACATTTGACATAATGTAAAAATTCTTTGTTTGTATTAATTGTAATTAATTTAGTTTAAATTTATTTGTTGAGAGTTTATGTACCATAGTGAATAATGTGTTCAGCTCTAATTGGCTTGCATACTGGACCTAGATGTTAAGCGATAGGGTTGGAATGATAAGCGTGCTAAGCTGTTGCTGTTTTGTAAAAATAAAAAAAAATTAAAAAAAAATTAAAACATAGGCTTTGATACGGGGAAAAAGTTAGTCTGGGACTTATATTATGTGCAGAGTACAATTTTACGTTTAAAATTACTTAAACAACGAGTACTGGGTAGGTATGAGTCTTCGCGATGAGCAAATCAATGATAAATCCATCTCTGCTTTCATATAATATTGGCTTTGACATTACATTCTTATTGTTAGATGGTCTTGGATAGAATTATTTGCATAGCGATTTTATCTATGACTTGAATATGTAGCCGCATTTTTGTAGTTAATATTCAATGCGAATAACAAATTTTAACATTCTAATAAATAACTACAATAATTCGCAACCAAGCACATCTTTTTGAAATAAAAAATTACATTTTAGTCTTCCAGCACCAATATTTCAATATTTGAAAATGCAGCTAACTAACACACACAGAGAAAACCCCCTAAAATAGAAATAATAAATATTTCTTTTAATATAAAAAAGGTTTTAGTTGTGAGCATGAGGTATAGGCATAGGTATGCAATTTCCTGGATGAAAGATAGGTATCTGTGTCCCTGACAACGTGTTTGCGAAATTTCATGATCGGTTGAGTAGTTAAGGCGTGAAAGCGTAACAAACAAACAATCTCACTTTCGCATTTATAATATTAGCTTAAAATTCTGAGAAAATGTGCAGTTGAGTCTTTTTTAAGTTTTCTTTGCAATGGAAATATAGATTATTTGAATATCTTGAATAAATTTCAAACGATAGATACAAGTATAATGTAGTTGGTATAACTAGAAATTAAATGTAGCAGTACCTACTATCATAGCATAAGAGGTCTATCATAGGTCATAGGGCCACAAACAGCGCAAGTATAGGTACCCAAAAACTTGTGCGATTTAGTTCAAATATAGGTTTGTCGTAATTTACATAAATACTAAATAGTGTGTAGATGTAAGTAAGAAATTATGCTATGCTATAATAAGCAGAATAACATGTTATGCATTCTGCTTATTTTGCATATATTAGACACATAGGTCTACCTATTCGTTAAATGCTTTAGATAACTATTTTTTATTTATTTAACCACCCAATATAATAAAAATATGTAATAGTGATCGGTTTCCAATTTTTAATGTAGGTAAGTGTCCTATTACTGAAATAAATAAATACCTACTAAGTATATTCGTAATAAGGTTGAGAACAAACAAATATTTTAATTGTTTTTGACCATATACTTATCTACTAGAAATTAACTCCAAAACTCATTAAATAAGCAAATGACTGACCAAACCTTAATTCAGAATAATAATTTTTAAATAAAGTATTGCTATGTTTTTTTTACAAGGAATTGGAGTGTCCTATTTGGCTTAACTTTAAATGTAATTTACGATATTATAGATTAGTAAAATTTGAAAGTAACTGTCTGTCTGTCTGTTACCTTTGCACGCCTTAACTACTCAACCTATCATGATGTAATGTTGCATACACGTTGTCAGGAATACAGAAAAGTACATAGGGTACCTAAGTACATAGGAAGGCGCGGACACCGACTAGTTTTCTGTTTAAATAAATCAATACTGCTGTCTGCCAGTGTGGCAGGGATCAGCAGATAAGAAACAAGGAACGAGAATTTCTTTGTTATTTTTTGTCAGTGTGTATTGTATCAGATACTATAAATAATGTAAGGCCATACTTGTATTGTTCGGTAATGGAAGGATTTGTTACATTTTTTACATTTTTACATAGCATAAATATCTGGAGTTTTGCTTGTTTTTCAATTATAATAAAAAATAAAACGTAAATAAAGTATAAATATTTCGAGAGTAAAGCACTACTTGTGTCATCCTACCAAAATATTGTCGTCCATTTAATCTATATTGAAGCGGTTATCACACTTTACAATTTGAAGGATTCCAATTTAGGAACCTAAGTAGTGAACTAGAGATCACACTACACAAAATTGATTTCTAAATCGAAGACATAGAATTGAAAATTGGATCCAAGCTGTTCTAACTGCGATTACACTTTCCAATTTCCTAAATTGGAATCCTTCAAATTGTAAAGTGTAATAACCGGTTTACTAGAGAGCAACACTTAGCACCTGCACCAACTCCTTTACGACTTGCATCTCATCCTAGTAATGCTAATAAACTCGCAGTATCATTATAGAAAAATAACATAGTTTCTACTGACCTTGTAAGGAAGCCCAACGTGCTATAGCTGACAATGAGCATCAAGAGAAGCCTTAGGCTGCATTTAGTGCTATACGGATGGTCCGAAGTCCGTACGCTGGACCATTTAGTGGTCTACGTACTACGTACCATCATACGGCTCGGACGAGTATAGTCGCGAACAGAATGTATCCGTTTTTAAATATAGTAATTGCTGCCAACTGTTTAAGACCATATCCACCCAATTTTGATGGATTCGATGGAGATTCTATATTCGAAATTGAGGAATTACGACACACGTCCGGTCAGGTCTGCGTCCGCACGAACCATCCGTATAGCACTAATACAGATCGTCTGTCTACCATCTCTATAATATATTATATTAGGGGTTAAAGTATGAAATTGCCGATTTGTACTGAAAAATAAAAATTCGTTTTTTTTTTAATTTAACATATTTATTTAATCAAAATAATTACCATTATTATCTATACATTGCTGCCATCTAATAGGAAGCTCATTTATGCCTTTGCGATAGAACTCTGGTGATCTAGATTCGACAAACTGTGTGAAAGCATTTTGCACTGCCTCCTGAGAAGAAAACTTTTTATCACGCAGAAAATTGTCCAAATCACGAAAAAAATGGTAGTCCGTTGGAGCAAGGTCTGGCGAATACGGAGGGTGACGAATGGTTTCTAATTGCAGTTCCTGTAGAGTCTGCAGATCAGTCAAATCATGAGGCACCCATTTTTCATATTTTTTTATTTTATTGATTTGACGCAAATGAGTCAATATTGTTGGTAAGGTAACGTTAAACCATGCCGCTAATTCCTGGGTAGTTTGGCTCGGATCGGCTTCCACCATCTCTTTCAAATCATTGTTATTCACCTGTGTGGGTGGTCTTCCACGTGGTTCGTTCTTCAAATCGAAGTTTCCATCACGAAAGCGTTTAAACCAAAATCGCACAGTGCGTTCATTAGCAGTCCCCTCTCCAAACGCAACATTAATATTGCGAGCTGTTTCTGCCGCGTTAGTTCCGCGTCGGAACTCGTATTCAAAAATCACACGAATTTTCGAAGTATCCATCTTTATTGTCTAAGCTGAATAAAAAAAACAACTGAAAGTTGATAATCGAATGTTGCACATTTTTTAAAAGAAGAACTACATAGGTACCGTATGAAAAAAGTTTCACTCAAAAATCTCAAACCATGAAGGTTCTATGTCAATTCGAAGTACCTATTACAATAAAACGGCAATTTCATACTTTAACCCCTATTATAAAAATTACGTGTCACGTTGTTTGACGCCAATGAAACAACGTGACTAAACAACTATGTGCAATTTAGTTCAACTTTTGATAGGACAGTTTTCATTTTCAACCCGGGCGTAGCCGGGAGCGTTTAGCTAGTACTATTAAGTATAATTCTCATCATTCACACTCATTGAAATCAAACAATATTTTTTCATTGATAAACACGTTTATTTATCCAAAGAAAGAATTAACATCTCAGTTCTATTGAAATAAATTTCAAGTTAAGAAAATAACATATTATATTTTTTATAATTAAAAACTCCACTGGTCTAAGGACGCATGAGTAATTATTAATTTGTCACCTCGAAATGCACCTTCGTAAACCAGATGGGGTTAAGTAAACTATTTTGAAATAAACAACTCAAATGAAAATAATTCAAGGGGCCCCAGTCAATGTGTATTAAATTGAATGTCACGCTTTTGTCAGACGCCAACAATTAGATACTATTGTCCAATGATGAAATTTAGGCCCGAGAAAACAACATAAAATAACTTCTCTTTAATGTTTCCATTGATTATACCTAATAGTTTGTTTCAATCGGAGCAAAGTTACGGCGAAAGGAGCCATTGTATATTGTATGCTTTTATGAACGGTCAGCTGATGCGATACATGGACGACTTTTACTTGGGCTAATAAGTAATAGTGTCAAATAGACAAAACTGAATAACTTTTATAGGCACAGGTCAATCTGTCGACTTATGTATGTATAGAATAGAATAGAAAGAAAATTATTTACTTATTGTCCCAACTGTGTCTTTCGGCGTAACTTGCAATCTCTCTTACTCGTATTTTGTTTGTTCTCATTTGGGGTTTCGTGAAAAATCATCTTCGAACCATAACGAAGAATGTACTTATTCTATTCATCTGTAGAGATGTGCTTCTAGACCGTTACAAGCTTATAAAAAACATATAAAAAAAGAAAAGAAAAAACCCTACATTTACATTCGGCCCTTGCCGCCGTCGACCAATGACCACTGACCACTGACCACTGACCACTCACTTCGCTTTCGAAAGAGAATATTATACTCTACGCATATAACATACATTAGAATGATTAGTATTGCTCTAATATATAATAATCCGGAATGAAGCCAAAAGGCAAAACGAGTGATTGGGATAATTATTTGAGCGATTAGGCATCCCATCCTCGCCTCAACGAAGCCGCATTTCTACCGCCATCGCCATCATATCATCATATGAACGTACGAGTATAGAGGCGAATGTAAACGTAGCGTATAATAAATGTTCAAAGTGTTCAGTTCACATCAGAATTTGAGCGACTTTGCCAATAGAGCCATAGTCGCTTGAGTCTTGTTTCCGTCGAACCGGCGAAGCTCGACGACCGCCTGTTCCCTGGTGAAGCCGAGGGCCATTATCTCCTCCACCTCGCTCTCGCCAAACAAGTCGGTCGCCAAGATTGTTTGACTCGGATCTCCCATCCCTGAAATCACACCAACTTACAATCGCTTACAACTCCCTCCCCATCGCTTCTATATTATGTACTTCGAAACTACACTCACCGACTCTTTGGCTTTGGCTTCTGGCGCCAGAGCTGGCGGCGGCCGACGAGTTCTCAGCTGGCGACTCCGAGCTGGAAGCATCTGCATGGGGAATTCGTTCACTAAAATCAATCTACCCTCCATAAGGTGAAGTAAAAGTACAAATAGTTACAAAGCTCTAAACCAATTGTGGGCTGAGGGCTTGTTTCAACCACACGCTCATACTATGTCTGACTCATGTCTTTCATAAATATTTATATACCACAAAGTGACAGACACCTGTGAAACAGAAATTTGAACGCTATCAGCGAGTTGTGAAACAAGCCCTATTAAACTTGCAAAAAATTAATTTAAACAAATCCAAAACAATCTACAACTAATATTTTTTACTCAGCTAAAGCTATAGTAATAAGTTACAATACATGATTTAATTCTAGGAATTAGTAGTATTAATGGTTCATTCACCTTGTACGTTCGTGCAATCAGAAAAACACTAGAAAACGACCTATGTCAAAAAACACATTATAATTGAGCCATTTTTATTGTTTACCCTATTTCCATTTTTTTAATATGTATTGTATTGTATATAATTTTTTTTATAAAATATGTGTTGGTCACTTATTTAGATGTCCACCTTGTTTAGATTTGTCGAGAGCCTCTCGCATCTGCCTGTCCTCGTGCTCTCTGACAGATCGGCTGAGCGCATCGTCCTCCTCCTCGTCGGTGCCAGAGAGACGGGCGCACTCGGGCAAGTCCGACTCGGACAGGAACGGGGTCTCCGTGCCCGTCGTGCCGATTCTCAGCACGTTTTTCTTCAAGTCTATGTAGCACTGGTGCCGCTTAAGCATGTCCAAGCCCAACAGCATGTCCATGGGCTGTTCTTCGAGGACAGAGAAGGATGTAGTGAGGAAGTCCTGCTCAATCCTCATCTGCACCATGTGAATGCGACCGATGATCCTTTGGACTCCGACGCCTTTTGCTATGCCCGCCCATCTGTCATCATTAATGTATTGTTAAAATAGGTAGTTTAAGTTTTTAATTTATACAAATTTCAAGAAATTAACAAAACTAAGTGCAGCACGCTAGTTTTGGTCATTTTTCGAGGGAACAAGACAATGGGGAGATGAGTTGACAATTATTTCAGTCATCTTCACCTGTTTTTGCATGAACCGTGATAATACAAAAATTGGCAATGTGACAAGAGTACTGTAAACTTTGCGGTTATTTATATAAAAAAAAGAAAAGATAACATTAACAACTACGCACAAACGAGGGCTTCATTGTAATTGTCACACAAAAAATGTTTGTATGAAAGAAAATTTTTTGACAATCCACAGGGGTATTTGGAAAGTCATTCAAATACCCCCGTGGATGAACTTTCGAGTTAGCTGGTAGTCATCATCTATCAGTCTAAGTTGCTCTTTTCTTTACAAGTTATTAGTATATATATGAGATGGATTTGTGTGTGAGGTACAGTAGAATCAAACAATGGATAATACCTTGTGTCCACCAATCGCATGATGTTGCACCTTTCCGCGCAGGCTGCAGACATTATTGTGGTTTGAGCTCCAGAATCTATGAATGCCTTCACGGGATACCTTCATACAAACACAGAACAATCATCGTATCAAACATGTGCCTTTCATTTTATTGCTACATATAACTTTATAAAATATAGCCTATTAAGTCCAGGAAAATCAAAATTTGAGATCCTTAGGGGAATTTTTGATATAAGAAATTTTCGAATACAACTTGAAAAGGGGTGGAAAAAGAAATATACAAAAAAGTCAATAGATCACACTTGTTGTGACCTTTCAAATGATACCCAACACGGGGTTATTATTATTCCTTGTACATTTCTTGTATAAATGTAAATCGGTTCTCCGGCTGTTACCTACCTATATCTATCCTGAGATCCTGACGGAACTATCTATTACCGAGTACAAGAGGCAATACATATTTAACTTTCATTTAATAATTGGTATTTAAACTAGATAAATTGACACACGTGATGTGTTGACTCCATAATAACTCTATTATAGTAAATACACAATGATAGTGTCACTATGACAGAATCATCTACTCGATTGATTTATAATAATTGCAATCATCTGTACTAATATTATAAAGATCCTACAGAAAAATATAATATGTTATAAGAGAGTAAGATAAGGTTATATTAGGGGTTAAAGTATGAAATTGCCGATTTGTACTGAAAAATAAAAATTCGTTTTTTTTTAATTTAACATATTTATTTAATCAAAATAATTACCATTGTTATCTATACATTGCTGCCATCTAATAGGAAGCTCATTTATGCCTTTGCGATAGAACTCTGGTGATCTAGATTCGACAAACTGTGTGAAAGCATTTTGCACTGCCTCCTGAGAAGAAAACTTTTTATCACGCAGAAAATTGTCCAAATCACGAAAAAAATGGTAGTCCGTTGGAGCAAGGTCTGGCGAATACGGAGGGTGACGAATGGTTTCTAATTGCAGTTCCTGTAGAGTTAAAACGGTTTCTCGTGCTGTATGAGGTCTCGCGTTATCATGGAGCAATAATGGTGAAGATCGATTCATAAGTCGGGGCTGTTTCACTGCTAGTTTCGCTATCATTGTTCGGAGTTCGGCGCAGTAGACATCTGCCGTTATTGCTTGACCAGATCGGAGAAAGCTATAGTGAATAACACCACGCTGAGACCACCAAACAGTTACCATTACCTTTTTATTGGTAAGCTTTGCTTTAGGACACTGTTGCGGCGTTTGACCTGGGGTCAGCCATTGCATTTTCCGCTTACGATTATCGTAAAGAATCCATTTTTCATCACATGTCACAATTCGATCCAATATTCCTTCATTTCTGTATCGATTCAACAAGGCAACGCAAGTTTCAACACGCGTTTCTTTCTGCAGATGAGTCAAATCATGAGGCACCCATTTTTCATATTTTTTTATTTTATTGATTTGACGCAAATGAGTCAATATTGTTGGTAAGGTAACGTTAAACCATGCCGCTAATTCCTGGGTAGTTTGGCTCGGATCGGCTTCCACCATCTCTTTCAAATCATTGTTATTCACCTGTGTGGGCGGTCTTCCACGTGGTTCGTTCTTCAAATCGAAGTTTCCATCACGAAAGCGTTTAAACCAAAATCGCACAGTGCGTTCATTAGCAGTCCCCTCTCCAAACGCAACATTAATATTGCGAGCTGTTTCTGCCGCGTTAGTTCCGCGTCGGAACTCGTATTCAAAAATCACACGAATTTTCGAAGTATCCATCTTTATTGTCTAAGCTGAATAAAAAAAACAACTGAAAGTTGATAATCGAATGTTGCACATTTTTTAAAAGAAGAACTACATAGGTACCGTATGAAAAAAGTTTCACTCAAAAATCTCAAACCATGAAGGTTCTATGTCAATTCGAAGTACCTATTACAATAAAACGGCAATTTCATACTTTAACCCCTATTATTTTATAAAGTCACGTGATATTTGATACAACAAATGTCATTTATATCAATATATTGTAATATAATGATATTGTTAAAACATAATGAGTCAACAAAGTATTGTTCAAACCTCAAATGTAGGTAATGATGCAATCGTTTTCCGTCTCCTGTTACACTAAGAAGCGTTATATTAAGTTACACATTCTTTCTCATTATATTAAGTTACACATTCTTTCTCGTTATATTAAGTTACACATTCTTTCTCGGAACACATATTTGTTCTCAATTTTAATTCTCTTTTCACTTATGAAAAGAGGGCCTAAAATGTGACTCACCCATTGACATGGCAGTTGATGTACAGCATGACAACAGTTCCAAAAGTTTCAGGATTGTATTCCATGGCCGCCTCCATGTTCGCTTCAATATTTTTCAGTCTTATCTCTTCAGCGATCAGTCGTTGAGCTTCCGTGTCAAACGGGTCCGAATTCATCATCCTAACAACAGACATTTCTTAGTAAAGTCAGTGTCAAATCATTGTCTTCTACGAGTATTATTACTTTACCTTATGCGTTGTTGCTGGCGCTCAGATCTTGCGGTTACTTGCTCTTTCAGCACTGATGCAAACGTATCTAAAACATACATGCACAATGCACATGTTAAGCATGGTATGAATGAGTCAATATGAAATGAAGCAACACCATAGAGAGAATGTGCTCACCGAGGCTTCCACTGAGGAGAGCGTCCGCTAGCCTTGGGTTGTTCTGTTTCAGTAACGCAAGCTGGTCAGGGTTAGCCAGAAACATGTCGCGGATCATACGCGGATCCTCCTCCACGTGCGGTGCCCTAGAAGCCATGGAAGTGCTGGCCGCTGGGACCTGGATGTTACTGAAGTCGAGGCCAACTATGTCGGATGGCAAGGCTGCAAGAGATAAACAATTTTATTTATGAAAATATCAAAACCAAATATCAAATCAAAAAACTGTCACACTGTCACACCTTGTCATCAATCACGTGGCCAAAAAAAACATAGAAAACGTTCAATTTGGCATTGGCATTGTCCAATTTCATATTTGGCCTACTGGAAAAGTAAAATAGAGGCCAGTATGTCAATAAAATAAAAGTGACAATAAAATATAAGTGAAGGCAAAATGACAAAGCACCTTTGTTTGTTACAAAGTTGACATACCTTGTCCCGAGTCGTTTGGATCTGGATTTGAAGCGAGTTGCATCATTCGAATCAAAACAAGTACGTCCCCATCTTTAAGTCCGTGCTCTTTCATTGTTTTCTTGTTGTCTATCAACGGTTTGCCGTCCAGATGCAATGCTATATGTTGTGCAGGGAATCCAATTTCCACTTCGCAGAACGCCTTAAAGTTTTCCAACTCGAGGTCCTCGGAAACATCCAACACGAAGATCTGGTCCTCCAAAGTAGTCACCGTGATTTTCATTGTGATTATTTTCGATTTAGCACCGACTTGTCTAATTAAAATAAATGCGTTTCTTTCTTTTTCAGCTGGTTCAAGGGAGAATTTCACAAAACATTTTACTAAATGCAATGCAAGCAAGCGTTAACGTATAACGATGACAAGCAAAATTTAATTTTTTGGTTTGAGTGGAAACGTTGGCGAATGTTTGCGTTTACTTGCTTGCTGCTTGCCTTATGCTTGCCTTCACTTGCCTTGCTGTTGGTGCGTGCAGTGATTAGTGAAGTGTATGTACTATGTACTGTGTATAATATGGGCTCAATCAACTTCACTTGATGGACGCCACAGAGTTAGAGCTCAGAATATGTGACGGTCTGTGGCTCAGAGTAAATATAAGCAAGCTATAGAGCGCGAACGTCGCTAGTTGTCCATTATGCCAAGTGTAAGCAGATGTTCTATAGATACTGATAGATAGATGTAGCGGTTGAATAGTGATGTGCCACTATTGATGTCTGCGCGTAAATGTCAGTACTTAATTAGTTTAAGTGTTACGTAGGTATGTATTTTGTATGTATGTATTTTTTTGTATTATTTTGTCGTACGATCTTGTATGTATTTTATTATAAACTAGCGGCATGTTCCCGGCTTCGCCCAGGGTGCATTTTTTTTTAAGTAAAAACCTTCCCTGATTATCCCTCTATCCATGAGTGAAGACAGAATTTAAATCGGCCCAGCCGTTCTCGAATTTTGCGGTTAGCAACACATTTAGGGATTTATTTATATAGATTATAGATAGCGGCCCGCTCCCGGCTTCGTCCGGGGTGTATTTTTTCTAAAATAAACGTAGCCTAACTTACTCCTTATTACATCAGCTACCTGCCAACAAAAGTCCCGTCAAAATCGGTCTAGCTGTTTCAGAGATTAGCCGGAACAAACAGACACAGACAAAAATTGTAAAAAATGTTATTTTGGTGTATGTACCGCAATTTACATAAACAAAAAGTAGCCTATGTTACTCCTGACGACCTCCTCTTCATGTCTGCAAAGTTTCATTGATATCGCTTCAGCCGTTTCTGAGATTACCCCGGACAGACAGACAGACAGACAGACAAAAATTCTAAAAAAAGTTATTTACGTTTTAACGTATTTGTAGGTAAGTAATACTTACTTAAATGGCTTCATTTGGTATGGTATTTATAGTAACATATTATTTATAAGTATCTATTATGTAGGTACGTAACATAATCATGTAGGAAAGTATTTATAAATCTCATATTTTGTAAAACTAGAATAAAATAATGATTTCAAAGTAAAGAAAAATTTATATGTTAGCGATATTATCTTCAGACGTAAGCAATATTTAACAGTAAGCAACCCTGGCAACACGCCTGGACGACAGCGGAGCGTAACGACGTGAAGGAGGAAGTAGGTATATAAATGGCGGTGTTTGGGACTCACGTCCTGTGACGGTTACGTCCAGTGACGGTTCCAAAGTCCCCTCAGGACTGAACCATACCCATCTCGAGATGGAGTTTTAGTGCGCTAAGAATCCCACATAACCTTATGCCATTTGCATTGCATGCAGCATTTGTCATAAGGTACTTTTCTTCGCTCTTAAAAAAAAAGTCAAAGAAGATTCCGTTCTACTGTGTTATTATTTATTCATATGGTCATGGATAGATATTTACTTAACCGTAAGTATTTAACTTCACTGAGTATATTACATACAATTCAAAAGTTTTATTTTAAACTAGCGGTCCGCTCCCGGCTTCGCCCGAGGTGCACTTTTTTTAACGTAAAAACCTTCCCTGATTATCCCTCTGTCCATGAGTGAAGACAGAATTAAAATCGGTCTACCCATTCTGAGTTTTGCGCTTAGCAATATATTTAGCGGCCCGCTCCCGGCTTCGTCCGGGGTGTATTTTTTCTAAAATAAACGTAGCCTAAGTTACTCCTTATTACATCAGCTACCTGCCAATAAAAGCCCGTCAAAATCGGTCTAGCTATTTCAGAGATTGGCCGGAACAAACAGACAGACAGACAAAAATTGTAAAAAAAGTTATTTTGGTGTATGTACCGCAATTTACATAAACAAAAAGTAGCCTATGTTACTCCTAACGACCCCCTCTTCATGTCTGCAAAGTTTCATCGAAATCGCTTCAGCCGTTTCTGAGATTACCCCGGACAGACAGACAGACAGACAGACAGACAAAAATTCTAAAAAAAGTTATTTATGTTTTAACAGCATGCGAATGACTCTCTAAGCTTAGTTTGAGGCAGTTTTTCGCAAATCACAGACAGACACTCTGATTTTATTTATATAGATATTGATCCATAATTGGTTAGTAGATAATACAAACAATACTTACATATTATTATTACGGAAGAAATCATGTTATTACACAATATTCGAGTACAACGTGGTACAGCACTATCTTCAAGGTTGAGGAGGTCTGAAGCGGGAGGCGCGGAAACGCGTCCTGCGTGGACCCGTCCCCGCGCCTCCCGCAACCTCCTTTCTCGCCATGAGTAATTTTGTTAAAATCCGTGTTTTCTAATCAAAATATTACTTACCGATGAAAAGAAATATCATTGGTCTTTTTAGTTTGCTTCCGTGAATCGTTCTTACAGCTTGCTACTGCACATTCACCGTTATAACATTAAATTTAAATAAATATCGGTGGGAGAAACAATCAGCGCGCGTGATATTTGCGACTAATAGCGTCGCCATTGCAATGTCGATACTGTTCAAACCCGTGCTTACAGTTCATACTCGCTAACTAGCACTCTATAGCTTGCTTGCTTATATAAACTCTATGGTCTGTGGACTCTGTGAGCCGAAGTCGGGAGCCTCCTTCCATGTACAAGTCTGTGCCTTCTCTCGCTCGTTTCGATATTACCACATATGTGGTGATCAAATAAACGTTATTCTGTTTAAATTGTAAAATCTTTTATGAATTGCATGTCAATGAAAGAAAAAAGCCAACCGACTTATAATAGGGAAAAGGAGTCCTTATGTCAGTTAACATGGCTCTTGACTAGTGTAGACGTACGAAAAAACGAAAATTCCGATCCATTCAGGGAATTGCTAGACGTACATTTTTTGATAGACTGTTTGTAATAGGTAGATTAGTATCTACTATTTAGTTTGTGGGTAGACCTCATTATGACACAGAGTACTCATTGTCAAAAATGCGGTAATTTTTTAAAATATAAAATCTAAAAGGTATGAACCACAAATTAAATAGTAGATAATAAATTTATAACATATGAACTATCTATACTTAATTTACAGGTACCTATTTTAGGATCACTTTTTAATACATAGTCGGTTCTACTAATATACCCTGCAAACATAATAATCTGTGATACCCTGCATACCTCCGCGCTAACAATACATAAGAACGTAACAAGAATGCGAGAGAAAATATTTGCAATCCGATGACTTGCCGATGACTTGACAGCGCCGCGTTTACTTTACTGTGGTTGTAATATGGTTATTTTATATTTATAGTGTTCTGTGGTAGCAACTGTCAACTGAGGAAATATCTATGAATAATTTAATTTATATTAAAGTTTGCCTAATTATATTTTATTAATTTATATTTATTAATAAAAGAAAGTTGAAAAAAAAAAATGGCAGCCCCGTGAATGAACTACAATTTGGTGATCGGTCGTCGTTCGTCGATCGTTCCAATCCATTCCATTCCATTCCATCAATCCACACCACACCACACAAACTACACGGCGGCCATATTGTCACATTTCATTTGCTCATTGCTGTTTGCTCCTTCGCCGAGTTGAGTTCGGGTGCTTTGGTGAAAGAATTGTTAGAAAATATTTAAGGATTCACCAATCGGGTAAGTACTAACAGTTCAATAATTATTTCTATTTTATTTGCCCTAATTATTATATGCTTTCTTGATATTTATGTTTTATGTATTTTTGTGTATTCCTCCTATACCTGGACTGCCACCTTGACTCGTGAACTAATTGTCTTCTGATACTGATATTTGTCTTTAATATTATCAACTGCTCATTTCATCACCGTGCGTGGAAATACATATTTAGTTCTTTCAGAAATAGGCTCGGTGTTTTCGTCTAGTGTATTATTGATGTAGAAATAGGTCTTTGTCTATACGATAAAATATTTATACAGTGAAAATAATGCTAAATAATTTAACATTCTTCAATATTAACATCATTTATTTTTGCTGGCGTCTTGAAAACGTTTTCGCGTATTTTTTTATTCACCATATGCAAGTCCCAATTTGGTGGACATTTCGCCTCAGGTTAAGGTAAAGATGTTTTTAAAAATAACAAAATTGTATTACTAGGTCTCGGAATTAGAGGTGAGAAACTGAATCATGTTTATTTTACGATACATTGCTTCGCGATACATTTTTCATAGAACATTTTCAAGATACCTTCAGCAAATGTTATTTTAGTTAACCTTCCTATTCCAAATATGTTTTTTTGCCAGTTACAAAGGCGCAGTTTATTTTTATTGAAACGCATCTCAAGACAGGCATCGTTGTTTAATACAAAACATTTTCATTGTCCAAATGAAAATATGACCAATACATCCTCCACATAGTTTTCCATGTCAGATTGCCTTTTGGCAAAGGCCTCCCTAGAACTGGCCACAATCCTTTGTCCACAGCCTTCCTTCTCCATAGTGAAGCTGCCTTCAGCAAGACCCCTGATATCGTCCTCCCATCTCTTTTCTTCTCTTTCCATCACGAGGGTACCATTTGGTTTCAAGTTAAAGCCCATGTTTGACAACCATAAGTCATGCAATATACCGGCTTGCATGACTTTTTTAGAATAACTAGCTGTTACACGCGGCTTCGCCCACGTAACTATACAAAATAGCCTATGTTACTTGCTGATAATATAGCTTCCCAACAGTGAAAGAATTTTTCAAATCGGTCCAGTAGTTTGGAGCCTATTGAATGCTTTGATAAAAGTAGAAAAGTATATTTCTGTTACAGGAGTTTTGAATTGTTTATGTGATAAAAAAAATGGCAGACAGAAAAGACTTGATAAAGTTTGGGCCAGAATGGCTTCGTAATTTATCCAGCGAGCGCAACACGGATGCAGGCAACGCCGCAAGCAGACCGACCGCCAGTGCCGCTGCAAATACAAATAGTAGACACACCCGGACCTTCGCGTCGGGGCCACCACCACCACCGCCACATACCACCAGCGCCGCTGTCACCACAGCCGCCGTCAGCCACCACAGTGGTCAAGCCGCTGGCGGCGGCGCTGCGGCTGCTGGGACCTCTTCATCTAACCACTCCTCGTCAAAAGTGCAACTGGCTAAACTCCGGTAACATTTATAAATTAATAAATTTACAAAGAAATAGGCGGGTTGATGGTTCACTGTTATTGGGAAACACACGTTATGTTTTTGTTATGTTAATCATTTGTTTGAGATATACAATGTAAGTTTGAGTGGTGTTTATTGCAATTATTTCCTGCTCACTCACAACAAATGCCTCAAGGGCAATTAAAAGGCGTCGCTAACAATAATATTTGCTTTTCACACACCTTGGAAACATTGTTGATTCCTCTCTAGGCCGGTTAGTACGATAAAATAACATGTGCATTTTAGGTATGGACGAGAAGAGATGCTGGCACTGTTCGACACAAGGTCAGCGCGAGCTCCAGCCGAGTTGAAACACAATGACGTGCTGTACCTGGCGAGGGGCAAGGCGCCTTTTGCTTTGGTCACCTTTGAAGATTCGGTATTGCCTTGAAACTATAAACCATTGAAGTGTTTCAACTATTGGTCCTTTACTAACACACAACTACTGGTCCCCTCTGTAGCGACAGAATCCAAGGCCGAGCGGGATGCCGGTGCCAGAGTTCAATTCCGGGCGCGTCGTCTGCCGCACGCCGCTGTCGGAGTTCAGTCCCGGACGCGCCGCCAGCCGTACTCCGCTGGGCGCCGGCGACCGCACCAGAGTCAGACCGATGAATCGTCACGGCACCGGACGGTGAGTGGTGTTCCATTTTTGAAACGAAACGGTCAGTGGTGAGTGGTGGTTATGGGGTTATAAAACGACAGTTGATAAAATTGGTCGGCAGGGGCGCGGGGGTGTTGGAGCCGAGGCCCTCTTGGAACACGATGAACTACCGAGCGAGGTTCCCGCCGCCGACCGCGGAGGACCCGCCGGGCCCGCTGCGGCCGTGGAACATCTCGGCCTTGGGCAACCGGTTGCCAGGCGAGCACTCGGAGTGGCACAACAAGGTGTTCAAGAGCAAGCGGCCTGGCAACACCGCCACTAACTGGCGACAGGCTCACAGGGACGAGGGCGGCGACGAGTGGCGCGCTTCAGATTTGGGCAGATCTCGTTCCAATAACAACCGTGAGTTACTACCGAACGTTATCGTAAAAGTACCATCAAATTGCTCATTTTTATTGAAGTTTCAACTTCCCTATAAAATTACAAGGGTGAAAACTATAGGTTGCGTCATACATGAGTGCGCTAACATCATGTAGCGAGTACTTAAAAGGTGATATCCGGTCAGCTTCATTTGTTATGTGATTGCATAATAATTAGTTCAAGCAAAACATAAAATGATTACTTCATCTATGAAAACGTTTAAATGTTAAAGGCATACTTCTCACTTGTAGGTCTAAGAACAAAGGCACCTTTGTGGGCTTGCACAAATATGTAACATCGATCGACCTTGGGGTCCCAAAATAGAGTATTTTCGAACAATAACTTTTATTTTGTGATTAAGGTCAAACATGGATCACGTTACATAATATAAAGCATAGTCCCTCTCTGTGTACGCTTAGATCTTTTAAACTAATCAACAGATTACCATTAATTTCTGCTAGTGAAAGTATAAAATATAGCTAATGATGATCTGTGATCGCAGTGGTGGAGCGAGAGTGGGGCGACCGCAACCGACGCACTTGGGCCAGCGGAGACCCTCGGAGTGCGCACGATGAACTCCCCGAGTGGTTCGACAACCCGGACGCCGGCGCCGGCACCTTCGACGCCTCGGGCGCTTTCCACGGCGCCTCCGCCGACGACGCGGACGACGCCAACGACGCCGACGACGCCGCTCCGCCCAAAGTCACTCCGTTGACTCGGTCCCACACTCACGCCACTTTCGAACGCTCTGAAGATTGGTGGCTGTCGGACAAAGCGCGCAAACTCTCCACCAAGTCAACTCAACCGGCTCAAACTCAAAAGGTCCGACAGGTGAGCATTTCTTCTATTATTATAATTATTGTTAGTCGATAACGATTTGTAACATTAATTGATGTATAATTGCAGCGACCCGCGGCCCCGGCCGAGGGTAGCATGCGCATGAGGCGCTCCGAAAGTCACGGCAGTCTGGAGGAAATCCCCTTCAAACTGGAGAAACGTCCGGGCTCCTCCAACGCCAACGCCAGCGCCAGCGCCAATTCCAACGCCAGCGCCATGTTCAAGCCGCAATTCGAACGCAAAGCTTTCAATCCGCTGGGGAGGGCCGACATGGAGAAGGGTGGCGGGCAAGCCGGAAACTTCCAGTCCGTCATGATCACCTCCAACACCAATAACAGTTTGCGTCAAAAGCACCAGAACCTCGTGCCGCCCAGGTGAGCGCACTAGATCACTATACTCGTAAGCGATCACTCGCGAGACTTGATCACTGATTGAGCGTATTTGCAAAATTTATATTTTCT
This sequence comes from Synanthedon andrenaeformis, assembly GCA_936446665.2. Lineage (NCBI taxonomy): Eukaryota > Metazoa > Arthropoda > Insecta > Lepidoptera > Sesiidae > Synanthedon > Synanthedon andrenaeformis. The sequence continues at coordinate 72,409 of OW387776.2, read as the reverse complement.
CATCAACTTGTATCATCTAATTAATAGATCTGTCGGCACGAAATAATTATTTTCATTGTCACATAAATAAATGTGTCGCCAGGTATGAATTACCAAATTAAGAGCGTTACAGAGTCAGAATCAGAAAATTATGATTCCCGGCGGATCATAATGCCATGATGTGTTTAGTTTGGAGATAAGATATTAACGTCATATTATTTGTAGTTTTATAAACTAGGTAATTGTCGAAAAATATTTTAAAATATTGGGATACTTTTCTCATTAGAACAGTTTTTAAGCAACCCTTTTTTAAAACTAGCGGTTGACGGTCGACGCAGAAGCGAGATATTAGTAAAATTATATGCGACAAATTATAAAAATATTGATTTTCCAAAAATTCTTATCATTTATTAGATAATAGTCGAAAAAAACATACGATTTCTGTAAATTTTCATTCAAGAAGAATATAATCAAAAGTGTCTCTTTTAGTAATTTTCCGTGATTAAAAACGTGTTATTTTAGGATCAAATTTGAGATATTTCTTATTTTTCTTGGACCTAGTATGTGAAGTCATTAATGTTCTAAATGATTGTGTTATAATTATTTTAATAACTTGTATATTTATCTGCGTAGGCCGTCGACCGCTACTTTAAAAAATGGCTGTTTAAAAATGTTCTAATGAAAATTCACTTTAAAACATTTTTCAGCTATTTACTAGATTATACAACTACAAATAATATGACGTTAACATCTTATCTGCAAACTAAAACATCTTAAACTACTGAAATCATAAATTTTGACTCCAGCGTGATTCTAATTGATGAATGCTCTGTTAATATGTATCTAAAATAAGAAATCTATTATCAAAAAAATCGTAGTTTGTCCTATGAATAAAATTTTGTTGTGAAAATAATAGGTTTTATCCCTTAAACAACAAATAGCTTCGTACTCAGAATGATAGATCTGTCGTCAAATAAATAGATTATCGTCGCCAAATTGTGACTTCTTTTATATGTTATTTTGTCACCAGTACAGTAGTTACATTTTATTTTTTCAGTTATCAAAATAATACAATTTGTTACAAATTTAACAGTTCAGTTTATTTTAAGGAAAAAATGTTTAAAGGGGCATAGCCAAAATGGCACGCTACGAAAATTGATTAATCCGTCTTTTATTTATTCTACTAGAAATTACTATATGAATATATTTGTTATAACTACCTAAATTTTAATAAAAAAGAAATAAATACATCCAAAAAATTTACCGGGTGTAAATAAATAGACAGCTACCACAGATGTAGATATCTGTGACAGCTACCTTTTACTAAAACCACATATTTTACATACATATATCCTGTATAATATACAAGTAATGAAAAAAGTGGTTAAATACTACGTACAATAACAGTTTTTTTTTTGGAACTATGAATTTTTTAGGTGACATATTTCATTTTTTAATGATAGTTTTCAATTGTTTTGATTATACAGTTATCAGGACAAACCAATTATAATAAATACAAACTTATTTATTTAATAATTGATAATATATTCCGATGATTATATATGATTTATTATGGAATCGTGTTCGTATTGTTCGGCGACTACAATTTGGCGACAGATCTACTATTTTGCGGACAAAACCTATTACATATTTAACAAATTCAAAACGAATTAAATTGACGACAGCTTAAATGATACCCTTTGCATTTCAGTGAACAGCAGAAGTCGGATGAGGCTGCGGTGGACGAGATGCTGAACTTCCCGCTGGAGCGTAACGTGGCCACCGTCACCAGCATGCCGTCCACGACGGCTGGAATCACCAATGCCAGAGCACAAAGCTCCTTCGCCGAACTGATGAACATGGAGAGACGCAATCCTTTCGAGTTGGCGCAGTCCCTTAGACGCAGCGCGTTGGACACATTTATGCATTCCCGGGACTTTTCCAATGTCAATGACGCGTTATTTAGAGTGATTACCCCCAACATAATAGCCAACTCGGCCATGAACAATATTGCAGCCGGCGACGCATTGGCCGGCAGCGGCACAATGCCCACTAGTGCTCTGGCCAAAGCCGCCTTGGGTAGCTCACCTATGGGAAGCGCCGCTATGGGCGGCTCGGCTATGGGAAGCGCCGCGATGGGCGGCTCGGCTATGGGAAGCGCCGCGATGGGCGGCTCGGCTATGGGAAGCGCCGCGATGGGCGGCTCGGCTATGGGAAGCGCCGCTATGGGCGGCTCGGCTATGGGAAGCGCCGCGATGGGCGGCTCGGCTATGGGAAGCGCCGCGATGGGCGGCTCGGCTATGGGAAGCGCCGCGATGGGCGGCTCGGCTATGGGTAACGCCGTGATGGGTAGTACTTCAATAGCCAGTGTCGTAATTGGTAACGCCGTGATGGGTAGCACTTCAATGGGCAGTGCCGCAATTGGCAACGCCGTGATGGGTAGCCCTGCAATTGGGAGCGCCGTAATGGGTAGCACCTCAATGGGCAGCGTCGCGATGGGTAACGCTGCCATGGGTAGTGCCGTAATGGGTAGCACCTCAATGGGCAGCGTCGCGATGGGTAACGCTGCCATGGGTAATGCCGCAATGGGCAGCGCCATGCCGTTAGTGGGAAATAGCGTATTGGGCAACGCGGGATTGACGAACGCCGTACTCGGACATTCGATAAACAACACCGGATTGAGCGGCCCCAGAATGATGAATCCGACGATGAATAATATCGGCTTGCCCAACGCTGGGATGGCAAACGAGACGATGCCCTTGTCCGGGATGTCCCAATTTCAAAATAACTCTATGCCAGGAATATCAGCCAGCAACATGTCAACCCTGGATAATATGCAGATCCGTGGAGCTGACTACCACGTAAGTTTGCACGTTTTGCGAGTGCAGTTTGTAAAGCTCGGCAGTGAGAGTAAAGAGGTGATGATATTTTGATGCTATTTTGAACAGATGCTGAGGGCGATGGAGATGCAGGGCCAGGGCAACCAGCCGGCTATGTACCAGATGCAGGGCCTGCAGCACCCGTCCACCTCGAGCGCGTACAACGCCCTCTTCGGGAACGTGGCGCACGGCATGCAGTCCGAGCTGTCTGAGCACGAATGGTACTATGAGGACCCCGAGGTAATTGATGCTTGCTTTCTCAGTATTCCATAACATTTGTATGCAGGCCTGCAAGTATTATGTAAGCACTCAATTGCAAGTAAGTAACGAGGCTCGCTTACATACTGCTTATTGGCCCAGTTGATTTGACAAATTGTATAGTACCACTATTATTGAATTAACGAATTAACGCGGTGATGTATTTTTGTTCACGAGGACCCGCAGGTACGTTGTCTTGATGTACTTGTTAGTTGTATAGTTGTGAGGTTCGCAGACAGCGAGAGAGAGGCTGACGAGTTGTTTGTTGCAGAAAAACATCCAAGGGCCGTTCTCGTCGGCGGAGATGTACTACTGGTTCAGCGCGGGGTTTTTCAACAAGTCGATGCTCGTGCGCCGCTCGTGCGACCCCGAGATGCGCCCTCTGGGCTCCTACGGGCCCGTGCCCTTCGTGAGTACTCCCTACAACGCCCGCCCCTTTCCACTCTAGGTCCCGCATTATTCAACATTTGTACTGTTAAAATAATCCTTTTTACTTGCACTTGCAATGTATGTTTGTCCGGGTGGAATCTTGAAACTGAATTTTAAATCTTTCAGTTAGTTATCTTTAACCAATTGACAATGCATGCTTAGCTATGTGACGTCATTCTAATTCCAATATGGCGGATCATCCTTGCATTTTTTGATAAATACAGATATGGATCTCATTTTCGAGGTTTCTTGGGGTGCCGATTATGAAAATGACATTCATTTTCAAATCCAAGATGGCAGACATGCATTTTTGATAAATACAGATAAGGATGTCATTTTTAAGTGCCATCTATGATCATTGATTTTTATTGAAGAAATAGCGACTCCTCCAGTGGTATATCTAAAAATTTTAAGATAAAATATAATATGCCGGTGTTTCCCAGGCACTCCTCAGGGATTTGTTCTCTCCGCGACTCTTCCTGCATCACATAAATGACCTGCTTCTTCCAGGTGTAGTTGCGTACGCACGGTCATGGAGAGATATTTGTCCAGCATAGGGGCCAGCCGTGATGAAATCAATTCTGAGAGAAAAGCAATGGTTGAGCGAATTGACTTAACCTTGAGTCTTGTATCCCAGTGGGGTGAAAGGAACCTGGTTAGTTTTAACGCCACCAAAATGCAAGTGTGTTTGTTCTCTGCAAAAAGGAGCCCCTTTGATTTGGCTCCAACTTTCCGAAGTGCATCCGTACCTGTCGCCAATGATCTCGAACTTCTTGGCACCTCTATTGAGTCCAAAGCCCAAACAGCAAACAAAAAGCTGGTCATCCTAAATAGGGTGAAGCGATACTTTACGCCTGGACAGCTTCTGTCTTTGTATAAGGCGCAAGTCCGATCTCGCATGGAGTATTGTTCCCGCCTTCAGAATGGCCCAGCCAAATACCAACTTGCCGCACTCGCCTCGGTGGAACGCAGAGCTAGGAGACTCATTGGCGACAGTACACTTTTAAAAACTAATATGCAGAGCCTGGCACATAGACGCAAAATTGTCAGTCTATGTGTCTTATATAAGATGTACTTCGAAGAGTGGGCTCAGGAGCAGCATGAGCTCATGCCGCCTTCTCCTTTTTACCATCGGACGTACAGACGTACGGATAGTCCCCATCCTCATCTTGTCCAAATCCCTCTTTAAAACATCCATTATATAGCGCACTGCCAAGGTTTGGAACTCCCTGCCGGCGTCTGTATTTCCGAGCTCATATAACAAAAATCTTTTCAAAGTTCGAGTGAATAGGCATCTTATGGGTGAGCTAGCTCCATCATAGAACTCATGCTTGCTACACAGCTGGTTGTTGGCCAAGAGCAAACCTATTTATTATAAAAAAAAAAAAATCCTTACAACACTTAAAAGTAACTTTACGGTATTAGTGTGAGAGCGCATACCAAAATTGGAAGTATAAACTTGGAACAGCTGTATCCATTAACCTCCGACGCTTTTTCATATTATAAAAATTGTCCGTAAAATGTCTTGATCAAATAAGGCTGGTATTATGAGGAAACCATTCCTCTCCACGACCAGTTGTGTCAATCGATTTTTTTTCCTTTCGGGGCATTTAGGAAACCTTTAACAAATAAAATTTAGGTTTATTTTTCTACTAGTTCTGAGGTTTGATAAAATAAAGAAAAGAATGATTAGTAAAAACTAGTTTTGAAATGCGTTAAGGACCTTCACTCACAGCACCCGATAAGAAGAAAAGTTGGCCGCCATCTTGGATTTATGACATTTTTGACATTGCGCTGAAGCCCTTAGTTAAATTCTTGCAAAGTTTTGTTTTCGATAAGTTCACTCGATAAAATTTACTTAAATATCGATATCGACGAATTAGAGCATTTCAAATCATAACAACACTATGCATTACACGCGCCATTTTTAAGCCAGATTACGTTGACCTCCGGCATATGGCGGCAATGATTATAAAAGAATATTTTATAATCATTTTACTTACTTGTGGAACGTTATGCCATCTTTTTGGTAACTAGATATCCAAGACGACTTTTCACACCATTTTATAGCACAAGTAGACATTGTAACTTGTAATAGACATTGTAATTGATAATAATGGCGATGTGCTCACAGCTCGCAGACCTGGTCGGAGTGGTCGGCACTAAAGTGGCGATATGATAGCGCGGTTTATATAATGGCAAAAGCATATATGTGTTGCGCGCGTCAATTGCCTCGATTCGGAATCTCCTCACAACAATGAACACATCATTGCAGATGCCAAACTTGGGTGATTCCATGCAGTTCGCCTCCTTGGACATGATGGGGAATCCCCCCTTCGGACAGCAGCCGATGGTGGATGGTCTTTGGGCTCAGCCGAACAATGCTAATTTGGCTTGGATGCAGCCTCGTGGCTTCTGGTCTCAGGTACAAGGCATATTTTTTTACGCAAATCTGAATAAATATAAAATTGGATTGTTCTTCCAATTAGCTGAATACTGAATACCCGACTTATGTTACCCTTACCCTTGATGGTTTGATTTCAAGGCTGTCTTGTCTTGTCTTTTTTGCTGCTTACAATTTTGCACATAATTATTACATGATCGATCATCATCGGCCTGTCAAAGTCCACTGCTAGACATCACACTATTATTTATTCTTATTTTATTTTATTGTAATATACATTGGATAATTTTGGAACATTAAATCTACCCAAAAACATCCACCCATGAAACTGTGATCCCTAATCTTTGAGTTTATAATTCAGTCATGATTTTTTTTTAATTATTCCGGTTCGACTTATGTCTCACAAAGAAATTAATTAGTTTTTTAGCATCATATTATTTATTTATTATTACTTGACACAAGTTGGAACTTATTGCCCCTTAACTAAAATATAACTTAGATGTAGCTTCAATAAGTAAGGTTCTGTGATTATGATCGATTTTTTTTTGTAGAGAGTGAACAATAATCCGTTGCTTCACATATTTTAAAAACATCTTTCATATACGAGTATATATTGATGTCACTATATCACACAACCACCTAAAAAAACCGTATAGTCAAAGATTTCTACGTATAGTAGTACTTTCTTATAAATTTCAATATGAATTAGCCAACACTTTTATCAGTTGTCATTTTCGCATTGATCATTTTATTGCTTATTAAATAATAGTTTTGCATTGTTCGTCATGTCACTTAAAGGGATACCAGTCGAAAATAAAATGTAAAATAGGCCTGAAACAATAACTATTAACTATAACGAAATTAATGTGATTACAATAGGTGTTACAACTCTGTTGGTATAATAATACAGTTCATTTTCGTAAATGCAATTTTTTCAAGCAATCAGTCCCGCTTATATTATTATCCTACGTTCATGACAACTGCAATGCATCTCTTTCTGACACCTTTTCAATTCAATGCCAAAAGTGAAAATATAACTGAAAATTTGAGGAAAATTAATAAATTTAACGCCTAACTAACTTCTATTCCTAAGCGCATAATTAGATGACATCTATCGTAAAAGTAAAATTATAGTAAGTGTCAATAGATTTTTATATATAATGCACAAGTACTACAAGCTGGTAGTAGGGATAATTTAAATAGTCTATATAGCATATTTGGCCACGATGCCGTGTGCAAATGTGCAAATATGCAAATATGCAAAATTGCAAATGTGCAGCGGTCACATTGCACGACGCAATGTGTAGCGGCAATGTTTCGCTGACGAGGCGACGCCACTTGACTTGCCCACTTTGGTTTCAATCGCGAATCCGACCACTCGTTTTCACCTTGAGCTCTTTTTTATTTTAATTTATATTACACTTTTACATTAAGATTACAAGAGTAATCTTTTTATTACTTTACTTTACAAGGTGGACTTTTTTACTTGTGAACGTTTCTTTATGCTACATGCTGTAAGTTATACAGCATGTAACATTTCACAAATAGTGATGTCATTTTAAATACATATGTGCTGTGTTTTCAGAGAAGTGGAATAAGGCTCCCGGAAGAGATCGCCAAAGAGATGAAGACCGAGGACGAGATATTGGCTCAGCTGAGGGCGAGTCAAGTGAGTGAGTCGGTCAATAACACCAACAGGCTCTCTCCCGACTTGGGAGACCTTCACGACATTATTCAGCTGGTGTCACCGTCTACCGCCACTCTGGACCCATCAAAAATACTGGTAAAGTATAATTGGTTATCTCTTAAAACAGACCAGTAATAATCTTAATAATAACATATTTTCGTCCTTGATGAAAACGCTCACCTTGCCTAAGTTTTCGGGAAAAAAGTCCAATCATTTACGTAATTGTCTCGAGGGCAATTAAACGCTTTGTACGCCTATCCCTCAAGTGAAAAGTGGGCCGACAAGCAAAATATCTTGAATAAATACGCATCGACGTGCCGCTACAGAGGTAGCCTCTGGTCTAGTGATCAGTTCGAATCCCGCTAGAGGCAAATGTTTATGTGTTTGATGTTTTTTATTTATAATATGTATGTATTTAGAGAAAACAAGTGTATAGTTGCTTAATGGTGTGCGGAATGTGATAGATTGTTCAGGCTTCAAGCGAAAGTCCACAAGTACCGGAGGAGGAAGTGAGGAAGGAAGGTCGCGAGGAGAAGAGTGCGCTCGCGGCCGAAAGCAGTGAAGCGAACAAACCAGTGGACAAGCCGACCAAGAGCAAGGAGAACAACGCTTGCAACAAGAGTAAAAGTAAGAAGTCCAAGGAGGACAAGAAGGACAAAGAAGAGGAGGCCGTTCCCGAAGCGAAAGGGAAAGAAGATGAAAGTGGCCAACCCGAGGTACCGTATCTCAGTCTTAGTCTTACTCTTAGTTACCTTTTCAATTCAATGCATCATACGAAAACAAACAATTGTAGGTACATAACACGGTATATATGTAATGTAAAGGTGCAAAGGTATATTGTGTAACGTTATATGTAAAGTGAGCTACTTATATTACATTTGCAGAGACAGGTCCAAATGCAAATGCCGCTGACGCCTAAGGCCGTCCAAAAAGAGAAAGCTACCAAAAAGGAAAATGAAAAGGAAAACAAGGTAAAGTCCGTCACCGTCGTGTCGCTTGCGTGTGCATTGCCATTGCCATTGCCATTGCCATTGCCATTGCCATCCCTGGTTTATGTTGAACAAGTACATAATTAATTTCACCTCTCCAGCATGAAAAGGGTGCTTTTGGTGCCTAAAAATTCGCTATTTATCCAAATTTAAGTTTGTTCATTGTATTGCTATTTTTAAATCGTAATCTATATACATAAAAGAGAAAAGAAAATCGTGTCAATTACACCATTTATGGACAAAGTAACTATGTCTGTCTGCTACCTTTTCACGCCTTAACTGCTCAACCGATCATGAAATTTTGCATACACGTTGTCAGGGACCTTTCATCCAGAAAAAAGTACTGTTCCCGAGTGATCGCCTAAAAATATAAAGAATGGAAGTGTCAAACCGCTTGGTTGCATGTTCAGAAGATGTAATGTTTCCCAAAAAAGAGGCAACGAGGCAATGAGAAATGGTCGAGAAGGAGAGTTAGCTGGACTGTACTGCTAGTTGCTTGCATTGCAACTATTGCAAAACACTCCAAAATGGCAGTGTTTCTACACTCGCCATCGCCACAGAAGACTCGCCATTTTTATTAAGGCCGACTCGTCGAGAAACAACAGGACACCCTCTATTAGTCACCGACCAGAAGACCGCCATATCATTCCTAGAAGACACAGGCGCCGACATAACACTTTAATTCAATCAAATCCTAAAACAGTTCAGCTAAAAGGTAACACGACATTCATTAACTGTTAGGCGATTACCTAGTAATATATTTTCACAAAAACGTCAAACAGTGCACTTTCCGAACGCAACATCTAAGAAAAATACCAGCGAATAGTTGTAATTTATTTATTTTTCAAAAGGTACAAACTTACAATAGGTATAAGTAACACAAGGCAATTTTAAGGCATACACAGATAAACTACGAACTAGAAATTGAGACGAACGATAACATACGCATAGCAAGTAAACAATATTAATAATTATTATAACTGAAACTTGACTAAAATTATAATAAAATAAAATAAAATAAAACAATTGTTAACGCACAACCTCGTCCCCCGCCCGCCGGGCCGGTCGCGCCCCCCGCACCTCGGCGCGGGCCAGCCACTGCGGTATGTTGGACTGTTACTATCGGTATGATGCAGAAAAGTCGTTTCCCCATAATGTAAATGAAGACTCTGTAGTAGATAACTATATAACTACATATTAAAATAATCACTCTCCATTTGGGAAACCCTAACCCTTTGATATTTAATAGAAAGGAGATCACTCTTGTTTTTGTATATTTTATACTTTCTATATTTTATACTTTCTATAGTACTTACGCTTCTCTTTAATGCTGAATTTAGCTTTTTACCTAATACGCAACTAAATAGTACGACCATTTTAGTTCCGACCAAACCTTTAATTTGAAAAATTGCAGTAATTTTACTTTCATCTTTGAATATTGTTAATTAAGTAATGTTTTATGAGAGTTTGTTGACTGTAAAATTATCTTAATTGGTTTTCTTATCTAAAGATGACCTACATAGTAACGCTACACTCACTGCTCTCACTAGTCTATATCAAAAACTCGTGATTCAATTATTTTATTCTAGACTACTTCGCTTGTTCGTGATTTAAACCAATTGTTTTGTTTTCTCACTGACAGATTTGGGCCAAGGACACCTTCGCCCTGGTGAAAGGCGCCGACAAAGGCTCCATTAGAGATCTGAGGAAGAAGGCTGAAGAGGCTAAAGTGGCTGAGGAGGCCGAGCGCAAGAGGTAAAGGAATTTGATCACTTTTGATCGTGTTTGGCATTGGATGTAAAAGGTAGACTTTCGATCCGAGCGTTAGCGTCAGTAATGCTGCGAGTTGCGACATTGCGACATTGCGACATTGCGACGGTGCGACAGTATAACTAACTTACTATGAAAACGCGTGTTAAGTGTTTTTTGATTAAAATCTTATAGAATCCCTCTTCATTTCGACTTGGAAAAATCGAGTCACAGGGCTAATCTAAACTCGGGTAGTACTTCCCGATTAGTAATTAATTCTTCTAGATCAAGATCCATTTCACAATAACATAACAAATACGACAATATGTCGGCGATCGTTGTCATAGTCGCTTTGCTGCAGCGTCACTGACGCTCGGATAGAAAGTCCTCCTAAAGGAGAATTTCTTTTTGACAGAAAAGAGGAAGAGCGATCGGCTGCCGATGAAGAGAAGAAGAGAAAACAAGCAGAGGTCCTTCGAAAACAGCAGGTTGATAAAGTGACATGATTAGTGTTGTGTTGATGATTAGTGTTGATTGGCGTGGTGGTGGTAATTAATACAAACGAGTTGTTCGCATTCGGTCGTTCGGCAGGAGGCGCAACAGCGCGAGCTGCAGCAGCGCGCGAGCGAGTCGGCCGCCAAGAGGGCGCCCTGGTCGGCGGCGTCGGCCTCCGCCTCCGCCTCCGCCCCCGCCTCCGCCTCCGCCCCCGCCCTCCTTCCCTCGCTCGCCGACATCCAGCGCCTCGAGCGGGAGAAGAAGCTGGAGCAGATGAAGGAGCAGCACCAAATGATGGCCCTCTTGGCGCAGCACCAGGCGGCCGCCTTGGCCAGGGACCAGGTACCTTTAGCTTAGCCGACTTTAGCTTCATTAAACCGGAGCGGAAGCGGACGGTCGATAACGATGGCTTGTGATCGACAGGAGATGCAGGCGAGCCTGGGCTGGGCCAAGAAGGCGACGGCGACCGCCGTGAACGCACCCAGTTTGGCCGACATTCAGGTAGGTGGCGTGGCGGACGTTGAGTTGGTTTGCAATGTGACACTACATGGTGACGAGCTACATGGTGTTTCTCAGGCCGAGACGCGTCGCCAGGCCGCCACCGAGTCGTCGGCGCAACAGGCCGCGGCCCAGCCCCAGCCCCAGGAGGAGGCGCCGCAGGCGGCGCCCAGCGCGACGAGCGCCGCGCCCTGGGCCAACAACGGCGGCTTCTGGGAGTCGACCAAAGGCGCGTCCAAGGGCGGCGACAAGGCGTCGACGAAGGGCGACAGGGCGTCGACGAAGAGCAAGAAAAAGAGCACCGCCGCCACCGCCACCGCCACCGCCGCCACCGCCGCCGCCAAGGAGCCCGGCGCCGCCGCCGAGTTCGACGCCTGGTGCAACGTCAGTCTCTCCACCTGGAGTTCAAACATCGACGTGCCGACGTTCGTCAACTTCCTGAAAGACATTGAATCTCCGTACGAGGTGAAGGAGTACGTGAAGTGCTACCTCGGCGAAGCGAAGGAGGCCAACGACTTCGCGCGCAGCTTCCTGGAGAGGAGGTCGAAGCTGATGCGCGTGGGCATGGAGACGCCGTCGGACGACCTGTGCTCGCCCGCGGCGGCCGTCAACCCGCGCGCCTCCGCCGCGTCCGCCTCCGACTACCAGGAGGTGAAGGCGAAGGGCAAGCGCGGCAAGAAGAACAGGATGCTCAAGGTGGACGCGCGCATCCTCGGCTTCTCCGTCACGGCCTCCGAGGACCGCATCAACGTCGGCGACATTGACATGGCCTAGTCAATTCCTGGCGACCGTTCACCATTCTCCATTCACCATTCACAACCAACCGTACACCGTTCACCGTTCACTCCTATCCTATGAACAAGCGGCGCCTATCCTATGAATTCTATTCTCTCGTCGTATGTACTTGTTGTGATTTTGTTATGTACTATATAATTAATTAAATGATATAGAGGTTAAGTGAGTGTTGAAATCCCTTGTAAATAGGCCGTTTACACTTTTGTAAATACTAAAATCAAATCAAATCAAATGAAATAGTTTAAATGACTAATTGAGATAATATGAAATTTTTAATTGTTGTTAAAGAAGTTTCCTAACTATATAATAGTGAATATGTGGGATTTTTTTCTAAACTTACATTCTACTTTTGTTAACTTGATAAAAATATTAATATAATCATAACGGTTAAAATGTGCTTTTATAAATCATTAACAGGTTATCATTCCTTTGGTAAAATATTTGTTTTTTACCTGTATTTGTTATGCGCGCTTGAAAATGTCTAGGTTTTTGTACCTATTTTTTACCTATGAACCTGAGATGTAAACACTGTTCATTTGTATGAAATTTTGATTCCTGATTATTGTACGTATTTGATTACTGTGCTGTCTACTGTAAAACAGTGATAACATAATTTTGAATGAAATGTCGTAGTTGTAAAGTAATAAATGTTTCTGTTATTACCTTACCTTACCTTACATTACATCGCTCGCTGTCGTGTCATAACTGTTCAATGTAGTTAGATTAAATGCTTATGAAATTATTTAAAGATGCAGTAACATTTTTATGATTGTATTAAAATTATTATTGAATAGAATTAAATGTAAGATTTAAAATAAAAGAAGACGAATTGATGATGACTCCTTTCAATACCTTTCCCCTGAGGTGCTCGGGTTCCCTGTCTCACTTAGATTTTAGATAAAATTTCGCATACGAATAGTTTCCTCAAATGAACTGTGGAACAAATCATGTTTCTACAATCAATCCAGACAATCTCAACTCTCAATCTCAAGCACTAATAAGCGTAAGTGCATCACATCACAGTAAAGCACAAACATTAAGGGGTCGGTTGACTTTTAAGACGGTCACATTAAGACTTCAGTCTCGGCAGTTCGGTGCTGGTGTTTATACTATAAAGGAACTTCAATAAGTACCATTATTCAACCTCTTTATTTAATTAGCCACTTGTTAAAAGTGTCATTATGAAGTTTTTCAATCATTTGTTTCCTGTTAAATCTTATGCTATATATAAGGGACTAAATTAATAGATGACTTATGCCCGGTTTCTGAGTTACTTTTGTTGGTAGTTTATCTCAATAAAAATAAAAATTGTGTTTATAAAAAAACCAGTTACTGGCATTTTAAAAAATACAAAAGCACAATTAATTGCAAAGGATACATCACAATATCAGAACTAAGTACCTAGGTACTTCATTTCAATTATATTTATGCTGTGGCATTCTATAACTGCGGCATCACTTTTTCAATAGAATAGATAAATCTATAAATGTTTATGTGAGTGTTAAACGTATAGGTTGTCCTAAAAATTCTAATTAAAATAATTGTTAATTAATCAAAATCATTTCCTCCATTTATGGCCAATATTGATAATTAAGAAAATGACTGTCAATCAAAGCTTTTCTTATTTTGTATTTTTTGTATTGGTCTAACTTCAAGAGTAACAAGCAACAAGCTCATAATTAGTTTATGCTCTATATTCGTCTGTATTGATGTTATTGTCCAAAGATAAAAGAAGCGTCATGGCAATAAATGTCTCCAAAGAAATTCTTTGATATAAATTACTGAAATTCAAAAAATATTTTCAAAATTTCTGGATGCAGCCTTATACAGACATATGATGCAGCCTAATTCCATTAATATCTTGTAAACGACCAGATTCGCAGGTAGGTAGACTAAAATGAATGTAGCCGTATACTTCTAGTATAATACGTTTATTCTATTTTCACTAGAAATAAAATAAAGTAACTCTAATTAACTATTAACATTAACTAATCAAGCCCCAAGCCCAAGTCTTTTTCTCCGCAACCGTCCGCTGTCATTCATAGAGTAACTTATCGGGTTGGCACAAAAGTAATGAGGCACAATACACAAAGCTTAGTCAATGATGTAATCACCATTAGCATCTAAGTCTTCTTGCCTCAACGACTTAACGACCCGCCAAACTTTGGATGCCTTTCGCCCAGAACTCTAAATGGATGTGCCTCGAAAAAGTTGTTCAACTCCGCCTCTACATCAGAGAAATCATTAAATTGTTTACCCCGCAAATGTTGTTTCAGGGCTCTAAACAAATGATAGTCTGATGGGGCGAGGTCTGGGGAATAAGGTAGGTGGGGTATCGTCTCCCAGTTCAAGTTCTCCAGCTGTTGGCTAACGGCAGATGCGACGTGAGGTCGAGCGTTATCGTGTAGTAAAATTACATTGACTCGTCTTCGTCGTATTTTCTTGACAGCAGCAGATAGTTTGGTGAGCTGGGTTGAATATTTGTCAGCGTTTATAGTTTCATTGTGTAATAGTTCATAAAACAGCATGCCTTGCGCGACCCAGAAACAGCAAAGCAGAACTTTTAAGCGGCACTTTTGATTCAGCTTCGGTTCACTTGGTGGTGTTTCTTCTCGAGGCAGCCAAAAAGCACGACGTGTGTCGTTTTTGTAATGAATCCATGATTCATCTCCAGTAACCAGATCAGACACGGACTGCACGACTGGCGTCTGTAAGGATGTGCGGTACCCACCGAGCCAAAACTTTTCGATACCCAAGATCATGCAGATGATATTCCACGGCGTGGTGACTGCAGTTAAGTGCTTCCGCTAATTCACGTGTGGTAGCATCTGGATTCGACTGCAGTTCGCGGCGTAAATCGTCATCATTCAATGCGGGTGGTCGTCCTGAGCGTGGCTGACTTTCAAGGCTCCTGTCTCCTGATTTAAAACAGTCAAACCATCGGGACACCGTGGCATGGCTTGTACTTCCAGCGCCCAATGCAGTGAGGTCCGTGAATGCAGTGTTGATATTGTCAGCCGCAGCCCGCGCACTGTGGCCTATCAAGTATTAGTACTCGTATAAGTATAGTGTTCGAATTTGTCGCTCGTCCATGTTTCTTCAGACTAAACCGATCGCGAGGGCGGCTTTATATACCCCCACATCAGAAGTACCTAGAATGTTCTACAACATAGGTACTAGAATATTATCGAAAATAATTAACTTGAAAAAGGAAATGTATTGAGTTTTGTAGTGTCTCAATACTTTTGTGCCAACCATATATTTATACATTCGCTTTCATTTTTAAATATTTTATGAGCTATATTTATTTTAACTAATAGACCATAATAGACCACAGCATAAAATGCTTTTCCCAATAACCAAAGAGTATATAATCACTACGTACAGTCTCTTTGGTAACAGTTGAGCAGCTGGTAACACCAAAGAGTATATAATCAATCACTAAATTCTTCACGCACATTAGTCGTCAATGTCAACTGATAAATGTCAAGTGACGATGTCTTACACACACTACAATATTGTTTTTAGATAGCGCAGCGAGACCAATTTATTCATCTAAGATAAATACTTTGTCGTGTTGTCCTCCAATTTGCGACTGCCCTTAATGTAAATCTGAATAAATAGGTACAGGTTTGTTTCATTCTTAGATGTTTCACACAATCATTGGTTCCCCCTTTCCTACTTACTATTGACACAAAGGGACACACAGCCTGTCTACTACATATCCTGCTCGGCTCGCTTTTTAGCTGCAAGTAATAAATCCTGTTTATTATATTAGATCCATAGATATTCTTTTTGAGTATATAGTGTTCTGTGTCAAAACTTTCATGCATGTCAAATGTCATCAAATGTCATTGATATCACTGATATCACGCATGTCATGTGCTGTGCTGAATTGTGCTGAATAGTGAATTTGAATTGTGCACCGCTATTGTGCAATTTTTGCATTTAGTTGTGGTTGTGGTACATTTTTATAAATATGAGAGTTTTATACTAAAGTAAGTGTGACTATCGTCCGACATAAAAAATCATATTCAAGACTACTAAACAAACTTTCAATTAACAACATAACAACTATATGGATTTTTTCATTAGCTGATTTAACAGATTTGATTTGATTTTATCTTGCAGTTTGTGTACCGGATGTCTACAGCGTGTTCTCAAATTGGGCTTACCAATACCTTCATGATATAATTAACAACAGTTTTCAACATTTCTTCAGTAAAGGTTTCACATAGAAAATGTCTGATCCACCAACAGAATATAGTTTGCCTCCACCGTCTATGCCGCCTCCGATAATGCAACCATTCTTTCCACCGCCATATGTGTTTAATTATCCTCCCCCGCCATTTGTACCACCATCATTTAATCAACCACCACCACTAACTTACCCTCCACCAATCAACACCCATCCCTACCAACCTACTTCATATACAGCTACTGCAGGGATAGGCCAAGCTAAAGCTATCTACAATATCTCTACAAAGGCAGACACTAGTGCAAGCCATCAAAGTAATTCATCTGCAGCTACAAGATACAAAGATGACATACGTTATCACACAGCAAAACAATGTTCTAAACCCCAAGTTAGATACTCCTCTGAGAGGGATCACGATAGAAGCTATGATGAAAGGCAGAGAAGAGAAAGAGACTATAGGGATTCTAGATCACGAAAGTATCGATCTAGCAAAAGCCCCAGTCACAGTAGGGGGTATAGAAATATAAGTCCCAGAAAAGGGTATTACAGAGGAAGATATTACGAAGATAGACGTAAATATGAGAGAAGACATCATGATTATGGAAGACGACACGGTCCTTCCGGACACGGAGATAGAAGTCATGAATCTAACAAGGATAGATCATATAGATCTCCGGTTCCAAGTAGACACCGTCACCTTTCATCTGGTGGAGAAATTGGGCAGAGTAGTAGACGAGAAATGTCACCTGGAAAGCATGAAACTTCTCCTAAGCCAATGTCTAATAGAGAACATATTTTGAAGGAGTATAGGTCTGTATGATAAAAATATTATCCATAGTTATAGTTTTACAATTACTATTTCCCATTTTTATCTTTTTGTCTTGCCCTGTCTTTCTTTTCTGTTGTCTCGCCATATTGGGTAAAGTTTCTATTGTGAAGTATGTTATTTCACAACAAATACAAAAGTAGAAAATATAGAACCAGTATGAATTATTTAAAATTATAATTATCTAGGTATGTTTGTACTTTAAAAAAATCAATATTAATCCTTTAGCCACCAGAGTAACATTTATCCAACAGTTATTTTCGTGTCCATTTCACCAGAGCCGTATATATACAACAAATACCTACTTGTATAATGTTTTATTTTAAATCTGCGTTGCTTTCTATTAAAAAAAATCATTCACAAGTCAAGCACCAGCGGCATGGGAAATCCTACAAAACCAAGCGGTTAAAGGGTCTTAAAATCACATAAAATTAATATTAAATGCCAGAATTTAATAGTTAAATTTTCTTTCCTTTTAAGATAATAAGGGATTAAATTTTTTTTCAGGAGAAACTACTGTCAAACTTCTGATGATTTTATTAAAAAAATGAAGGAGTGGTCTAAAGATCATAAATCTGATGAAGAAGAGGTAAATATGTATAAATAAATATTCATCTAAGAAATTGTTTCACAAATGTGTTTCTGATTTTTTATTTGTTGTTTTTAATTTATTAAAGTGGCATCTCGTAAATTTTTGTGTTACTTGTAAACACTTTAGCCAGGCCCCATACATCTATCTATAAATACATACAGGCGTATCTAAAGGAAGACGCACGTCATTGGCCCCTTGTCAATTTTTATGTTTATTTCGCAGTTATCTTGCAACATTACAGGGGTAGTGTTAAATCCCATTTAACATATAGCGGCATATTTGAAATGTTTGTTTAATAAATAGATTACTTTCGAGCGATTTACCTATTTGTATTCCCTGCGTTTTATTTGGAGTTAAACCTGGGATTGATTTTTGGGTGCGAGTTTGTACATGGTCCTTCGAGCCGGATTTAGACAAGGAAAGTTGACAGTACACTTGTGCCATCCGCGCTTAGAACAGGATAGTGGATCGCTATCCAGCGCATTCAGCAGCAGCCGCAGCCGCAGTGGAGGGACTGCCACAGCACGGGCCAGCTTCGGTACGAGGAGTGTATCTCCTCAAACAACCAGCAGACTTCGTGAGGGCCTAATCCACAACACAGGCGGAAGAAGAAAGCCACAGCACGAGCCAGCTTCGGATCGAGAGGGATCCTCCTAGGACATCCAGCAGACTTCGTGAGGGCTGCTTCAGCGTCGTCAATGCTGTCAAACGGACAGCCACGTTTATTTAAACTCGACATTTTGATCGCAACAACTGTCATCAGTGCAAGTGTCGTTTGCTGTCATCTGTCAGGTTGACAGTGAAGTATCAAAGTCAAGTGTCAGTGTCAAAAGTAGTGTGACGTCAATTGTGTCAAGTGTCAAGAAAAAACTGTGAGTATATTTTGAACCTTATGACGGGACTTGACCTGACTGCTTTGGACTTGACGGACCTATTTTGGAAAACTAGAAAAATTAGACTTGACTTGACTTGACTGACTAGTCTCGGGATCCGCTATTTTTGATTTTAATTTCAATTTTGCCTTTTTTATTTAAAAAAGTCTTACAAATTGCTATTTTTACTAATGACACTGGCAAAATCATCGGAGAAAACCTGATGGAGCCAAGACATTAAAAGAGAAGAAGAAGAAGAAGAAGAACCTTATGATTAACTGCAAATTTACTGAAAATTTTCGAGTAAATTTTAAATTGTGCATGAACTGTTAGAACTTTTAAAAAATTACAAGTGTTGCATAGACTTAGAATAATTTAAGAAAAAACGTTCCGACGGGGAACCTATGAACGATTTTGCCGCCAATAAGTTACAAATATTTGTACACAAAATTTGTCTATCTCGTTTATCTTTATCTTGTATCTGTATAATCGTTTCATTTTGTTGTTAGTTTGTAAAGTGTTTATTTTAATTGTTAAATATGGCTGACTCTCTTTTAAGAACACAAAATGATCTAGGTACAAGAATTCTCAAGGGCAGAAGGCGCTAATATGAAAACGTACACGCGAACGTTTCTTTCATTGTGTTTAATAAATATATTACTTTCGAGCGATTTAACTATTTGTAAAACGCAGGGGTTTTATTTTGATTTAAACCTGGGAGAGATTGGTGATTTTTAGGCGCATTTGTACAGGTAGTGAACATTATTGAAACTATACTCGCAAGAAGATGAGAAATTTTCTGATGTAATCGATCGATTTTTCCAAATATTTCAAGAAAACGAAAATTTACAAGTTCTTTAAGTCAAAATACAAATTATAATTCACACAAGCATTGAAGAAATTATGGATTCTGCTGAAAACGAATGTGTGAAAATGAATACAAAAATGAAAATAAGAATATCTAAGGATAGTTTAAGGCGTTATTCTCAAAAAAAGTTAAAAGCAGAATTGAACACACAAAATGAATTGCTTTCAATTTATGCACGAACGGTCAAGTGACCCTATATTAATATGAATATGTTCAGCTTAAAACCAACAGTATTTTAACAAAGTAATTATTGTTCGACAAATACTAAATATAAAAATCCCACGAACAAAATTAACTCTTTGGTATTGTCTTTGGATTAGGTATAATACCTATAATCTATTATTATCTATACTAATAGTCGCGTAGTCGACGTCTACGTTGTACGAAGTCGCGTGCGACAGCTAGTGTTGTATAATGTCACTTGTTAAATTCTGTTGCAGGTATCAAAATTGTGGTATCAAAGCTCTCCGGCGGAGTTGTATTACAAGCCTGTGGAGGGTGGTGTTGCACTTGAGCAAACTCCAGAATTAGAAAAACTGTGTGAATCTTTCTTCAAAACCGTCATAGAACGTGGCCGCAAGGCGAGGCCTCAAGTGGACGAGTTACCTCCGATGAAACATACTAAACCGAAAATGTGCAACAAAGGTATGTATTTTATTTTGTAAACATTTCTTATCAAAATTAAAAATGCCGTTTAAGGGAAAACGAAGTCTCACTTATTCTATTATTCTCACACATTTATCCTATTAGGATCGAACAATTGCTTAACTTGGGCCAATTGTTCAAGTTTTCACGTCTGTCGGCGCTCCCGGAGTGCCACTGTTTTTTTTATTTTATTTGTATTCATATATGGGATAGCGATTTGAGCTCAACTCACCTGATGGTAAGTGAAGATGAGGTCGAAAATGTGAAAATGTAGTGCACTTGTTGCATGTAGTTGTATGTGTGTATATTTTACATTTGTCGCATGTTTGAGATGAGATACTGACAGAGTGAGATAGGTGTTGGAGCCAACACCTATCTCACTCTGCGAAAGATGCGAATACAATTATAATATGTGAGGTAGTAGGGTTAGTATTATTGACACATTTAGTATTAAACGATTATGGGGGGTAGACGACACACGCATTGCCTCAGTCCATCAACAGATGTCGCTGTAGGTCTCGAACAATAGGTCATTGTTAGGTCGCGGTCTACACTTTTGTTCTTGTTTCAAATTGTCGGTTTTGTATACTCCACTTAAACTAAATATGATATTATGATAATGCTGATTAAGCGCACCGATAGCAATGCGGTGTAATTAAAAAAATAGTGTAGATAGTGTAGTAGATGTTTTAGCAAGATACGTCTCCATATTAATATTAACATTAGAAATGTGAAGAAAGTGAAAAAAGTGTTTGTTTTTCAGTGGATGAAGACAGTTCATCATCATCAGAAAGCGACGATGGTTCGAAAGGTTACATGGCCAAAATGATGTTGGAACTGAGAAGTAAGGAGAGTCACTCTAGAAGGCTACATGACGAACTTTGGTATGTAATGAAATAAGCGGTGTAAGTGCAGATTGTAGGGAAGTGCAGACAGTACGGAAGATTGATTAATTGAGTGCTTTTGTTTAGGTTCAACAACAGCGGGGTAATGAACGGAGCGCCATTCTGCCAATGCAGCGCTCGCGAGGGAACACTTGGCGTGCGCCACGGGGTCTACGCTGGGGAACTTGAGTTTCCCAAGTGTCTTCCCCGACAGAACAACCTCGACAAGCTTTTCCACTACCGGTAAGTCATTGGTTGACACGTCGCGCAGAAATAGCAGAATAAAAGTGAAACTTTTTTTCAGTATTACCGTGTCGCCGCCAACCAACTTCCTAATAAAGACGCCGACCATCATTGGCCACGAAGAACACGAGTTTCTTTTCTCGGGATTTTCGATGTTTTCCCACTACAAGCTCCCCAAGCGACCCATTTGCAAAGTGATAAGGTTCAATATCGAATACACGATACTGTACGACGAAGAGCCGGCGCCGCACAATTTCTCCGTTCAAGAATTGGACTTGTTTGGTAAACATAAATCTTTTATCTTATACTTTTAATGAAACGGTGAAAGAATTATTAGTGTTTGGAACCGATGCAAAGTTTTGAGCATCATCGGTTCGTTTGCTATTTAAATTGTCTAGGCGTTTGGAGTTTATTCATTGACACGAATAGTGAGGTCGGTAGGGTGAAAAATAGTTAGTATAAAATTTAAAAGACACAAGAAAGGATCGGGACGCGCGCGGCGTGGTTCTTTGTGCCCGATATTTTGGATAATCTTTATACATATTTAGACAATTTGTGGTGAGAGTGTATCAGCATCTGTAGTGACGGGATTTTGTGTCGGGAACCCAGCAGTTGCCAAGGAGGACCACGGTATTTCCTAACCTGTATTCCCGACTCCCTAACTATATTATATATATTGTTTCCCTGTCGTGGGCCGTCTGCGCGACGGACGGGTTCGAGGGACGAGGACTCGGTAAGTGGTTTCACATATATTCTGGACTCTTGGCTGTCGGCATAGGCTGATAGCTGAGTGTCCAAACCACCCCCCCCCCCCCCCTGATCCGCGCAACGCGGACTTTGTCGTGACCGCTGGTCTCCAAGAGGGAACATCTTCAGCTTCCACTGCATTCCTGCTGGGAGGCCGACGGTTGCGTACAAACTACTGGTAGCAGAGCGTGGTTCTTCTTACCTCTTTGAAGGGCTATTGCATATATATATATATATATATATATATATTTGGTGGTTAGAACAAGTTCTAAATGAGTTACTCACTGAGAACTCTCCTTGATATGCCTATTGTACAAATCCCATCTCTAAAACAGGTCAGTGACCCTGGCGACGTCATATTTGTTTACCTTTTTTATCAAACAAATAAAATCGGAGTATATGGTACTATTGCCAATATGATTAACATTGTTCTCATTAAACTCGTATTGCGTGTGCTATTTATTTGTGTTGACTCAATAAAATTTCTTTTGAAGTGAAACTTCTAATGCGACTTCCAACAAGGTTGCGTTAAACGTTTAACGCTACCATGGAGGGGGAATAGAAAGAGACAGAGCGAGAGTGAATGCGTGGCACTCGAACGCATGCGCGTAGTATACCTGTTTGTTACAGGCCAGCGCGAGCGTTAGCAACGAGTAGCGTCCAATATTCCAACGCAAGAGGGAGAGAGAAAGAAAGATACACAAAGGTAGAAAGTTTCACTTCTTCCGCGCGGAGGGACTACACGCACTATTTTTTTCTTTCTTTCTTTCTTTCTTTCTTTCTTTCTTTCTTTCTAAAATGTAGATTTGATGTCTTGCCCGGATCAAATTATGCTCAAATGGCGCTTTAGAGCAATTTTACCTAATACATAGCGATGATGGTCAAAGTAAGTATACATGAAATTTTGGCTATTTTCAGAGGAGTACTTGTTCCACGAATTGTTGGAGCTAGTGGACCTAGACCTTGGCAAGGGGACGGACACCACTTGCTCACAGTTCCACTTTATGCCTCGCTTCGCCAGATACTTGCCCGGAGGCGGTTGCGAGGTATGTCCTACACTTGGGGTGCAATTTTTATATCTTTCCCGTTTATCCCGGTTTTTAACCAAATTAAAATTCGAGTTTCTGAAGCGTACACAAACCAACTTAACATTTTAGCTTCAAGTATTTCATTTTAGGGACCATAATTATTATGTTAGGTTATATCAGCTCTGGAAAAAAAATAGAAAAAAATCGAGGTCATTTGGTTATGAGATAATAGAGATATATTTGAAAATGGGGAAAATAGGCACCCTTGAGAATATGTTTGGGTACTGTGCTCACAAATTGTCCAATTTATCACTATCAGTTATTTTTCTAAATAACTGTGCTATTGTTTGCAGTCATAAGTTCAATTTTGATTGCAATCAAAATTATACAAAACTGACAGATCAATTATTGAATTAATAACTGCAATCAATAGCAATTTCCCATTTTCAAATTATTTTCAACTATTATCTCTTAACCACAGTTGGTATAACCTAGCCTTTCGCCCCGTTGATTTCGCCCCGCCGACGTGACGTTGATTTTTGGGACAGAATATTACAATTATAGAAATGTTGAATCTACTAATATTATAAACTACTAAACGAATTTGGATGAGATTTGTTTATAGTAAATTTCAAAGAGGGTTAATTTAAGGGTTAATTTTCAGATTTTGTCTATGTGCGAGGTTTTAAAATATTTAATAGACGAGAGTGGGCTGTTGATACCGCCAGAAAACGTCGAGAATGTTCTCTCCATGGACCGTTACACCTGGGAAAAGTTTATTGACAGAGTTAAGGGTTAGTGGACATATATTATAACAACTAAATAACGGTAAGCTCTCGGAACTTTCAAGAGCTCGTGTCGCTAAAGGTTTCCAATGAATATTTCAGGTATGATAGTAACGTATCCTGGCAAGAAGCCATCTTCAATTCGAGTTGACCAACTCGACCGAAGTCCTCCGAGATCCGCCGGATCCAAAGGCAATCCGGCGGACATGAAGACATTTTATCCGGAAATTATTCATTTTGGCATCAAACCTGCACACGTCAGCTACGGTCGCAACCCAAAGTGAGTTATTATCTATTTATAAAAGTTTTCATTTGTTCATATTACGGTCGACAGACTGTAGGTACGTGGCTACCGTCGCCTATGACAACCTAATATCTGTACAGGTATCAAAAGGCGTGGAGAGAGTACGTAAAGTGCCGTCACCTGATAGCCAACATGTCGAAGCCCACGCTCCTGGAGAAGAAGAATCTGTCGGAAAAGAAGGCCAAGGTGCAAGAGATTAGGAGTCAGAGCTACACGAAGAGGGACGTCTCTGTGGCCATCTCCTCCGAGGGGTTCCGTACCACGGGCCTCATGTGCGACGTAGTGCAGGTCAGCCCTTGCGACTTTTCGCAAATATCGTCTAAATAAGTCCTAGAGTATCATTTTCAAATCTACCTTCAAAATGAGCTTTTCTTTGTGTACATTTCAGCATGCGATGTTAATACCGGTTTTAGTTCTTCACCTTCGATTACACAAAGCCCTGGACAGCCTCGAAGAGAACATAGGTTACGTTTTCAAAGACAGGGCGTTATTGCAGACTGCTCTAACGCATCCGTCGTACAAGGAGAACTTTGGAACCAACCCTTATCATGCCAGGAACACCTTAACTAATTGTGGGATTCGACAACCCGAGTATGGGAACCCGAAGATACATCATACGAAGAAGAAAGGTAAGCGTACCTACCTCTCTGATCTTGTAGCCGCCCCATTTTATTATTACCGTTTTTATTTTGAAGTTCAATTATGACTTGCGTGTGCGTCGGCATGACAATACAGACGCGTCAGCTTTAGTGTATGTTTTTGCAGGCATGGACAATCTGATCAACATAATGTCTCAGTTCGGGAAGACGAGCGAGACAGAGTCGGATGTCAAACACAACGAGCGGTTGGAGTTTCTGGGGGACGCCGTGGTGGAATTCCTCTCTTCCATCCACCTGTTCCGCATGTTCCCTGCAATGTCCGAGGGAGTATTGTCCACGTATCGGACCTCCATCGTGCAGAACCAGCACCTGGCGTTGCTCGCCAAGGTAAGTCTGCAACATGTAACACAACACTGCGACACTGTAACGTTCTGGTACGTTTAAAGGTTGGTTGGATTTTCTCTATATATTCTCCATGTTAATGCAGAAAATCGCCCTGGAGAAGTACATGTTGTGCGCTCACGGACCGGACCTGTGCGGCGACGAAGTAGTGATTCGCCACGCGATGGCCAACTGCTTCGAGGCGCTAATGGGAGCGCTTTTCCTTGACGGGGGCCTTAAGGTAAACTGCAACTGTTACTATCTATGATATCGCTTGTGCATCGGTCACATTCATTCACATTCACATTCACGTTCACGTTCACAGGAGGCGGACCGCGCGTTCGCGCTCGCTCTGTGGTACGACGAAAGGGACCTACTGGAGACGTGGTTCGCGGAGAGAGCGCATCCCCTACAGGAGCAAGAACCTCTAGGCGACAGGAAGTACATAAAAAACATCGAGTTCCTGCAGCGGCTGACCATGCTGGAGAAGTCGATCGGGGTGCAGTTCAAGCACATCCGGGTGTTGGCGCGCGCCTTCACCGACCGCTCGGTGGGATACACCAACCTCACTTTGGGCTCTAACGAGCGCCTGGAGTTCCTGGGGGACACGGTCCTGCAGCTAGTGGTCACCGATCGGCTCTACCGTCGCTTCCCCGATCACCGCGAGGGCCATCTCTCGGTAATTATAACTATAACTAACAGGTTCTCCATCTCCAGTGAACCTGCTAATACTGAATACTTGTGGCTGAAATAGTGCCTGTGATATTTCAGCTGCTGCGTTCGTGCCTCGTGAGCAATCGCACGCAGTCGATGGTGTGCGACGATCTCAATTTGCCCGCGTATACGATGTACGGCGACCCCAAGTCGATGCCGACCTCCATTAAGCACAAAGCCGACTTACTGGAAGCCTTCTTGGGAGCTCTCTATATAGATAAGGTATTACTTTTCGTTATTTCGATTTATGTCAAATTTGGTATACTGTTTTAGTGGTCTGAGACTCTGTCTGTGAGTAATGAGTATCCACAGAATGTGCAGTACTGTCAGGCGTTCAGCAACGCGTGCCTGTTCCCTCGCCTGCACGAGGTCATCTTGAACCAGGAGTGGAACGACCCCAAGTCCAGGCTGCAGCAGTGCTGCCTCGCCTTGCGCTCTGTCAAGGGCCGCGACCAGGAAAAACCCTTCTACAAGTCAGTTATCACTCTCTACTAAAAATACAATCTAATAAAAATACAACCCCATGACATAATCAACAATCTTTTTTTCTTTTTTTTTTTTTATCTGTATTAAATTTACTTCTTAAATACATTTATTTATTTTATGCGTTGGGCATTTTTGAGATGGGATAAAAATCATTGAACTGTACTGTAAGCGTTGACAGCTGCATATGAAAGTAAACTTACTAGTCACTTACTTGTTAGTATGATAACAAGACATTTTTGAGAACATCGATCGTAGGATTCGATCCTACGATATACTATTGCCGTAGGTCTGCGACAGAGGCCGGACAGACGGCACGGCAGGCACGGCATACAACTGTTACACACCAGGACCTCTAGTTGAATAGAGTTTGTGTCGGTAATCGGTAATCGGTATTGACGTTGCAGGGTGATCAAGACCGTGGGCCCGACGAACGGTCGCGTGTTCTCGGTGGCCGTTTATTTCCGAGGCTCCATACTTGCGGTCGCCGAAGGCCCCACCATCCGCGAGGCCCAAATGAATGCTGCCAACAAGGCATTAGCCTCCGCGCACAGTAACTAACCACTTCTTTCTTTTCTTTTCTTTTCTTTATTCATATATCTCGCTCTATTAGCTTTATTACTATCTACGAGTACATACACTAGTTCTGCATTTGTGCTCGGACTATAGCGGTTAGAAAAGTTTACGTATGAGTCTAGTAAGTAAGTAAAACTTGTCTTGTTCACTGAATTGGAGCAGAATAATAACTAATTTTTTTTATTTCTTGGTTTTATGATTACCTATACTAGACTAGACTAGACTAGACTGGCAGTCCTTGTAAGTAAAGCCATGGAGACAAACGAGACAATGCAAGCAATTTAAACAAATCTCTGTTTTTCCCTCGCATACATAAAATGCGCCATCTGTTTCCTAGTTGCGCTACTAGATAAAATACATTCGTCGAGTCCGTGTACACTATGTTGTACACTAGTTTACTTTAGTTACTACGATATGTTGTACGCCGTTTGTCTGTGTGAATAACACCTGTAAGACCTGTAACACTGTAACTACAATAAAGGGTGATTAAAGCTCGTTTACATTGTTTGCGTTGTTTTCGCGGCCTTGCTTTACTTTTGTTTATAATATATATATTTTTCTTGCAGCATGGTTTCCGCAACTTGACCTAGCCAAGAGCAGGAGAAACACGAGCAAGCGTGTGGACTTCAATCCGTTGAACTTTTTGCGAGACGCGCACCCCCTCAAGAGGAGTAGTCTGCTCGAAAAAAAGCCCGAGGCTCACGAGTCGAGTGAGAGTGAGAGTGATAGTGATAGTGATAGTGATGACCAACAAGATGTAGGCGAAGAGTCAGCGAGCGATAGCGCGGACGGGATGTCAGACTAGATACTGATTCAAACTATTGCTCAATGAAAAAAGTGAACAAGTAATTCTTAGTTCCTGCGCGAACGATGGACATTTCGCGGAATACCTACCTTTATAAATTTTCTTTCATAGTCTCATACTCAGAAAAGTGATGATTAATAAAGATTTTAAATTTATATGTATATTTTTCTTATTTCACATAACATTGCATGTCCAACAATTCCTTTCGCTTTATATCTAAAACAAAAAAAACCTTAGTTAGTTTTCAATGGCATTACCATAGACATTATTATAGACATAGACTTAATCATAGACACTGTGTGCACATTGTTATATTACACAAATTAAGCAAATCACACAATTTTACAAATCTCTCACCCGATAAGGGCTCGGTCAAAATATCAGCTATCTGATCCATAGTAGATACATATCTACAAAATACATATATATAAAAATTAAAAAAATACGTGTCACATGTGCGTCCTCGATGAACTAAACTACTGAACCGATTTTGATAAAACTTCGTAACTATGTGTCATTTGGTCCAACTTAAAAGATAAGATAGTTTATATCTCAATTTTTTTTTGCAAATGTATATTATTAACATAGCGACATCTGTGTGTGCCAAAAGAAACCTATCTATAGGAAAATATTAAAATTTTGGCCAATAGAATCTTATCTGTTGTTCAGTTTAGTTGTTCAGTGACAGATCTACTGGGATTATTCCACCCAGAATTTATATTTTTACTGGGATTTTAATTCTAATAGGTGCGATGTGAAGTAATCAAAGAAAAGTGTTTCTACTTATGTTTGCCTTTCCAGTTTTTGTAAACCTACGTATTCCCAAGTGCTTTCGTATATTATTCCTATTTTTACATAATTAAAATAGATTTTAGACCACATGCACGACTGTTTATATGACTTATACCATAGTACTTTAATGTTTCTTATAACTTGGTTAAAAAAAAACACTAGAAGCAGCACAAAAAATTTAATTAATCAATAAGCAAAAATTTCAAGTTTCATTTTGTTAATTATTGTATTTATAAAATATATGAATGAATCAACAGTTTTACAAGTGGTTGAATTAGGAAGGTCCTCTTCAAAGACAAGACTGTGAGTCTATTGGCGCTCTGGCCTTAGAAGGAAACTCTGGCGAAGCAATACTCCAACAATACTACTTTCCAACGCTTCAATTGATCAACCTGTCATTACATAATTATAATACTTGCAGAAGAGGTTTTCGGGATAAAAGGATTGTGATAAGCATCTGGCAGAGTGTCTAGCATATGCAGAAACACGCGCCATCTGTTTTTTTTATCTTAAGTAGACAGACAGGCTGACCGTATACTGCTTCTGATCGGTGCTATTGGAATATTATAGGGTGGCCTTTTATTTTGATCTTACTGTAATGTAGGGTATTTATTATTATTATGATTTCATAGATAGGGTATCTCATAAGTTGTCAGTCAGTCATCAATTATACGTTTGAATGTCAACCGCGTTTTATTGCCGTCCGCACATCTAATACCTAACACTGGCGACGAGAAATCGAATTAATTTGTGCGTGTATTATTTAAAAGTACAAGAAAAAAAATGTCGATCGGAAAGCTAAGTACGTTTGATATAAATAACGGACAATGGTCATCATACATCGACAGACTAGAAATGTATTTCAAGGCCAACAATGTGGCGGGTGATTTACACTTACCCTCATTAATAGCCAGCATGGGGGACGAGGCTTATGAGCTGCTGGTAAGCCTTGCTAGTCCAAATAAGCCATCGGAACTGACATATGCAGAAGTCGTTAAATTAATGAAGGACCATTTACAACCAACACCATCAGCGTTAGCGGAGAGATTCCGGTTCAGACAGAAGCGTCAGGCTGCGTCGGAAGACGTGGCGGCCTACGTAGCGGACTTAAAGAAGATGTCACGTAACTGCAAATTCGCTGCTAATCTAAATGAAAATTTACGTGACCAGTTTGTGTGCGGACTCAAGAGTGATTTGATTAGGCAACGGTTGTTCGCGGAGGATGACTCAATCACGTTCTCCCGGGCCGTTTGTCTGGCGAGTTCCCTGGAAGCTGCGGAGAGAGATGCAGCGGAGGTCGAGGGGGCACCATTGTCATCGGCAGTTACCAGTGCGGTACATGCACTGGCTCACGGGCAGAGGCAGAAGTGCTCGGGCGGCTGGAGGGGCACGACGAGCGGCGGGAGGGGGTGCGCACGCGCACCCAACAACGGCAGCGCGAAGATGACAGGCCCTGCTGATACAGCGGGAAATGAGACGGTTAATTGTGGGGCGTGTGGAGCCAACGACCATGCGCATGCCACTTGTCGCTACCGGAAATTCATGTGCAGCAAGTGCCGCCGTATCGGACATTTACGTCGAGTTTGTACGGAGCGTGACAGGCAGCCCAGCAGTCATAGTGGTGCGAGGGGTCAAGGTCAGCGGCGGCAACTTCACTTCAGCGGTGTGGACCGCGAGTCTAGCGAGGAAGACCACGATGCTGAGGAGAGTCTGAACCTCCTGGCTCTGAACAATTATAAGGCAGTAAGTGTTCCCATTTCTATAAACAATACCACAATATACATGGAAATAGACACCGGGACAGCGGTGTCGTGTATAAGCAAGGAGACATACAATAAATATTTTCCGGAATTTCCCATTAAAAAAGACAATAGTGTTTTAAGATTTTACGATGGCACAAGGGTCAAGCCGTTAGGTCTAATACGGCCCTACGTTCAGTACCAAGGTCAACGAGGAAAGCATTTAGAATTATTTGTAATGAACCAAGGTGCCACTCCATTAATAGGTAGACAGTGGTTAGCGGAACTAAATATTGATATTCCAATGTTTAAAAAAGTTACAAAATTAAATAATTTGTGTCTTGAACATATTGACAAGGATGTGTATAATATACTCGACAGATATAAAGAAGTGTTCAGCGGCGGGCTCGGGCGGTATACGGGCGGCAGGGCGACACTGCGCGTGAGAGAGGGGGCGGTGCCTGTGTTTCACCGCGCGCGGCCGTTGCCGTACGCACTGCGCGAGCGCGTCGACGCCGAGCTGGATGCCATGCTGGACGCCGGCGTAATTGAGCCGGTCGACTGCTCTGACTGGGCCTTGCCGCTGGTGCCTGTCAATAAGGCTGACGGTACGTTGCGAATTTGTGCGGACTACAAGGCAACCGTTAACCCCGTTTTGCTGATCGACCGATTTCCGTTACCCCGAATCGAAGACGTACTAGTAGGGTTAAATGGGGCGCAATATTTCAGTAAAATTGATTTTTCACAAGCATATAACCAGGTGGAGTTAGACGAGTCTAAAATGTATACCGTAATAAATACCCATAGGGGGTTATTCCGTTACAATAGATTAGTATATGGCTTATCCTCGAGTGTGAGTATCTTCCAGCGGATTATGACGAATCTTTTCCAGGGAATTCCAGACGTCCAAGTCTTCTTAGATGATGTGATCGTGGGCGGGAAGACTAGGAAGGAACATTTAAAGGCGCTCGGAGAGGTTTTTAGACGGGTGTCGCAAAACGGTTTAAAATTAAAAAAACAAAAATGTATTTTCTTAGTCGACGAAGTAAAATATTTAGGTTACATTGTTTCTAAGGAAGGGATAAAAGCCGATCAATCAAAAATAAAAGCAATTCTGAAAATTGAACCACCCGGAAACGTGAGTGAGTTACGTTCTTTTCTCGGAATGGTAAATTTCTTTTCTAGATTTATAAAAAACTTTAGCTCTTTATTATTACCTTTGAACAAATTATTGCAAAAGGGAGTCGAGTGGCATTGGAACAATAAATGTAATGAGGCGTTTACAAAAATAAAAAGGGTTTTAACTAGTACAGATGTACTCGCGCATTATGATCCAAAGCGACCTTTGATAGTGACGTGCGACGCAAGCGCACGAGGAATCGGTGGAGTGCTATCGCAGCCGGACGGGGGTGGGGAGCGGCCGGTAGCCTATGTGTCGCGCTCACTCACACAGGCGGAGGCTAATTATTCACAGATTCATCGGGAAGCATTGGCGATAGTGTTTTGTATGCAAAAATTTCATCAGTATGTTTACGGAAGGAAGTTTGTATTACGCACGGATCATAAACCGCTAGTATCTATATTCGGACCTCATACCGGTATACCTACTATGACGGCCAGTCGAATGCAACGGTGGGCAGTAATTCTTTCAGCGTACAATTACGACATAGAATATATTAGAACCGACGAAAACTGCGCTGACGGTTTATCGCGCCTACCGGTGAGCACAGGTGACCAGTCAGTAGTTAAAGATGTCATCCCGGAGCAAACGTATTTACATTTCGCACAGGACGCCTTGTTGTTGGATTATAATGAGTTAAAAACAGAAACGGAAAAAGATCCAATATTAGGTAGGGTGTTGAGTTACATAAGGGATGGTTGGCCGCAAACATGCGAAATAAGGAATTTAATACCTTACTTTAATCGTAGAAAAGAACTGTATGAGGAACTAAATTGCATAATGTGGGGACACAGGGTTGTCATTCCGGAGGCTTGCTACAGTAAAGTATTAAAAATGATTCATGAACCGCACATGGGCATCGTAAGATCGAAATCGTTGGCGCGTAGCTACGTGTGGTGGCCCGGCGTGGACGAGGCAGTGGAGCGCGAGTGCCGCGCCTGCGAGGTATGTGCGGCCGTGGCGGATGCACCGGCGCGCGCGCCACCGAAGCCCTGGCCCTGGTATCCGCGACCTTGGACCCGGTTGCATTTGGACTTTATGGGCCCGATTGCTGGTAAAATTTATTTAGTAGTCGTAGACTCGACGTCTAAATGGTTGGAAGTTTTCCCAGTTCCCAGTACAGCCGCGGGTAGCACCATAGGGAAACTTAGAGAGTTATGGAGTAGGTGGGGTATACCTAGGCAGATAGTTACCGACAATGGACCGCCATTTACGAGTAGAGAATTCGCAAATTTTATTAAATATTGCGGAATCAGACATGTGTTTATTGCTCCATATCACCCATTATCGAACGGTGCGGCTGAAAATGCCGTAAAAATCTTAAAAAGGGTAATTAAAAAAGCCCTAACAGAAAAAACTGATATTAATGAAGCATTAAACACATATCTGCTATATTATAGGAATACGGAACATGCTACAACGGGAGAACCCCCTTCCGTGATACTTCTAGGCAGGCGATTGCGTACAAGACTGGACGCACTGAAACCCGATAGAGAGGCGAGGGTAGGAAATGCGCAACAGAAGCAGGTGGAATGTGCGGGGAGGACGAGCAGAGAAATAAAAGAGGGGGAGGACGTATGGTATCGTCAGTACATTAAGGGCGAGAAATGGGCTCCGGGAACGGTCGTAGGTTCGGCAGGTTTAAACGACTATAGCGTTATAGATAGTAATGGGAATCGGTGGCATAGGCATGTCGATCAGCTAAAGCGTAGGTCGCGGAGCTCGCTTGTGGTCCCTACAGGTTCGTCATCGCTGCCATCACCACGACCGCAAACGGTCGCTATTAGTCCCTGTAGACGGGACGAGAGCACAGGCGGGGAACAGTCGGAGCTGCCGACGGCGGAGGTTTCGCCGGTTCACGTGGCGTCTCCTTCACCGGTTCGTGACGATCAAGAGGTTTTCACTACGCCACCTGCCGCCCCTGTACCGCCCGAAGCCCGACCAATTCGAAAGTGTAGGTTAAAGAATATTAATTATAAGGTTAGATTTTAATGTGTATAAACTTTAACTTTTGCTATATCATATTTGTTGTATGTTATGTTATATGTTTATTTATGTTATTAGGTAGTGTTAATTAAGGTGGAGAGATGTCATGTAGGGTATTTATTATTATTATGATTTCATAGATAGGGTATCTCATAAGTTGTCAGTCAGTCATCAATTATACGTTTGAATGTCAACCGCGTTTTATTGCCGTCCGCACATCTAATACCTAACACTTACCGAAGGTTTTAAAGCTTCTGCTAGAATGTTAATTGGTAGACGTGCGGATATCTCTCCTGTATTGTCTGTAAAGCGCACTCGCAGTTCTTCAACTGTAGGATTACTGAAATAAAAATTTCTAAGTATTCAAGTTAATAGTACATGTAATAGGACCACTTGATGGTAGGTGGCTATGGCTACCGTCGTCTATATACAAAACTACACATGTTGTTATTTTACTGTGGTTTTTTGTAAGGGGGTGGTCACTGCCGCCAGACGGGCTGCCAAAATGAATGCGAAACGCAATGTGCTCTGCCACTACTTGCCAGATGACGACAAGAATTTACATTAAATGTACATCCAAAGTTGGCCCTGCCAAGATTCGAATCCGGGACCCATAGGGACAGAGCGCTAAAGCAAGCATCTTAACCACTCTCACTGACTCGTAATATCGTCATGTTATTAGAACAACGACGGTTCTGCAATTTACTAACTTTACAGTATGGCACTTTAAAGTTATCGGATGGAGTTTTATGACACATTTTGAAAACGGCTGATCCGATCAGCTTTAAATTTGGATATGTTGTTGTGTTTATGAACTTTTATAATATGACATTCAAAATAAATTCCTAAAATGTTTAGATTTTATAAAAAGTCACATGCCCCACTGTTCTATGAACACTAATGTGTCGTATGTCATCTTACGTCGTTATTGTGCGAATTGTCCTCTAATTTTATATGACGTAAGGTAGTTTCCGTCGATGTTTCAGGAACTCTCTTTCAAAATTTACTGACGGATCTCAATACATGGTTAATAAAATATAAAATATATGTAATCATTACACATTTATTATTTATTTTCAAATGAAATTGTTATATCGTCATAGCCGTAGAACAACGACGGTTCTGCAATTTTGTAACTTTACGTATGGAACTGGCGAAATGATTAATACGCCATTTTACTGTGTTTAGAAATCAAATCTGTCAGTATTCCAACTCTGTATCTAAAAGGTTTTAAATAATATTTGTCAAAAAATGTTTTTGGTCGATAAAACACGACATATAAAGTCAGTTTACGCAAAAAAAAATAAAAATTGAAAATTATCAAAACCGTCGTTGTTCTACTACTATGACGATATTTTCTTATAATGTTAAGTACAAAAATAATTTTCTATACTCTAAGCAATACAGTAAGACTAATTTAATATGTATTAACAATCTCAAACGTTTGCTATGTATTTATACTTAGAGAAACATTAATATTAACTGAATTATAACGAAAATGTATGGCATTAAAATAGAGATCAACCAGTTTGCTTTTAATCACAAGTTTTGTACGTGTGAAAAGTAAACATCTTAAGTTTACCTAATTTAAAATTAAGTTTTAGTAAAAAATTGGGAATTTTTTGTGAAAGGACGGTACATAATCTTTTATTCGAGGTCCATTGTTTGCCACTACTTTTTCCCATATTTCTGGTAGCATACGGATACCGCGTCGGAAGAATGCTTCATCTTCATATGATGTGAAATGTTGCTCACATAGATCATGCGCTCACCCCAATTGAGTGTTTCCAAATAGGTTTTGACCGGCGCCGCAACATGTGGACAAGCATTACCATGAAGGAGAATAACTTTGTCGTGTCTGGAGTAGTAGTGGGCACGCTTTTCCTTGAGTGCTCCATTCAATCTCATCAATTGTCTTCGATAGATAGCTCCAGTAATGGTTTCTTTCGGTTTGAGCAACTCATAATACAGGACATGTGGGATGGCATCTATAGAGTGATTGGAAGAACGGCAGTCAGAGGAGAGGACGCGCCGCTGGTACGAGACGGAAGGGTTCTCGACGCGAGGGAATCGGCGGAGTGGCTTGCGGAGGTGTTCTACCCGAAAGACCACGCGACTTCGGATGAAGAGGTTCACCGCCAGATCAGAGCGGAGGCGGACAGGGTGAACGTGGGGGAGCAAGACTCGCCCTGCGATCCCCCGTTCACGCTGACCGAGCTGGAAATGGCGGTGAGGTCCTTCAATCCGAAGAAGGCCCCCGGCTCCGACGGGCTCACTGCTGACATCTGCTCCAGGGCCATCGGCTATAACCCCAAAGTCTTTTTGGGGTTACTGAACAGCTGTATGGCCCACCATATTTTTCCGAAAATATGGAAAGAGGCAGCAGTGATCGTCCTTCGGAAGCCGGGGTGGGATAGTTACACCGTACCCAAGTCATTCCGACCAATTGGATTGCTGCCCGTGCTTGGGAAGGTATATGAGAAAATGCTGGTGGCTCGCCTCAAATACCATCTCTTGCCGGGGATAAGTGACCGCCAGTATGGCTTTGTGCCCCAGAAGAGCACCGAGGGCGCCCTCTATGACCTAATGTCGCGGATATACAAGAAACTTAATGATAAGAAGATTGTCATATTGGTGTCATTGGACATAGAGGGGGCCGTCGACAGCGTCTGGTGGCCCATGGTCAGAGTCAGGCTGGCGGAAGCGGCTTGCCCGGTAAACTTGAGGCGAGTCTTTGATAGCTACCTCGCCGACAGGACGGTTAGCGTCAGATACTGCGGCGAGGTTCATAATGCCGAACCAAGCAGGGGCTGCATCCAGGGGTCAATAGCCGGACCCTTGCTCTGGAACCTGACGCTCGACCCGTTGCTGCGGAGCCTGGACAGTGGAGGCGTCTACTGCCAGGCCTTCGCGGACGACGTGGTCCTCGTCTTTGATGGAGACGGGGCGCTCCAGATAGAGCAGAATGCCAATGCCACTCTCGCGCATGTTCTGGAGTGGGGTGTCAAAAATAAGCTGAGGTTCGCACCAGGCAAAACAAATGCTATGGTGCTGACCAGAAAGCGTAAGTTTGACACGCCACGCCTTACCATGGGCGGGATTGACATTGCCATGAGGGACAGAATCAAATTGCTCGGACTAATCATAGACAGGGGTCTCACCTTCAAGGATCATGTCAAAAACGTGACCAAGAAGGCCCTCGGGGTTTATAAGCAGCTCGGTAGAGCAGCTAAAGTCAGTTGGGGTCTCCATCTCGAGGTCGTTCGCTCTATTTACATCGCCGCGGTGGAACCAATAATCACCTACTCTGCGAGTGCGTGGGCACCTGCGACCCGCAGAGTGGGGATTATGCGGATCTTGAACGCTGTGCAGCGGGGTTTCGCGCAGAAAATCTGCAGGGCCTACCGAACGGTGTCCCTGAACTCAGCCTTACTACTGGCTGGGATACTCCCCCTTGACTTGCGAGTTCGCGAGGCTGCCTCATTATATGAGGCCAAGAGGGGAGTACCACAGCCTGAACTCAAGGACAGGGATATCGAGCGGGGGGTTCTTGCGGCCGAGGCTCCCCACCCCGCCGAGCTGGTTAGCCTTGAGTTCGAAAGCCTGGTGGACGAGGAACAGCTGAAAGACAATAGCGACTACCACCTTCGCATCTTTACTGACGGCAGCAAGATTGACGGTCGGGTTGGCGCCGCACTATCCTTATGGAAGGGCGACGCCGAAACCAGGGCCGTCAAGCTTGGTCTGCCGTCGTATTGCACCGTCTACCAGGCAGAGCTCTTGGCGCTATGTGAGGCGTCGAGGGTAGTCCTCGGGCGCAGCGAAACATCCGTTGCAATATACAGCGATTCGAGGTCCGCATTGCAGTCCATTGCGGCGAGTAAGTGCTCGCACCCTCTAGCCGCTGAAACAAGGAAGAACTTAACCAACATCAGTAAGCAAAACAAAATGTTAAAACTATTTTGGATAAAGGCTCACGCTGGTCTAGAGGGGAACGAGAGGGCGGACTACCTCGCGAGGGAGGCCGCTCTGAAGGTCAAACGAAAGCCGGCGTACGACCTGTGTCCGGTCTCGTTCGTCAAGCGGTGCATACGAATGCGCTCGCTTGACGAATGGGACCAAAGATACAGGGACGGTGCGACGGCTGGAGTTACCAAGCTGTTCTTCCCTGGAGCCGTAGAAGCTTATAAAACCCTGAGGAAGATGAGCCTTGAAGGTGTGATGACCCAGATGACGCATGTTCTACTGGAGTGCCCGGTCTTCGCCAAGGAAAGGATGGAATTAGAATATAAGATGGACATGGAAGTGTGCCCAGCCAACCTCAACGCGATGATCGCAGGTAGCCGAAGAGGAAGATTTATTGAATATTGTAAAATAGTAGCGAATAGGGTCATTAAAAGGAATAAGACATAGAATTATAATAGTAAGAACTGAATTGTTAGTATGAGATTGTAATATATTATACACGAATGTTTTAATAATTCAATGGTTTTAAATTGTTTAATGTTTTTAATTGTTTTAATTGAGGATTGTTTAATTGTTTTAATTTCCATCTATACTCAAATTGTCTTAAACTATTTAATGTTCAATTTTAAATGCCTAATTATTGTTATTGTTAAATTTTAATGTTTATTGTGTATAATATAAATCACGTGTACAGTTATTTGAACCCTAACTACTACAAATATAGAACAGGATAGAGGATGATAAAGGATAAAGGAAAGATAAAGGATAAGGACCCGTGTAGTATGAATGAGGATGGATAATAGAAAGATGAAGTATGAAGAAAGAAAGTGCGAGTAGAATAAAAGCGAGAACTAGAATGAAAGAGAAGTTAATATAGGCTACGACCTCGTGTCGGAGGGATTCGCATTATAAAAAAAAAAAATACAGGACACCAAGCGGACACACCAAATACACAACAAGAGTTTTTTACACAACATGAGCTCCGAATCAAAGCTTTAAATCCAGGCTTCATTGTTGCTTAAATAATCAGTGACCTTATAGTAGCCTTTCGAGAGGAGCTTGGTTTTAATGACACCTTTAAATTTATTTTTAGACTAGCTGGTGCCCACGACTTCATCCACGTTGATAAATATTAAGTAGCCTAACATGTGTCCCGTACGTCCAAATGTTTATCTACCAAGTTTCATGAAAATCAGTTATTTAGTTTCAGAGTTATGGAGGAACAATATAATATAGGAACAGTTAATATTTCGTCATAGTAGTAGAACAACGACGGTTTTGATAATTTTCAATTTTTATTTTTTTTTGCGTAAACTGACTTTATATGTCGTGTTTTATCGACCAAAAACATTTTTTGACAAATATTATTTAAAACCTTTTAGATACAGAGTTGGAATACTGACAGATTTGATTTCTAAACACAGTAAAATGGCGTATTAATCATTTCGCCAGTTCCATACGTAAAGTTACAAAATTGCAGAACCGTCGTTGTTCTACGGCTATGACGATTTGACGACCAGCTAAAATGATTCTTGATCTCATTGATTTTGTCACATTTCTTAAATGTGATTAGTGGATTTAACCAAAAAGTTGTTAGTGGTGGCGCCAAATAAGGCGTCTCCACGGCCTGGAGGATCTGCAATGTTCATAAGTTACCGGCTGCATACGAGGCTCTCCCTAGCCCTTTGATTGCACGCATCATAAAGAAAAATACAGTCCACTTATTATCAAACATATTTGGCGTGATCAGTATCTACTACTATACGTTTACTAGCACACAATCAATGAATTGTTTTTTTTTTTTTTTGTTTTTTTTTTTGTTTTTTTTTTTTTTTGCTAACCAGCCACAGATAAAATATCTTTTGACTAGGTGTTCAACTGTCGGCCTCGGCCCTCGCCCCCGCCTCCTCTCTGATCCCCGCTGATCTCCGCTGATTCCCGTCTGTACATACTCATAGCTCCTAAACTAGTTTATACGACGAATTCAAGTGATCGAAATTGAGTCGAATTTCTTTTGATAGACACGGAATTAATAAAACGAATCTTCTTCGATTCACTCTCGTTTCATTTCATCATCTATTGACTAACTTGAATTTATTTCATCCATTTATATAATACAAGAGCAAAATGCAAACAATGAAATAGGGTTCTAACAATAATTATGTAAAGCGACATCTACTCGCAATTTGATTTCTAAATGGTCACTTCACATCTTCACACACCGAGCCACTAGTGAACTCTGATAACATTAATAACAATTCACGGCTAATAATAACGTTCTATTATCCTGAAATTGAAATTGTTATATGTTTCAATAAATATTGTAAATATAATTTACAAAACCTCGTTTCTACTTATCTAGCTGCTAGCACTTAGCTGAACCCGAAAAAAAAGTTAGGCTCAGTCTAGTATTAATTTTATTATGCGTAAATACAAGTATTCTAGCCAACATAGGTTTACCAAAAGACACATTGTTCTACTTAATATTTTTTAATAACGCTTTTTTTTTTTTTTTTTTTTTTTTTTTTTTTTAAGTGTCAAGGTCACGCTTTATTTTGAAGCTAGAGCGAAAATTCCAACGGGGTTGTAAAGACGGCTCCCCGAGGAACCAATGAGCCCCAGTAAATTAAAGTGAAAAAGCTAAGAAATAGATTGGCGACGGTCGCCCCACAAGTCGCCAAGAAGTTAAATTGGTTTATGTTAGGTCAGTGCATAGTAAGGTCAATACAGATTAGGTCGGGTAACTTTTAGGTTGGGTTAGGTTAGGTTAGGTTAGGTTAGGTTAGGTTAGGTTAGGTTAGGTTAGGTTCAGTTACTGCGCTAGCATTGCTTTCGGGTACTCTCGACGTCGCTCTAGCTGATTCTGCGGTCTGATTGACGGATTGAAGTGACTGAAGCCTTTTTTAAGGCTTCTTTTATTTCAATCCCGAAATTTCAATTGCCTGTATCTTTGCCATCTGTGGTCAGATTTTGCCGCGGTTTACTTTGATTTGTAGCCTTTCTCAAGGCTCGTCGGGTGGCCCGCGGCAATTTTTGTTAATTTGTTGTTTTTCGATTGTTTTGTCGGTTTGTTTATTTTCGTTGTTTTTGTTCTGTTATTTTTACCAAAATTAGCAAAATTAGATTTGGCTGAAATTCAGCCTACAGCTGTATTTTTTCGCGCTTTCTCGGACAGTGCCGGAAAATCGGGAATTTCCGGATTTCCGGAAATTTTGGATCGCCCGGCACTGCCCCAGTTTTTGTTGTTTAGCGGTGTGCGGCGGCTCGTTTGAAGCCTTTTTCAAGGCTTCATCGGACTGCCCACATCAGCTTTTGTCATTGTTGTTGTTTAAGTTCTTATTGTTGTTTTTGTGTTTTTCAATTTGTTGTTGTATTGTTTATTTCGTTAATATCTTTTGTTTTTGTAGTCGGATTTGTCTGGGAGGCGGTTCGTAAGAGGCGCCTTCCGGGCTTCCTCCGGACGACACGCCGGGTCCGGAAATTTTCGGTTTTCCCGGAAATTTCTTTCGCCCGGCGTTTCCGGATTTCCGGACGTTTTCGGCTTCTGGGCAGCTCGTACGACGCCTTCTCGAAGGCGCTTTCAGCCGGCCCAAACCCGTTGTTGATAGCTTTTGTTTCCTGAGAGTTATTGTTGTTTTTTGTTTTTTAGGTTTAGGTCTATTGTTAAATTTTTGTTGTTTTGTTAAGTTTATCGTTGTTTTGGCCCCCCTTTCATAGGGGTGGCCTCACCAACGAACTCGGAGGTCGACAGAGCCATTAATTGGCCCATGTCGGACTCCCGCAAGAACCGGCCTGCGGGCAACACGCGGTCGCAGGCGCGCAAACGCGCAGAAGTGTCGGAGGAATCCAGCCGGGGGTCGTCCCGCGCTGCTTTAGAGGCGGATGCGCGTGCACGGCGCGCGGTGGTGAGACTGAGCGTGATGTCTCCTGAGAGGTATAGCAAGCGCGCTTCGGATTCCGAGGCCCTTGAGGATTTAAACCCACCTAAGGTGGTAAAGCGTCCGTCTAGTCGTGGCAAGAAACATGGCCACGACTATGGTTTGGCCCAGGCTACCAGGGAGTTTGAGGCGGCGATGGGGAACACCGATTCGGACCCTGAAATATCTGAGTCGGATTTTCGGCTGAATGCCCCCCCGACATCGAGGGCGCAAATCATATCGAAGGGGCTCCGCTGGCTACGGCATGAGAACCGGCGCCTCAGCGGGGAGTTGGAGACCTCCCGAGCAGAGACGGAGGCTCTCAGGCGATCCGGTTCCCAGGAACCTCGCCTTGAGCCCGTGGTTGATGTACAGCCTCCCGAGGAGGTGCCCTTGACAGCAGCTGCTGGTCAGGTGCTGTCGCGGGCAGAATTTTTAGAGACGATGGGGTCTCTCCAGGAGGAGCTCATAGAGCTGGTGACCTCCCTGGTAAGATCGCAGATGGAGGGTTTGCTAGAGCGTCTGGCGGCAGAGGGCAGGCTGCTGCCGGCTCAGCCGACGACGCTTCCGACGGTTGACCTGAGGGAGAACCCCTCGGTGACGACGCTCGCCCCGCCTTCTAATCTGCCCAAGAAGGCGAGAACAGTGAAGACTGCCAAACCCAAGGCCCCCGAGCCTGGGTCGCAGACTGGGCCGCCCACCCAGTCAGGAGGAACCGACGCCACCTGGTCGGAGGTGGTGAGGCGCAAAAAGCGCGCCCCCGCCGCTGCCACTCCAGCTCCGGCTGTAGTAAAAAAGGGTGCAGTGAGGCTCCCAAGGATGCCTACGAAGATGGCCGTGGTGGTGGCCCTCAAACCCGAAGCGGTTGAGGGGGGCGTCACCTATAGTGACGCGATAAAGAGGACGAAGGAGGCGGTCTCGCTGGAGGCCCTCGGGATTGGCCCCGTCCAGTTCCGCACGGGCTTTACCGGCGCGCGAATATTGAGGCTCCCAAAGGAGACTACGCCCGCCCAGGCGGACA
Source organism: Synanthedon andrenaeformis (assembly GCA_936446665.2). NCBI lineage: Eukaryota > Metazoa > Arthropoda > Insecta > Lepidoptera > Sesiidae > Synanthedon > Synanthedon andrenaeformis. The sequence goes on along the minus strand of OW387776.2, from coordinate 30,096 downwards.
TGCTGGCGGCTCAAATCAGCTCTGTGCTGGGGGATGAGGCGAAGGTTACGCGCCCGTCCAAAGCAGCCGACATCCGGGTCTCCGGATTGGATGACACGGTGTCGGCTGTAGAGCTGAGGGAAGCCCTGGCGTCGGCCACCGGCTGCCCCCCTGATCAATTCAGGGTGGGCAGGGTGCACCCTGGCGCCAGGGGTATGGGATCGGCTTTCGCCTCGGTTCCCGTGGAGGCCGCCAGGAAACTGGTTGCCGCTGGTCACTTGACTGTAGGATGGAGCTCGGCCTCCATCCAATTGCTGGAGCAGCGCCCCATGCGCTGTTACCAATGCATGGGGCTCGGCCATCCGAGGGCCAGGTGCCCGTCAAGTAAGGACCGCAGCGGTCATTGTTTCCGCTGCGGAAAGGAGGGACACTCCGCCTTCGAATGCGAGGCGGAGTACAACTGCGGCGTGTGCGCTGATGCCGGGCTTCCGGCCGGCCATCGTATGGGGGGCGCTAAATGCTCCCCACCTGTGGTTAAGGGCCGCACCACAGCGGCGCCATCGAATGCCCGTTCTAGGGCTACCCGTGCCGAAAGGGAGGAATTAATGGACATCCTCGGTGTCCATTAAGTCCTCCCTAGACTATCAATAGCTGACGGTTGGGCAGGAGAAGGCGGGTATTAGCCCGTCTTCAAATGTCCTCGGGGACCTGCGCACACAGCCGCTAACTGTGTGTGCCTGCACGGGTCCCCTCCGTCTGGGGATTGCTTGGGTATCTCCGGGCAATCCCCCCCCTTGTTGGCGTCAGCCTAGCCAGGAATGGCTGGGCAGCCCGTGAGGGGTGGGTCGGAGCAGTTGGTTCGCCAGAGCCCGTCCACCCCCCGCATTGTGGGCAAGGAGATACCGGGGAGTTTTAGTGGGTAGGGGCAGTTCCGCCTGCTACGTGAGCAACGCGGAGTATACTGTCGACCCCCACATACCCCTGTCGCCTAGCAAGCGGCAGGGGATCAATAAAAGGATTTCTCCTCGACAAAAAAAAAAAAAAAAAAAAAAAAAAAAAAAAAAAAAAAAAAAAAAAAAAAAAAAAAAAAAAAAAAAAAAAAAAAAAAAAAAAAAAGGTTAGGTTAGGTTAGGTTAGGTTAGGTTAGGTTGTTGAAGTTTTTCTGGAAGTACATGCGCTTGCATTGCTTTTAGATACTCTCGACGTCGCTGAATCTGAATTTGTGGTTAGATTGACGGATTGAAGTGATTGAAGGCCTTTCCTGGCCTTCTTTCGGTTCAATCCGGAAATTTCTCTCGGTCGTATCTCGGTCATCCCTTGACGGATTTTGCCGCGGTTTGCGCTGATTGGTAGCCTTTCTCAAGGCTCGTCGGGTGGCCCGCGGCAGATTTTGTTCTCTGTTGTTGTTTCGTTGTTTTTAAGAATTTTTGTTTTTCTTGTTTTTTGTTTAGGATTTTTGGCAAAAATTGTCAAAATCCGATTTTGTTGAAATTCGGTTTATAGTCGTCTTTTTTGGGGCTCTTTCGGACGGTGCCGGAAAGTCGGAAATTTCCGGATTTCCGGAAATTTTCGATCGGCCGGTACTGCGCCGCTAGTTGCCCCACGGCGGTGTGGTGCAGCTCATTCGAAGCCTCTTTTGAGGCTCCGTAGGGCTGCCTACATCAGCTGTTCAATTTGTTGTTGTTATAGTTGTTATTGTTGTTTTTCTCTTCTTGTAGTTGTTGTTTTTTAGGTTATTTCTTTAATAACTTTTGTTTCCGTGACCGGATTTGTTTGGGAGGCGTTTCATCGGAAGCGCCTTCCAAGCTTCTTTCGGAAGGCACGCCGGGCCGGAATTTTTTCGGATTTCTCGGAAATTTCTCCCGCCCGGCGCTTCCGGATTTCCGGTTTTTCTCGGTTTCTGGGTGGCTCGAGGGACGCCTCTTCGAAGGCGCTTTCAGCCAACCCGGACCCCGTTGCTGTGTCTTTTGTTTTTATTTAGTTATTAGTCATTTTCAGTTTTTGGGTTTAGGATTTTTCTTATTTCGAGTTAAATTTTCTTTCATTTTGTTGCTTTAATCCCCCCTACTAGCAGGGTGGATTCCCTTGAAGGATCGGAGGTCGACAGGGCCATTAACTGGCCCTTGTCTGACTCCATGGACAGTGAATGGCCTGCCTTAAACACCCGCCGACAAGTGCGCAAGCGGCGCGCAAACATCGGTGAAAGTAACGTGGGGTCCTCTCGGGCTTCGTCCATGTCGGAGCTCGGGAACGAGGATGTGTCCGGAGCGGAGGAGCGTATGGTTCCTCCCAAATACACGAAGGGGTCAAAGGGCCGTGGAAAACCACAGCCTCCTGACTACAGCCATAACGTTGGCCTGGCGCAAGCTCGCCGGGAGTTGAGGGAGGCTCTCTCGACCGACTCGGAAGCGGATGAGGCTGAATACTTGTCAGTGGGGTCGGCCTCCCCCACTGGCTCGATGGAGGCCATGAGCAAGAAGGTGGAAGCGAAAGCCTCCGCGATACTAGAGGTGGTTAAAAAATCCACCAACATGAAGGGTACCTGCCAAAAGCAGGTAAAGGATGCAACCAGGGCGATTGTCGACCTGGTTAAGACAGAGGCGCAGAAATCCCACATGTCTGGGACTTCCCGTAAGGCAGAGGACAGGAGACTGTCCGCGGAGGTGCGTCGGCTCCAGGCCGACAATGAGGCTCTTCGGAGGAAGCTTGAGGCTGCTGCTCCATCCAAGACGAGGTCGCAGATGATCTCGGATGAGCTTCGTCGGCTGAGGTTCGAAAATAGGAACCTTACCGAAAGGCTACAGACCTTATTGGCGGAGATGGCGACCCTTCAGGAGTCTCAGGACTCCCGCCCCGAGCCCTCGGCTGCTCCGCAGCCGCCCATTGAGGTGCCCACGACAGTGGCTGCTGGCCAGTCGCTATCGCGGGCCGAATTTTTGGAGGCACTCGGAGCCCTCCAGGACGAGCTCGTATGCCACGTGAGTGGCATAGTGAGTGACCGCCTGGAGGACCTGGAGGCGAGCGGGAGACTCCTCCCGACCCAACAGCGCCGACCGTCAGCGGACCGGAAGAAGAGAGAGCCGGCTGCAGCTTCCCAGCCCAACACGACGACGCTCACGCCCCCGGCCAACTTGCCGCAGAAGGCAAGGGCGAAGGGCCAAAAAGGTGTCAAATCTTCTGCTAATGACAGGGCCCCAGAGCCGCAAGCTCAGGGCCAGACGGGAGGTACCGCCGAGAGCTGGACGGAGGTGGTGAGGCGAAAGAAGCGCGCCCCTGCCTCTGCCCTCCCAGCCCCGTCGGCGACGAAGCAGCCCGCCCCTAGGCTTCCTAGGGTGCCCAAGAGACAAGCCGTGGTGGTGGCCCTCAAGCCAGAAGCTCTGGCGAAGGGGATCACCTATAACGCGGCCATCAAGAGGACCAGGGCGCTGGTCTCCCTGGAGGCCCTCGGAATTGGCCCGCTTCAATTCCGCGAGGGCATCACGGGGGCCCGTGTCTTAGAGCTCCCTAGGGAAGCGACGCCCGCCCAGGCGGATCAGCTGGCGCAGCAAATAGGCTCTGTTTTGGGAGACGAGGCGAGGGTCACCCGCCCCGTCAAGTCGGCCGATATCCGGGTCGTCGGCCTCGACGACTCGGTGTCGGCCGAGGAAGTGAAGACCGCACTGATGTCGGGCTATGATTACCCCCCTGAGCATTTCAGGGTGGGTAGAGTGCACATAGGTGCTAGAGGGGTGGGCTCCGCCTTTGCTTCTGTCCCTGCTGAGGTTGCCCGGAAGTTGGCCACTGATGGCCGACTAACGATCGGATGGAGCGCGGCTTCCGTCCAGTTGATGGAGCAGCGCCCTATGCGCTGCTACAAATGCATGGGTCTCGGCCATCCGAGGGTCAACTGTCCGTCGGCAAAGGACCGAACTGGACATTGTTTCCGCTGCGGTGCGGAAGGGCACTCTGCCCATGAATGTGAGGCGGCCTACCATTGCGGGGCCTGCGCGGACGCAGGCCTTCCGGCCAACCACCGCATGGGGGGAGTCCAATGCTCCCCCCCAGTTGTTAAGGGCCGCCTCGCGGCGCCACCGAAAGCCTCAGCAGGGGCTACCGCTTTTGTATGGGAGGAGCCAATGGACGCCACTGGCGTTCATTGAGTCCTCCCAATTTCACGCAGATGGCAGGGCAGGAGAAGGCAGGCGTTAGCCTGTCTTCAAATGCTCTAGGGGACCTGCGCACGCAGCTGGCGAGCTGTGTGTGCCTGCACGGGTCCCCCCCATCTGGGGATTGCCTGGATGTCTCCGGGCAATCCCCCGTTGAGGACGGCCTGGCCAGCAATGGCTAGGCAGCCCGTGAGGGGTGGGTCGGAGCAGTTGGTTCGCCAGAGCCCGTCCACCCCCCGCAAAATGGGCAAGGAGGCATCGGGGAGTTTTAGTGGGTAGGGGCAGTTCCGCCTGCACGTGCGCAACGCGGAGTACGCTGCCGACCCCCACATATCCCTGCCGCCTCGCAAGTGGCAGGGAATCAATAAAAGGATTTCTCCTCGTCAAAAAAAAAAAAAAAAAAGGTTAGGTTAGGTTAGGTTAGGTTAGGTTAGGTTAGGTTAGGTTAGGTTAGGTTGAGGTTGGAAATTTACTTGACGATACTCTACTAGCACTGCGTTTCGATAGATTGAGGGTCCCTGGTTCTGCTCCACCGGTTGGATTGACGGACTGATGAGATTGAGGCCCTTTTCTGGACCTTTTTCGGATCAGTCCTCAATTTTCATCCGGCTGTAACTTCGCTGTTTGTCGACGGATCTTGTCGCGGTTTGCTTCTTTGGCAGCCTTTTTCAAGGCTCCTTGGGGTGGCCCGCGGCAATTTTCATTTTCATTTGTTGTTTTGTTGTTTTTCTGTGTTGTTTAATTTTGTCTTTTTTGTTTGTCTTTTTATGCCAAATTTCGCAAAATTAGATTTTGCCGAAATTTGGTATTCCCTCATATTTTTTTGTGCTTGTTCGGACGGTGCCGGAAAATCGGAAATTTCCGGATTTCCGGAAATTTTTGATTGGCCGGCGCTGCGCCAATTTTTGTTGTTTGGCGGTGTGTGGCGGCTTGTTTGAAGCCTTTTTTAAGGCTTCTCCGGACTGCCCACATCAGCCGTCGCTACGGTGTTTTTTTAAGTTTTTATCGAGGATAACTGTTTTTTGGTTTCACTTTTTCTAAGTTTCTTTTGTTGATTCCTTCTGCCCCTGTGGGCCGTTTTGCCTGGGAGGTGGTTCGGAAGAAGCGCCTTCCAGGCTTCTTTCGGACGGCACGCCGGGTCCGGAATTTTCCGGTTTTCACGGAAATTTCCTTGGCCCGGCGTTTCCGGATTTCCGGTCCTTTTCGGTTTTTGGGCGGCTCGGAAGAGGCCTTCTTGGAGGCGCTTTCAGCCTGCCCAAACCCGCTTTTGTTAGCTTTTGTAGTTTCTAAGTTATTGCTGTTTATTTGTTTTTAGGTTAAGGTCGTTTGTAAATTTTTTGTTGATTGTTAGGTCTTTTAGTTGTTTCGGCCCCCCCTCAGGCAGGGGTGGCCTCACCAACCCACTCAGAGGTCGGCAGGGCCATTGATTGGCCCATGTCCGACTCCATGTCGAGCCAGCCGTCGCGTAACACTCGCCAGCAGGTGCGCAAACGTCGCGCGATGGGGGAAGAGACCCCTCTAGGGTCCTCTCGAGCCTCATCGATGACGGAACTGGATACGGAAGATGAGTTCTCCGGAGCCGAGGAGTTGGGGTACCTCCCCAAGTACCTGAAGAAGTCGAAGGGCCGTGGCAAGCCACAGCCCCCTGACTATAGTCATAATGTTGGCTTGGCTCAGGCCCGCCGGGAGTTAAGGGAGCTCGAAACGGACTCCGAAATCGATGCTCGCTCAGAAGACGGCGACTTTAAATCGGTAGGATCAGCCTCCCCTACTGGCTCTATAGAGGGGATGACCAAGAGCGCTGAGGCGAGTGCTTCGACGATCTTTGAGGTTATTCGTAAATCGACTAACCTCAAAGGTACATGTCGGAAGCAGATTAAGGAGGCTACCTACTCGATTATGGAGGTGGTTAAGTATGTGGCGGCACGACAATCGCGATTTAAGGCCGAGAACAAGCGCCTCCGGGCAAAGATGGAGACTATCCAAACTGAAGTGGCCGCGCTAAGGCGGTCGATTGCAGACACGTCCCGCCCCGAGCCGGTGGCGGAGCCCCATCGGGAGAGGTCGCCCAAAACAGTGGCTGAGGGCCAGACACTGTCGCGGGCGGAATTTCTAGAAGCTATCGGTTCGCTACAGAACGAGTTACTGGACCATGTTGGGGGCATGGTCAGTGACCACTTTGAAGCCCTCCAGGCTGACGGGAGGTTGCTCTCGCCCCCCCAGAAGCCTCAGCCGCCACCAGTGGCGGACCGTCGACCGTCGTCCGGACCGTTGTCAGCTCAACCAGAGGTGGTGACATCGCTCACACCCCCGGCTAACCTGCCGAAGAAGGCGAGGGCCGTCAAGGCGGTGCCTCCTCCTGCCCGCAGGGCTCCCGTGCCGAAGGTTGTACCACCCACTCAGTCGGGTGAAACTGCCGCCTCCTGGACGGAGGTGGTAAAAAAGAAGAAGCGCGCCCCCGTCGCTACCACGCCGGCTCCGACAACGGCAAAAGCGGCCCCCAAGCTCCCCAGGGAGCGCAAGAAGTTGGCTGTGGTGGTGGCCCTCCAACCGGACGCGGTTAAGGGCGGCGCCACCTACAACCAAGCCATCCGAAAGACCAAGGAGTCGGTCTCACTAGAGGCACTAGGCATAGGCCCAGTGCAATTTCGCACGAGCTTCACGGGAGCTCGTATATTGGAGCTCCCGAGGGAGACGACGGCCGCTCAGGCGGATCAATTGGCGGCGCAAATAAGCGCGGTTCTCGGAGACGAGGCGAGGGTGACACGCCCCGTCAAATCGGTCGATATCAGGGTCGTCGGTCTAGACGACTCGGTGTCGGCCGAGGAATTGAGGACAGCTCTGGCTTTAGCCACCGCCTGCCCCCCTGAACATTTCAGGGTTGGCAAGGTTCATCCCGGAGCGAGAGGGGTCGGGTCGGCTTTCGTCTCGTGCCCCCTGGAAGCCGCCAAAAAACTGGTTACTGAGGGCAGTATCACGGTGGGCTGGAGCTCAGCCTCCGTTAAGCTTTTGGAGCAGCGCCCTATGCGCTGCTTTAGATGTATGGGGTTGGGCCATCCTTCGGTGAGGTGCCCATCCAAGAAGGACCGCAGCGGAATTTGTTTCCGCTGCGGATTGGAGGGCCACAAGGCAAGTGACTGCGAGTCTGCATTCAAATGCGCAATTTGTGCCGACGCTGGCCTCCCGGCCGGCCACCGTATGGGGGGCATGAGTTGCTCCCCCCCTGTAGTCAAGGGCCGCTCAGAAGCGGCAACACAGCCACGAAGACCTGGGGCTACCCGCGCAACGGGGGAGCCAATGGACACCATTGGTGTCCATTGAGTCCCTCATTGACATCATAGCAGACGGCTGGGCAGGAGAAGGCGGGCACTAGCCCGTCTTCAAATGTCCTCGGGGACCTGCGCACACAGCTGCTAACTGTGTGTGCCTGCACGGGTCCCCTCCGTCTGGGGATTGCTCCGGTGTCCCCGAGCAATCCCCCGTTGGCGCCAGCCTAGCCAGCAATGGCTAGGCCGCCCGAGGGGGGTGGGTCGGAGCAGTTGGTTCGCCAGAGCCCGTCCACCCTCCACTGATGGGCAAGGAGACACCGGGGAGTTTTAGTGGGTAGGGGCAGTTCCGCCTGCTACGTGAGCAACGCGGAGCATACTGCCGACCCCCACATACCCCTGTCGCCTTGCAAGCGGCAGGGGATCAATAAAAGGATTTCTCCTCGACAAAAAAAAAAAAAAAAGGTTAGGTTAGGTTAGGTTAGGTTAGGTTAGGTTAGGTTAGGTTAGGTTAGGTTCGTGGAAAGGGGAGGAGTGGCATTGGCGGTCTCTTTGGATATTTCCAACGCCTTCAACACCCTCCCCTTCAGCTGCATCACGGAGGCTCTCCGGTTTCACCGGTTGCCCGCGTATCTCCAGCTGATTGTCGGAGATTACCTGAAGGATCGCAAGATCTTATGTCGTCGCCGAGACGGGACCGTCCTCGAGAGGACCATGTCCTGCGGCGTTCCACAGGGGTCGGTTTTAGGACCGCTCTTGTGGAACCTTGGATTTGACTGGGCGCTGAGAGGCGCCCTCCCTGACAGTGTACATGTCGTCTGCTACGCCGACGACACGCTGGTCGTCGCGTGTGCAGACGACTACAAGGAGGTGACAAATTTGGCCACGGTGAGCACCGCTCTCGTGGTCAAAAGGATTGAGCTGCTGGGCTTGCGGGTGGCACCCGAGAAATCCGAGGCCATGCTCTTCCATGGTCCCCGGAAGGGCCCACCTCAGGGAGCTCATATCCAACTCGGAGAGACGAGAATCGCCGTCGGAGTGCACATGCGCTATCTCGGGGTCACCTTGGACTCCAGGTGGCGATTTCATGAGCACTTCCGGCGGCTGAGCCCCAATTTGATTAAGGCCACCTCGGCGTTAGGTAGCCTTCTGCCAAATCTGGGCGGACCGAGTGTCGGCTGTCGCCGTCTATTCACGGGGGTGGTGCGCTCCATGGCGCTCTACGGCGCGCCTGTGTGGGCGGACGCCCTGGATCGCCACAACGTCACGCTCCTGAGAAGATCTCAGCGAGTGATGGCGACCAGGGTGATACGCGGATACCGCACCATATCGTGCGACGCCGCGTGCGTTATGGCGGGTACCCCCCCGTGGGACCTGGAGGCCGAGGTTCTGTCCTCGGTTTACGTTAGTCGAGCGGCAGCTCACACTCGGGGCGTTGCTGGTCCCCTGCCGGAGGAAGTGCGCCGCACGGCGCAGAGAGTCGCACTGGCGCGGTGGGCCGAGAGGCTCGCCGAGCCAACTGCCGGCGCTCACACCATCCGGGCCATCGCTCCAGTCCTAGAGCAATGGTGCAGACGCAGGAAGGGTGTGATCACTTTTAGGCTTGCACAGATTCTGTCGGGGCATGGTTGCTTCGGCAGATATCTGTGTAACGTCGCAAGACGAGAGAGGACACCCTCCTGCCACCATTGCGGTGGCCCGGAGGATACAGCGTACCACACGCTGGCAGAATGCCCAGCATGGGACCAGCAACGGGGCGACCTGACGTCCGTTGTAGGTGGAGACCTATCGCTGCCGGCCGTGGTTCTGTCCATGGTCGGCAGCAAAGAGGCCTGGCAGGCCGTGATCTCCTTCAGCGAGGACGTCCTCTCGCTGAAGGAGGCGGCGGAGCGGGCGAGGGAGGATGCCGCCCTCGCCGACGACATCCGTCGTAAACGATCCGGGAGGCGGAGAAGGCTGTACGGCCGACTCCAAGCGCCCCCGTGATCGGCCGGAGGGTGAGCGGATATGGGGATCCGTTCACCTACCAACCCGGCTCCGGTGAAAGACGTGTTCGTGTTCCGGCACGTCTTCCCACACCCAGCCATCCGGGGAGGAGGGAGTCTACCGCCCTCCTCCTACCGATGAACATTTGTTGGCGCCCAATCGGGCGAACGCTGACGGGAGAGCAGGACGAAATGCTCGCGCTGACACCTCTCTCCCGTCCCACGCGTGCGTGGAATAGGAACACCGCGGGGTTTTAGCGGGTAGAAATCCCGCATATCCTGCCAGCGCCCCATTGCTGGCAGTCGAATCAGGGTCGCTGATTTCCCCGCGTCAAAAAAAAAAAAAAAAAGGTTAGGTTAGGTTAGGTTAGGTTAGGTTAGGTTAGGTTAGGTTAGGTTAGGTTAGGTTCCCCCCCTAGGTGGGCCACGACCTTGACGTGGTGGGGGGGCTTAACCCTCGCCAGTTCTTGGCGAGGGGACCAAGAAGGCCCACACCGTGCGCTCCGAGCGGGTTTGAGACACCAAGCCCGTAGCGGAGCGCACATCGGAGGTTCCCCTGGCAGCTTGCTGCCAGGGTTTTTGTTGAGGGTGGGCGGAACTTGTTCCGTCCTCTTCGGCGTTCTCCTGGCGACAGGGGCGGGATTGGTATCTCTCCCTCTGCCTTCTCGCCTCTGTCGCCAGGGGTTTTTTTTTTGTTGTTTTTATTTTTAGTTGGAGTTCAGGGGAACAGGGAGGCCATGGAGGGTGGCCCCTGGTCCCCTGCTCTAGTTGGCGGTCGGGCGGGACTTGTCCCGCCCTCTTTTTTGACGGTGGGGGAGCCAATGGACATTGCGGTGTCCATTGAGTCCCCCATTAACATCTCGTAGACGGCCGGGCAGGAGAGGGCGGGCACCAGCCCGTCTTCAAATGTCCTAGGGGACCTGCGCACACAGTTGCTAGCTGTGTGTGCCTGCACGGGTCCCCTACGTCTGGGGATTGCTCGGGTGTCTCCGGGCAATCCCCCCAGTTGGCGTTACCCTAGCCAGCAATGGCTAGGTTGCCCGAGGGGGGTGGGTCGGAGCAGTTGGTTCGCCAGAGCCCGTCCACCCCTCACTCACGGGCGAGGAGACACCGGGGAGTTTTAGTGGGTAGGGGCAGTTCCGTCTGCTACGTGAGCAACGCGGAGTATACTGTCGACCCCCACATACCCCTGTCGCCTAGCAAGCGGCAGGGGATCAATAAAAGGATTTCTCCTCGACAAAAAAAAAAAAAAAAAAACAAAAAAAAAAAAAAAAAAAAAAAAAAAAAAAAAAAAAAAAAAAAAAAAAAAAAGGTTAGGTTAGGTTAGGTTCCCCCCCTAGGTGGGCCACGACCTTGACGTGGTGGGGGGGCTCAACCCTCGCCAGTTCTTGGCGAGGGGCCAAGAAGGCCCACACCGTGCGCTCCGAGCGGGTTTGAGATACCAAGCCCGTAGCGGAGCGCACATCGGAGGTTCCCCTGGCAGCTTGCTGCCGGGGTTTTTTACGGGGTTCAGGGGAACAGGGAGGCCCTTAGGGTGGCCCCTGGTCCCCTGCTCTTGTTGAGGGTGGGCGGAACTTGTTCCGCCCCCATCGGCGTTCTCCTGGCGACAGGGGCGGGATTGGTATCTCTCCCTCTGCCTTCTCGCCTCTGTCGCCAGGGGTTTTTTTTGTTGTTTTTTCTTTTTAGTTGGAGTTCAGGGGAACAGGGAGGCCATGGAGGGTGGCCCCTGGTCCCCTGCTCTAGTTGGCGGTCGGGCGGGACTTGTCCCGCCCTCTTTTTGACGGTGGGGGAGCCAATGGACATTGCGGTGTCCATTGAGTCCCCCATTAACATCTCGTAGACGGCCGGGCAGGAGAAGGCGGGTTAGCCCGTCTTCAAATGCCCTAGGGGACCTGCGCACACAGTAGCTAGCTGTGTGTGCCTGCACGGGTCCCCTACGTCTGGGGATTGCTCGGGTGTCTCCGGGCAATCCCCCTGTTGGCGGTCGCCTAGCCAGCAATGGCTAGGCTGCCCGAGGGGGGTGGGTCGGAGCAGTTGGTTCGCCAGAGCCCGTCCACTCCCCACTCACGGGCAAGGAGACACCGGGGAGTTTTAGTGGGTAGGGGCAGTTCCGTCTGCTACGTGAGCAACGCGGAGTATACTGTCGACCCCCCACATACCCCTGTCGCCTAGCAAGCGGCAGGGGATCAATAAAAGGATTTCTCCTCGACAAAAAAAAAAAAAAAAAAAAAAAAAAAAAAAAAAAAAAAAAAAAAAAAAAAAGGTTAGGTTAGGTTAGGTTAGGTTAGGTTAGGTTAGGTTAGGTTAGGTTAGGTTAGGTTAGGTTAGGTTAGGTTAGGTTAGGTTAGGTTAGGTTAGGTTAGGTTAGGTTAGGTTAGGTTAGGTTAGGTTAGGTTAGGTTAGGTTAGGTTAGGTTAGGTTAGGTTAGGTTAGGTTAGGTTAGGTTAGGTTAGGTTAGGTTAGGTTAGGTTAGGTTAGGTTAGGTTAGGTTAGGTTAGGTTAGGTTAGGTTAGGTTAGGTTAGGTTAGGTTAGGTTAGGTTAGGTTAGGTTAGGTTAGGTTAGGTTAGGTTAGGTTAGGTTAGGTTAGGTTAGGTTAGGTTAGGTTAGGTTAGGTTAGGTTAGGTTAGGTTAGGTTAGGTTAGGTTAGGTTAGGTTAGGTTAGGTTAGGTTAGGTTAGGTTAGGTTAGGTTAGGTTAGGTTAGGTTAGGTTAGGTTAGGTTAGGTTAGGTTAGGTTAGGTTAGGTTAGGTTAGGTTAGGTTAGGTTAGGTTAGGTTAGGTTAGGTTAGGTTAGGTTAGGTTAGGTTAGGTTAGGTTAGGTTAGGTTAGGTTAGGTTAGGTTAGGTTAGGTTAGGTTAGGTTAGGTTAGGTTAGGTTAGGTTAGGTTAGGTTAGGTTCCACCGCATGGGGGGCGTCAAATGCTCCCCCCCAGTCGTTAAGGGCCGCCTAGCGGCACAACCTAAAGCCCCGACAGGGGCTATTGCTGCCGGAAGGGAGGAGCCAATGGACACCATTGGTGTTCATTGAGTCCTCCTCAACACACGCAGATGGCAGGACAGGAGAAGGCGGGCCTTAGCCTGTCTTCAAATGTCCTAGGGGACCTGCGCACGTAGCTGGCGAGCTGCGTGTGCCTGCACGGGTCCCCCCCATCTGGGGATTGCTCGGATGCCTCCGGGCAATCCCCCGTTGGCGTCAACCTGGCCAGCAATGGTCAGGCCGCCCGTGTGGGGTGGGTCGGAGCAGTTGGTTCGCCAGAGCCCGTCCACCCCCCGCAATAATGGGCACCGCAAAGGAGGCATCGGGGAGTTTTAGTGGGTAGGGGCAGTTCCGTCTGCACGTGCGCAACGCGGAGTATACTGTCGACCCCCACATACCCCTGTCGCCGGCGGGCGGCAGGGGATCAATAAAAGGATTTCTCCTCGTCAAAAAAAAAAAAAAAAAGGTTAGGTTAGGTTAGGTTAGGTTAGGTTAGGTTAGGTTAGGTTAGGTTAGGTTAGGTTAGGTTAGGTTAGGTTAGGTTAGGTTAGGTTAGGTTAGGTTAGGTTAGGTTAGGTTAGGTTAGGTTAGGTTAGGTTAGGTTAGGTTAGGTTAGGTTAGGTTAGGTTAGGTTAGGTTAGGTTAGGTTAGGTTAGGTTAGGTTAGGTTAGGTTAGGTTAGGTTAGGTTAGGTTAGGTTAGGTTAGGTTAGGTTAGGTTAGGTTAGGTTAGGTTAGGTTAGGTTAGGTTAGGTTAGGTTAGGTTAGGTTAGGTTAGGTTAGGTTAGGTTAGGTTAGGTTAGGTTAGGTTAGGTTAGGTTAGGTTAGGTTAGGTTAGGTTAGGTTAGGTTAGGTTAGGTTAGGTTAGGTTAGGTTAGGTTAGGTTAGGTTAGGTTAGGTTAGGTTAGGTTAGGTTAGGTTAGGTTAGGTTAGGTTAGGTTAGGTTAGGTTAGGTTAGGTTAGGTTAGGTTAGGTTAGGTTAGGTTAGGTTAGGTTAGGTTAGGTTAGGTTAGGTTAGGTTAGGTTAGGTTAGGTTAGGTTAGGTTAGGTTAGGTTAGGTTAGGTTAGGTTAGGTTAGGTTAGGTTAGGTTAGGTTAGGTTAGGTTAGGTTAGGTTAGGTTAGGTTAGGTTAGGTTAGGTTAGGTTAGGTTAGGTTAGGTTAGGTTAGGTTAGGTTAGGTTAGGTTAGGTTAGGTTAGGTTAGGTTAGGTTAGGTTAGGTTAGGTTAGGTTAGGTTAGGTTGCAGTTGGTTCGCCAGAGCCCGTCCACCCCCCGCATTGTGGGCAAGGAGATACCGGGGAGTTTTAGTGGGTAGGGGCAGTTCCGCCTGCTACGTGAGCAACGCGGAGTATACTGTCGACCCCCACATACCCCTGTCGCCTAGCAAGCGGCAGGGGATCAATAAAAGGATTTCTCCTCGACAAAAAAAAAAAAAAAAAAAAGGTTAGGTTAGGTTAGGTTAGGTTAGGTTAGGTTAGGTTAGGTTAGGTTAGGTTAGGTTAGGTTAGGTTAGGTTAGGTTAGGTTAGGTTAGGTTAGGTTAGGTTAGGTTAGGTTAGGTTAGGTTAGGTTAGGTTAGGTTAGGTTAGGTTAGGTTAGGTTAGGTTAGGTTAGGTTAGGTTAGGTTAGGTTAGGTTAGGTTAGGTTAGGTTAGGTTAGGTTAGGTTAGGTTAGGTTAGGTTAGGTTAGGTTAGGTTAGGTTAGGTTAGGTTAGGTTAGGTTAGGTTAGGTTAGGTTAGGTTAGGTTAGGTTAGGTTAGGTTAGGTTAGGTTAGGTTAGGTTAGGTTAGGTTAGGTTAGGTTAGGTTAGGTTAGGTTAGGTTAGGTTAGGTTAGGTTAGGTTAGGTTAGGTTAGGTTAGGTTAGGTTAGGTTCCCCCCCTAGGTGGGCCACGACCTTGACGTGGTGGGGGGGCTTAACCCTCGCCAGTTCTTGGCGAGGGGACCAAGAAGGCCCACACCGTGCGCTCCGAGCGGGTTTGAGACACCAAGCCCGTAGCGGAGCGCACATCGGAGGTTCCCCTGGCAGCTTGCTGCCAGGGTTTTTGTTGAGGGTGGGCGGAACTTGTTCCGTCCTCTTCGGCGCTCTCCTGGCGACAGGGGCGGGATTGGTATCTCTCCCTCTGCCTTCTCGCCTCTGTCGCCAGGGGTCTTTTTTGTTGTTTTTATTTTTAGTTGGAGTTCAGGGGAACAGGGAGGCCATGGAGGGTGGCCCCTGGTCCCCTGCTCTAGTTGGCGGTCGGGCGGGACTTGTCCCGCCCTCTTTTTTGACGGTGGGGGAGCCAATGGACATTGCGGTGTCCATTGAGTCCCCCATTAACATCTCGTAGACGGCCGGGCAGGAGAGGGCGGGCACCAGCCCGTCTTCAAATGTCCTAGGGGACCTGCGCACACAGTTGCTAGCTGTGTGTACCTGCACGGGTCCCCTACGTCTGGGGATTGCTCGGGTGTCTCCGGGCAATCCCCCCAGTTGGCGTTACCCTAGCCAGCAATGGCTAGGTTGCCCGAGGGGGGTGGGTCGGAGCAGTTGGTTCGCCAGAGCCCGTCCACCCCTCACTCACGGGCGAGGAGACACCGGGGAGTTTTAGTGGGTAGGGGCAGTTCCGCCTGCTACGTGAGCAACGCGGAGTATACTGTCGACCCCCACATACCCCTGTCGCCTAGCAAGCGGCAGGGGATCAATAAAAGGATTTCTCCTCGACAAAAAAAAAAAAAAAAAAAAGGTTAGGTTAGGTTAGGTTAGGTTAGGTTAGGTTAGGTTAGGTTAGGTTAGGTTAGGTTAGGTTAGGTTAGGTTAGGTTAGGTTAGGTTAGGTTAGGTTAGGTTAGGTTAGGTTAGGTTAGGTTAGGTTAGGTTAGGTTAGGTTAGGTTAGGTTAGGTTAGGTTAGGTTAGGTTAGGTTAGGTTAGGTTAGGTTAGGTTAGGTTAGGTTAGGTTAGGTTAGGTTAGGTTAGGTTAGGTTAGGTTAGGTTAGGTTAGGTTAGGTTAGGTTGAGGCGAAAAATTTTCCCGAGTCCGGTGAGGTTCCGATCGTTTTCGATAGTGCTTAGCCTTCTTGTCGTTTTTGGCGGGGTGGACTGACGGACTGAGCTGATTGAAGCCTTTTTTAAGGCTTCATCAGTCACAGGCCCGGATTTTCATTCCGTCATATCTTTGCTGTTTGTCGTCGGATTTTGCTGCGGTCTACGTCGATTCGTAGCCTTTTTTAAGGCTCGTCGGGTGGCCCGTGGCATATTTTGCAGTTTCTTGTTTTTTTGGTTGTTTTGGTGTTTTGTTTGTTTTTGTCGTTTTTCTTTGTATATTTTGGTCAAATTTTTCAAAATTTGTTTTCGCTGAAACTCGGTTTTCCCCCATTTTTTCCGGTGTATTTTCGGACGGTGCCGGAAAATCACGGTGCCGGAAAATCGGAAATTTCCGGATTTCCGGAAATTTTTGGTTGGCCGGCGCTGCGCCAGTTTTAGTTGTTTGGCGGTGTGTGGCGGCTCGTTTGAAGCCTTTTTCAAGGCTTCTCCGGACTGCCCACATCAGCCGTCGCTGCGGCCCTTACTTAAGTTTTTATTGTGGATAATTGTTTTTTGCTTTTGGTTTTTTCAAGTTTTATTTGGTGATTTCTGTTGACCCTCTGGGCCGATTTACTTGGGAGGTGGCTCGAAAGAAGCGCCTTCCAGGACTCCTCCGGACGGCACGCCGGGTCCGGAATTTTCCGGTTTTCACGGAAATTTCTTCGGCCCGGCGTTTCCGGAATTCCGGACATTTTCGGGTTTTGGGTGGCTTGAGGGACGTCTTTTCGAAGGCTCTTTCAGCCAACCCAAATCAGGTTTTGGTGTCTCTTGTTTTTCCTGAGTTATTGTCGTTTTAGTTCTTTTGTGTTTAGGATCCTTCTTATTTTTTGTCGATTTTTCTTTTATTTGTTGCGTTCTTGCTGTCCTGTCCCCCCTTTTTTGTAGGGGCGGACTCGTCAACTTACTTGGAGGTCGGCAGGGCCATTACTGGTCATGTCGAGCTCCAAGCCAGGTCGGTCTTCGGGCAAGAAGAGTTCGAAGTCCCGTATCGATGCCGAAACTCGAGCTGAAATGCAGGCGAGGTATGAGCAGACTGGATATTATTATGCATATGATTCCCCGGATGTCCTGTCGACTCCTCTCGAGTCCGAGATGGAGCACCGCCCGAAGAAGAAGGCATCCCCCCCGAAAACATCGAGGGAGGAAATACTTAGGAGCGAGTTTGATAAACTGCGCGCTGAAAATAGTCGTCTCCAACAGATGGTGGAGGCTCTTCAAGCTAAGGTAGGGGAATTCGAGCGATGCGCCTTAAAGGCACCTCGCCCCGAACCCCAGGTTGATGTGCACCCTCCTGAGGTGGTGCCTAAGACAGCGGCTGCTAGCCAGGTGCTGTCGAGGGCTGAATTTTTGGAGACAATGGGGTCTCTCCAGGAAGAGCTGATTGATTTAGTGGCCTCTTTAGTGGATGCGCGTCTGGAGGGCTTGGCAGCAGAGGGCAGGCCGCTGCCGGCTCAGACATCATCGACGATAGATCGTTGTAGGGAGGAGCGTGCCGTAGCATCGCAGTCCTCGGTTCCGACGCTCTCGGCCCCGGCTAATCTGCCCAAGAAAGCTAGGGCTGTCAAGGTGGCCAAACGCCGGTTAGCAGAGGTGGAGCCGCAGGCTTCGCCACAGGCTGGGCTGCCCGCCCAGTCAGGAGAGGCCGCCGACAGCTGGTCGGAGGTGGTGAGGCGCAGGAAGCGCACCACTACCTCTGCTCCTCCAGCACAGTCGACACCCAAAGCGAGGGTTCCCAGGCTTCCAAGGAAGTCCACGAAGTTGGCTGTGGTGGTGGCCCTCAGACCGGAGGCGGTCAAGGGGGGCGCCACCTACGGCAAGGCAATAGAGGCTATGAAGGCGGCGGTCTCGCTAGAGGCCCTGGGAATCGGCCCCATCCGGTTTCGCACGGGCTTCACCGGCGAAAGAATTATGCAGCTCCCGAAGGAGACGACGCCCGCCCAGGCGGACTTATTGGCGGCCCAAATCAGCTTGGTACTGAAGGATGATGCGAAGGTAACGCGCCCCGTCCAATC
The DNA here is from genome assembly GCA_936446665.2 of Synanthedon andrenaeformis. Taxonomy (NCBI): domain Eukaryota; kingdom Metazoa; phylum Arthropoda; class Insecta; order Lepidoptera; family Sesiidae; genus Synanthedon; species Synanthedon andrenaeformis. The sequence goes on along the minus strand of OW387776.2, from coordinate 12,681 downwards.
GGCCGACATCCGTGTATCCGGATTGGATGACACGGCGTCGGCCGAAGAGCTGAGGGAAGCCCTGGCGTCGGCCACCGGCTGCCCCCCTGAACTCTTCAGGGTGGGCAAGGTGCACCCCGGTGCCGGGGGTGTGGGCTCGGCTTTCGCCTCGGTCCCCGTTGAGGCTGCCAGGAAACTGGCCACCGTTGGACGACTGACAGTTGGATGGAGCGCGGCCTCCGTTCAGCTGTTGCAACGGCGCCCCATGCGCTGTTTTCAGTGTATGGGGCTTGGCCATCCTAGGGCCAGGTGCCCAGCAAGTAAGGACCGCAGCGGTCAATGTTTCCGCTGCGGAGCGGAAGGTCACTCCGCCTTCGAGTGCGAGGCGGAGTACAAATGCGGGATCTGCGCCGACGCCGGGCTTCCGGCCGGCCATCGTATGGGGGGAGCTAAGTGCTCCCCTCCAGTCGTCAAGGGCCGCATCGAAGCGTCGTCTCTGGCACCCCATTCCAGGGCTGCCCGTGTCGTAAGAGAGGAGCCAATGGACACCCTAGGTGTCCATTGAGTCCTCTCAATACTATATAAAGCTGACGGTAGGGCAGGAGAAGGTGGGCACAAGCCCGTCTTCAAATGTCCTTGGGGACCTGCGCACACAGCCGCTAACTGTGTGTGCCTGCACGGGTCCCCCCCGTCTAGGGGTTTGCTCGGGTATCTTCGGGCAAGCCCCTCGGTTGGCGTCAGCCCAGCCAAAACTGGCTGGGCAGCCCGTGAGGGGTGGGTCGGAGCAGTTGGTTCGCCAGAGCCCGTCCACCCCCCGCATAGTGGGCAAGGAGATACCGGGGAGTTTTAGTGGGTAGGGGCAGTTCCGCCTGCTACGTGAGCAACGCGGAGTATACTGTCGACCCCCACATACCCCTGTCGCCTAGCAAGCGGCAGGGGATCAATAAAAGGATTTCTCCTCGACAAAAAAAAAAAAAAAAAAAAAAAAAGGTTAGGTTAGGTTAGGTTAGGTTAGGTTAGGTTAGGTTAGGTTAGGTTAGGTTAGGTTAGGTTAGGTTAGGTTAGGTTAGGTTAGGTTAGGTTAGGTTAGGTTAGGTTAGGTTAGGTTAGGTTAGGTTAGGTTAGGTTAGGTTAGGTTAGGTTAGGTTAGGTTAGGTTAGGTTAGGTTAGGTTAGGTTAGGTTAGGTTAGGTTAGGTTAGGTTAGGTTAGGTTAGGTTAGGTTAGGTTAGGTTAGGTTAGGTTAGGTTAGGTTAGGTTAGGTTAGGTTAGGTTAGGTTAGGTTAGGTTAGGTTAGGTTAGGTTAGGTTAGGTTAGGTTAGGTTAGGTTAGGTTAGGTTAGGTTAGGTTAGGTTAGGTTAGGTTAGGTTAGGTTAGGTTAGGTTAGGTTAGGTTAGGTTAGGTTAGGTTAGGTTAGGTTAGGTTAGGTTAGGTTAGGTTAGGTTAGGTTAGGTTAGGTTAGGTTAGGTTAGGTTAGGTTAGGTTAGGTTAGGTTAGGTTAGGTTAGGTTAGGTTAGGTTAGGTTAGGTTAGGTTAGGTTAGGTTAGGTTAGGTTAGGTTAGGTTAGGTTAGGTTAGGTTAGGTTAGGTTAGGTTAGGTTAGGTTAGGTTAGGTTAGGTTAGGTTAGGTTAGGTTAGGTTAGGTTAGGTTAGGTTAGGTTAGGTTAGGTTAGGTTAGGTTAGGTTAGGTTAGGTTAGGTTAGGTTAGGTTAGGTTAGGTTAGGTTAGGTTAGGTTAGGTTAGGTTAGGTTAGGTTAGGTTAGGTTAGGTTAGGTTAGGTTAGGTTAGGTTAGGTTAGGTTAGGTTAGGTTAGGTTAGGTTAGGTTAGGTTAGGTTAGGTTAGGTTAGGTTAGGTTAGGTTAGGTTAGGTTAGGTTAGGTTAGGTTAGGTTAGGTTAGGTTAGGTTAGGTTAGGTTAGGTTAGGTTAGGTTAGGTTAGGTTAGGTTAGGTTAGGTTAGGTTAGGTTAGGTTAGGTTAGGTTAGGTTAGGTTAGGTTAGGTTAGGTTAGGTTAGGTTAGGTTAGGTTAGGTTAGGTTAGGTTAGGTTAGGTTAGGTTAGGTTAGGTTAGGTTAGGTTAGGTTAGGTTAGGTTAGGTTAGGTTAGGTTAGGTTAGGTTAGGTTAGGTTAGGTTAGGTTAGGTTAGGTTAGGTTAGGTTAGGTTAGGTTAGGTTAGGTTAGGTTAGGTTAGGTTAGGTTAGGTTAGGTTAGGTTAGGTTAGGTTAGGTTAGGTTAGGTTAGGTTAGGTTAGGTTAGGTTAGGTTAGGTTAGGTTAGGTTAGGTTAGGTTAGGTTAGGTTAGGTTAGGTTAGGTTAGGTTAGGTTAGGTTAGGTTAGGTTAGGTTAGGTTAGGTTAGGTTAGGTTAGGTTAGGTTAGGTTAGGTTAGGTTAGGTTAGGTTAGGTTAGGTTAGGTTAGGTTAGGTTAGGTTAGGTTAGGTTAGGTTAGGTTAGGTTAGGTTAGGTTAGGTTAGGTTAGGTTAGGTTAGGTTAGGTTAGGTTAGGTTAGGTTAGGTTAGGTTAGGTTAGGTTAGGTTAGGTTAGGTTAAAAGGTTGAGAGGTCGAGGATTTACCAAAAGTTACTGAGCTCTTAGTGCTTTTGGATACATTCGAGGCCCCTCTATCCGTTTCCTGTTGTTGATTGACGGACTGAAGCGACTGACGCCTTTTTTAAGTCTTCTTTCGTTTCAATCCTGAAATTTCTTTTCGCCTTATCTTTCTCATTTGTGGTCGGATCTTGCCGCGGATTACGTTGATTTGTAGCCTTTTTCAAGGCTCGTCGGGTGGCCCGCGGCAATTTTTGTTTATCGTTGTTTTTCTTGTTGTTTTGTTGTTTTATAGTTTTTCTATCATTTTGTTTGGTTATTTTTGTTAAAATTCATAAATTTAGATTTCGTTGATATTCAGTTTGTTGAGGTCATTTTCGGAGCTCTTTCGGACGGCGCCGGAAAATCGGAAATTTCCGGATTTCCGGAAATTTTTGATCGGCCGGCGCTGCGCCGCTAGTAGCCCCACGGCGGTGTGGTGTGGCTCATTCGAAGCTTCTTTCGAGGCTCCGTCGGGTCGCCTACACCAGCTTCCGAATTTGTTGTTGTTTTTGTTGTTTTGGTTGTTTTTCTCTTTTTCACTTTGCTGTTTTTTAGTTTGTTTTTGTTATATCTGTTGATTCCGTGGCCGGAATTGTTTGGGAGGCGATTCATCTGAAGCGCCTTCCAAGCCTTCTCCGGAAGTTACGCCGGGCCGGGAAATTTTCGGTTTTTCCGAAATTTTCTTTTGCCCGTAACTTCCGGAATTCCGGAAATTTTCGGTCTTTGTGCTGATCGGAGGAAGGTCTTTCGAGGGCACTTTCGGCCAGCCCAATTTCGGGTTTGTTAGGTAGTTTAGTTCTTAAGTTATTGTTGATTTTGTGTTTCTTAGTTTTAGTCATAGTTATCTTTACTTGTAGTTTATTGGTAGGTCTAGTCTGTTCTGTCCGTCCCGGGCAGAAGTGAACTCGCCCGACTCTTCGGAGGTCGACAGGGCCATTAATTGGCCCATGTCGGCTTCCAGTAAGGGCCCTTCGCCTCCGGGCACCACCACGCGATCGCAGGCGCGAAAGCGAAACATGGAGGGTGCAGAGACGTCCAGAGCGTCCTCTGCGATGTCTGTTCGCTCCATGGAGGAGTCCGGGCCTGAGGAGGAACCATTTCCTCCGAAGGTGACTAAGGCGACCAAAAAGAAGTACGGTCATGATGTCGGCCTGTCTCAAGCCCGCCGGGAATTGAGAGACTGGGTGTCGTCGGACTCGGACTTGGATGACGAGGAGTATCAGTCGGTGGGGTCTGCCTCACCCTCTGGCTCGATGGAGGCCCTCGTCAAGAAGGTGGAGGAGAGAGCCTCCACAATACTGGATGTGGTGAAAAAATCCACAAATATGAAGGGGACTTGCCAGAAACAAGTCAAGGAAGCGACCAGATCGATTCTCGATCTGGTCAAGGCGGAGGTGGGGAATCCCAAGAGGAAAGAGGACAAGAAGCTATCCGCGGAGGTGCGTCGTCTCCAAGAAGACAACGCGGCTCTTCGAATGAAGTTGGAGGCTGCTTCTCCCTCAAAGGCGAGGTCGCAAATGATTTCCGACGAGCTTCGTCGGTTGAGGTTTGAGAATAAGAATCTCACCGAAAGATTAAGGACAGTTTTAGCGGAGATGGTGACCCTTCAGGAGGCTCAGGAATCCCGTCCCGAGCCCTCGGCTGTTACACAGCCACCCACTGAGGTGCCCACGACAGTGGCTGCTGGCCAGTCGCTATCGCGGGCCGAATTTCTGGAGGCACTCGGGGCCCTCCAGGACGAGCTCGTATGCCACGTGAGTGGCATTGTGAGTGACCGCCTGGAGGACCTGGAGGCGAGCGGGAGACTTCTCCCGACCCAACCGCGCCGACCGCCCACAGTGGCGGAAATGAGGACTGCAATGGCTGCAGCTTCCCAGCCCACCCCAACGACGCTTGCGCCCCCGGCCAATTTGCCGCAGAAGGCAAGGCCTAAGGAGAAGAAGGGAACGAAACCAACGGTTGCTGATACCGCCCCAGAGCCGCAAGCTCAGGGCCAGTCGCGAGGCACCGCCGAGAGCTGGACGGAGGTGGTGAGGCGAAAGAAGCGCGCCCCTGCCTCTGCCCCCCCAGCAACCCCGGCAACGAAGACGTCCGCTCCAAAGCTCCCCAGATTGCCCAAGAGGCAAGCTGTAGTCGTGGCCCTCAAGCCAGAGGCCCTGGCCAAAGGGATAACATATAATGCGGCCATTAAGAGGACCAGAGCGCTGGTCTCTTTAGAGGCTTTGGGAATTGGCCCGCTCCAATTCCGCGAGGGCATCACGGGGGCCCGTGTTTTGGAGCTCCCTAAGGAGGCGACGCCCGCCCAGGCGGACCAACTGGCGCAACAAATTAGCTCCGTGTTGGGAAACGAGGCGAGGGTCACCCGCCCCGTCAAGTCGGTCGACGTCCGGGTCGTCGGTCTCGACGACTCGGTGTCGGCCGAAGAGGTGAGGACGGCGCTGATGTCGGGCACTGACTACCCCCCTGAGCACTTCAGAGTGGGTAGGGTGCATCCAGGTGCTAGAGGGGTGGGCTCCGCTTTCGCCTCTGTTCCGGCTGAGGTCGCCCGGAAGTTGGCCACGGATGGCCGCCTGACGATAGGATGGAGTGCGGCGACAGTCCAGTTGTTGGAAACACGCCCCATGCGGTGTTATAAATGTATGGGTCTCGGCCATCCGAGGATCAATTGTCCTTCGTTGAAGGACCGTACCGGGCACTGTTTCCGTTGTGGCGCGGAGGGACACTCCGCATTTGAATGTGAGGCGGCCTATCATTGCGGGGCCTGCGCGGACGCAGGCCTCCCGGCCAACCACCGTATGGGGGGCGTCAAGTGCTCCCCCCCAGTTGTTAAGGGCCGTCTCACGGCACCACTGAAAGCCTCAGCGGAGGCTACCGCTGTGTTATGGGAGGAGCCAATGGACGCCACTGGCGTTCATTGAGTCCTCCCAATCTCATGCAGATGGCAGGGCAGGAGAAGGCGGGCGTAAGCCTGTCTTCAAATGCTCTAGGGGACCTGCGCACGCAGCTGGCGAGCTGCGTGTGCCTGCACGGGTCCCCCCCATCTGGGGATTGCTTGGATGTCTCCGGGCAATCCCCCGTTGAGGACGACCTGGCCAGCAATGGCTAGGCAGCCCGTGAGGGGTGGGTCGGAGCAGTTGGTTCGCCAGAGCCCGTCCACCCCCCGCAAATGGGCAAGGAGGCATCGGGGAGTTTTAGTGGGTAGGGGCAGTTCCGCCTGCACGTGCGCAACGCGGAGTACGCTGTCGACCCCCACATATCCCTGTCGCCTCGCAAGCGGCAGGGAATCAATAAAAGGATTTCTCCTCGTCAAAAAAAAAAAAAAAAAAAAAGGTTAGGTTAGGTTAGGTTAGGTTAGGTTAGGTTAGGTTAGGTTAGGTTAGGTTAGGTTAGGTTAGGTTAGGTTAGGTTAGGTTAGGTTAGGTTAGGTTAGGTTAGGTTAGGTTAGGTTAGGTTAGGTTAGGTTAGGTTAGGTTAGGTTAGGTTAGGTTAGGTTAGGTTAGGTTAGGTTAGGTTAGGTTAGGTTAGGTTAGGTTAGGTTAGGTTAGGTTAGGTTAGGTTAGGTTAGGTTAGGTTAGGTTAGGTTAGGTTAGGTTAGGTTAGGTTAGGTTAGGTTAGGTTAGGTTAGGTTAGGTTAGGTTAGGTTAGGTTAGGTTAGGTTAGGTTAGGTTAGGTTAGGTTAGGTTAGGTTAGGTTAGGTTAGGTTAGGTTAGGTTAGGTTAGGTTAGGTTAGGTTAGGTTAGGTTAGGTTAGGTTAGGTTAGGTTAGGTTAGGTTAGGTTAGGTTAGGTTAGGTTAGGTTAGGTTAGGTTAGGTTAGGTTAGGTTAGGTTAGGTTAGGTTAGGTTAGGTTAGGTTAGGTTAGGTTAGGTTAGGTTAGGTTAGGTTAGGTTAGGTTAGGTTAGGTTAGGTTAGGTTAGGTTAGGTTAGGTTAGGTTAGGTTAGGTTAGGTTAGGTTAGGTTAGGTTAGGTTAGGTTAGGTTAGGTTAGGTTAGGTTAGGTTAGGTTAGGTTAGGTTAGGTTAGGTTAGGTTAGGTTAGGTTAGGTTAGGTTAGGTTAGGTTAGGTTAGGTTAGGTTAGGTTAGGTTAGGTTAGGTTAGGTTAGGTTAGGTTAGGTTAGGTTAGGTTAGGTTAGGTTAGGTTAGGTTAGGTTAGGTTAGGTTAGGTTAGGTTAGGTTAGGTTAGGTTAGGTTAGGTTAGGTTAGGTTAGGTTAGGTTAGGTTAGGTTAGGTTAGGTTAGGTTAGGTTAGGTTAGGTTAGGTTAGGTTAGGTTAGGTTAGGTTAGGTTAGGTTAGGTTAGGTTAGGTTAGGTTAGGTTAGGTTAGGTTAGGTTAGGTTAGGTTAGGTTAGGTTAGGTTAGGTTAGGTTAGGTTAGGTTAGGTTAGGTTAGGTTAGGTTAGGTTAGGTTAGGTTAGGTTAGGTTAGGTTAGGTTAGGTTAGGTTAGGTTAGGTTAGGTTAGGTTAGGTTAGGTTAGGTTAGGTTAGGTTAGGTTAGGTTAGGTTAGGTTAGGTTAGGTTAGGTTAGGTTAGGTTAGGTTAGGTTAGGTTAGGTTAGGTTAGGTTAGGTTAGGTTAGGTTAGGTTAGGTTAGGTTAGGTTAGGTTAGGTTAGGTTAGGTTAGGTTAGGTTAGGTTAGGTTAGGTTAGGTTAGGTTAGGTTAGGTTAGGTTAGGTTAGGTTAGGTTAGGTTAGGTTAGGTTAGGTTAGGTTAGGTTAGGTTAGGTTAGGTTAGGTTAGGTTAGGTTAGGTTAGGTTAGGTTAGGTTAGGTTAGGTTAGGTTAGGTTAGGTTAGGTTAGGTTAGGTTAGGTTAGGTTAGGTTAGGTTAGGTTAGGTTAGGTTAGGTTAGGTTAGGTTAGGTTAGGTTAGGTTAGGTTAGGTTAGGTTAGGTTAGGTTAGGTTAGGTTAGGTTAGGTTAGGTTAGGTTAGGTTAGGTTAGGTTAGGTTAGGTTAGGTTAGGTTAGGTTAGGTTAGGTTAGGTTAGGTTAGGTTAGGTTAGGTTAGGTTAGGTTAGGTTAGGTTAGGTTAGGTTAGGTTAGGTTAGGTTAGGTTAGGTTAGGTTAGGTTAGGTTAGGTTAGGTTAGGTTAGGTTAGGTTAGGTTAGGTTAGGTTAGGTTAGGTTAGGTTAGGTTAGGTTAGGTTAGGTTAGGTTAGGTTAGGTTAGGTTAGGTTAGGTTAGGTTAGGTTAGGTTAGGTTAGGTTAGGTTAGGTTAGGTTAGGTTAGGTTAGGTTAGGTTAGGTTAGGTTAGGTTAGGTTAGGTTAGGTTAGGTTAGGTTAGGTTAGGTTAGGTTAGGTTAGGTTAGGTTAGGTTAGGTTAGGTTAGGTTAGGTTAGGTTAGGTTAGGTTAGGTTAGGTTAGGTTAGGTTAGGTTAGGTTAGGTTAGGTTAGGTTAGGTTAGGTTAGGTTAGGTTAGGTTAGGTTAGGTTAGGTTAGGTTAGGTTAGGTTAGGTTAGGTTAGGTTAGGTTAGGTTAGGTTAGGTTAGGTTAGGTTAGGTTAGGTTAGGTTAGGTTAGGTTAGGTTAGGTTAGGTTAGGTTAGGTTAGGTTAGGTTAGGTTAGGTTAGGTTAGGTTAGGTTAGGTTAGGTTAGGTTAGGTTAGGTTAGGTTAGGTTAGGTTAGGTTAGGTTAGGTTAGGTTAGGTTAGGTTAGGTTAGGTTAGGTTAGGTTAGGTTAGGTTAGGTTAGGTTAGGTTAGGTTAGGTTAGGTTAGGTTAGGTTAGGTTAGGTTAGGTTAGGTTAGGTTAGGTTAGGTTAGGTTAGGTTAGGTTAGGTTAGGTTAGGTTAGGTTAGGTTAGGTTAGGTTAGGTTAGGTTAGGTTAGGTTAGGTTAGGTTAGGTTAGGTTAGGTTAGGTTAGGTTAGGTTAGGTTAGGTTAGGTTAGGTTAGGTTAGGTTAGGTTAGGTTAGGTTAGGTTAGGTTAGGTTAGGTTAGGTTAGGTTAGGTTAGGTTAGGTTAGGTTAGGTTAGGTTAGGTTAGGTTAGGTTAGGTTAGGTTAGGTTAGGTTAGGTTAGGTTAGGTTAGGTTAGGTTAGGTTAGGTTAGGTTAGGTTAGGTTAGGTTAGGTTAGGTTAGGTTAGGTTAGGTTAGGTTAGGTTAGGTTAGGTTAGGTTAGGTTAGGTTAGGTTAGGTTAGGTTAGGTTAGGTTAGGTTAGGTTAGGTTAGGTTAGGTTAGGTTAGGTTAGGTTAGGTTAGGTTAGGTTAGGTTAGGTTAGGTTAGGTTAGGTTAGGTTAGGTTAGGTTAGGTTAGGTTAGGTTAGGTTAGGTTAGGTTAGGTTAGGTTAGGTTAGGTTAGGTTAGGTTAGGTTAGGTTAGGTTAGGTTAGGTTAGGTTAGGTTAGGTTAGGTTAGGTTAGGTTAGGTTAGGTTAGGTTAGGTTAGGTTAGGTTAGGTTAGGTTAGGTTAGGTTAGGTTAGGTTAGGTTAGGTTAGGTTAGGTTAGGTTAGGTTAGGTTAGGTTAGGTTAGGTTAGGTTAGGTTAGGTTAGGTTAGGTTAGGTTAGGTTAGGTTAGGTTAGGTTAGGTTAGGTTAGGTTAGGTTAGGTTAGGTTAGGTTAGGTTAGGTTAGGTTAGGTTAGGTTAGGTTAGGTTAGGTTAGGTTAGGTTAGGTTAGGTTAGGTTAGGTTAGGTTAGGTTAGGTTAGGTTAGGTTAGGTTAGGTTAGGTTAGGTTAGGTTAGGTTAGGTTAGGTTAGGTTAGGTTAGGTTAGGTTAGGTTAGGTTAGGTTAGGTTAGGTTAGGTTAGGTTAGGTTAGGTTAGGTTAGGTTAGGTTAGGTTAGGTTAGGTTAGGTTAGGTTAGGTTAGGTTAGGTTAGGTTAGGTTAGGTTAGGTTAGGTTAGGTTAGGTTAGGTTAGGTTAGGTTAGGTTAGGTTAGGTTAGGTTAGGTTAGGTTAGGTTAGGTTAGGTTAGGTTAGGTTAGGTTAGGTTAGGTTAGGTTAGGTTAGGTTAGGTTAGGTTAGGTTAGGTTAGGTTAGGTTAGGTTAGGTTAGGTTAGGTTAGGTTAGGTTAGGTTAGGTTAGGTTAGGTTAGGTTAGGTTAGGTTAGGTTAGGTTAGGTTAGGTTAGGTTAGGTTAGGTTAGGTTAGGTTAGGTTAGGTTAGGTTAGGTTAGGTTAGGTTAGGTTAGGTTAGGTTAGGTTAGGTTAGGTTAGGTTAGGTTAGGTTAGGTTAGGTTAGGTTAGGTTAGGTTAGGTTAGGTTAGGTTAGGTTAGGTTAGGTTAGGTTAGGTTAGGTTAGGTTAGGTTAGGTTAGGTTAGGTTAGGTTAGGTTAGGTTAGGTTAGGTTAGGTTAGGTTAGGTTAGGTTAGGTTAGGTTAGGTTAGGTTAGGTTAGGTTAGGTTAGGTTAGGTTAGGTTAGGTTAGGTTAGGTTAGGTTAGGTTAGGTTAGGTTAGGTTAGGTTAGGTTAGGTTAGGTTAGGTTAGGTTAGGTTAGGTTAGGTTAGGTTAGGTTAGGTTAGGTTAGGTTAGGTTAGGTTAGGTTAGGTTAGGTTAGGTTAGGTTAGGTTAGGTTAGGTTAGGTTAGGTTAGGTTAGGTTAGGTTAGGTTAGGTTAGGTTAGGTTAGGTTAGGTTAGGTTAGGTTAGGTTAGGTTAGGTTAGGTTAGGTTAGGTTAGGTTAGGTTAGGTTAGGTTAGGTTAGGTTAGGTTAGGTTAGGTTAGGTTAGGTTAGGTTAGGTTAGGTTAGGTTAGGTTAGGTTAGGTTAGGTTAGGTTAGGTTAGGTTAGGTTAGGTTAGGTTAGGTTAGGTTAGGTTAGGTTAGGTTAGGTTAGGTTAGGTTAGGTTAGGTTAGGTTAGGTTAGGTTAGGTTAGGTTAGGTTAGGTTAGGTTAGGTTAGGTTAGGTTAGGTTAGGTTAGGTTAGGTTAGGTTAGGTTAGGTTAGGTTAGGTTAGGTTAGGTTAGGTTAGGTTAGGTTAGGTTAGGTTAGGTTAGGTTAGGTTAGGTTAGGTTAGGTTAGGTTAGGTTAGGTTAGGTTAGGTTAGGTTAGGTTAGGTTAGGTTAGGTTAGGTTAGGTTAGGTTAGGTTAGGTTAGGTTAGGTTAGGTTAGGTTAGGTTAGGTTAGGTTAGGTTAGGTTAGGTTAGGTTAGGTTAGGTTAGGTTAGGTTAGGTTAGGTTAGGTTAGGTTAGGTTAGGTTAGGTTAGGTTAGGTTAGGTTAGGTTAGGTTAGGTTAGGTTAGGTTAGGTTAGGTTAGGTTAGGTTAGGTTAGGTTAGGTTAGGTTAGGTTAGGTTAGGTTAGGTTAGGTTAGGTTAGGTTAGGTTAGGTTAGGTTAGGTTAGGTTAGGTTAGGTTAGGTTAGGTTAGGTTAGGTTAGGTTAGGTTAGGTTAGGTTAGGTTAGGTTAGGTTAGGTTAGGTTAGGTTAGGTTAGGTTAGGTTAGGTTAGGTTAGGTTAGGTTAGGTTAGGTTAGGTTAGGTTAGGTTAGGTTAGGTTAGGTTAGGTTAGGTTAGGTTAGGTTAGGTTAGGTTAGGTTAGGTTAGGTTAGGTTAGGTTAGGTTAGGTTAGGTTAGGTTAGGTTAGGTTAGGTTAGGTTAGGTTAGGTTAGGTTAGGTTAGGTTAGGTTAGGTTAGGTTAGGTTAGGTTAGGTTAGGTTAGGTTAGGTTAGGTTAGGTTAGGTTAGGTTAGGTTAGGTTAGGTTAGGTTAGGTTAGGTTAGGTTAGGTTAGGTTAGGTTAGGTTAGGTTAGGTTAGGTTAGGTTAGGTTAGGTTAGGTTAGGTTAGGTTAGGTTAGGTTAGGTTAGGTTAGGTTAGGTTAGGTTAGGTTAGGTTAGGTTAGGTTAGGTTAGGTTAGGTTAGGTTAGGTTAGGTTAGGTTAGGTTAGGTTAGGTTAGGTTAGGTTAGGTTAGGTTAGGTTAGGTTAGGTTAGGTTAGGTTAGGTTAGGTTAGGTTAGGTTAGGTTAGGTTAGGTTAGGTTAGGTTAGGTTAGGTTAGGTTAGGTTAGGTTAGGTTAGGTTAGGTTAGGTTAGGTTAGGTTAGGTTAGGTTAGGTTAGGTTAGGTTAGGTTAGGTTAGGTTAGGTTAGGTTAGGTTAGGTTAGGTTAGGTTAGGTTAGGTTAGGTTAGGTTAGGTTAGGTTAGGTTAGGTTAGGTTAGGTTAGGTTAGGTTAGGTTAGGTTAGGTTAGGTTAGGTTAGGTTAGGTTAGGTTAGGTTAGGTTAGGTTAGGTTAGGTTAGGTTAGGTTAGGTTAGGTTAGGTTAGGTTAGGTTAGGTTAGGTTAGGTTAGGTTAGGTTAGGTTAGGTTAGGTTAGGTTAGGTTAGGTTAGGTTAGGTTAGGTTAGGTTAGGTTAGGTTAGGTTAGGTTAGGTTAGGTTAGGTTAGGTTAGGTTAGGTTAGGTTAGGTTAGGTTAGGTTAGGTTAGGTTAGGTTAGGTTAGGTTAGGTTAGGTTAGGTTAGGTTAGGTTAGGTTAGGTTAGGTTAGGTTAGGTTAGGTTAGGTTAGGTTAGGTTAGGTTAGGTTAGGTTAGGTTAGGTTAGGTTAGGTTAGGTTAGGTTAGGTTAGGTTAGGTTAGGTTAGGTTAGGTTAGGTTAGGTTAGGTTAGGTTAGGTTAGGTTAGGTTAGGTTAGGTTAGGTTAGGTTAGGTTAGGTTAGGTTAGGTTAGGTTAGGTTAGGTTAGGTTAGGTTAGGTTAGGTTAGGTTAGGTTAGGTTAGGTTAGGTTAGGTTAGGTTAGGTTAGGTTAGGTTAGGTTAGGTTAGGTTAGGTTAGGTTAGGTTAGGTTAGGTTAGGTTAGGTTAGGTTAGGTTAGGTTAGGTTAGGTTAGGTTAGGTTAGGTTAGGTTAGGTTAGGTTAGGTTAGGTTAGGTTAGGTTAGGTTAGGTTAGGTTAGGTTAGGTTAGGTTAGGTTAGGTTAGGTTAGGTTAGGTTAGGTTAGGTTAGGTTAGGTTAGGTTAGGTTAGGTTAGGTTAGGTTAGGTTAGGTTAGGTTAGGTTAGGTTAGGTTAGGTTAGGTTAGGTTAGGTTAGGTTAGGTTAGGTTAGGTTAGGTTAGGTTAGGTTAGGTTAGGTTAGGTTAGGTTAGGTTAGGTTAGGTTAGGTTAGGTTAGGTTAGGTTAGGTTAGGTTAGGTTAGGTTAGGTTAGGTTAGGTTAGGTTAGGTTAGGTTAGGTTAGGTTAGGTTAGGTTAGGTTAGGTTAGGTTAGGTTAGGTTAGGTTAGGTTAGGTT